>CAWUFW010003060.1:0-525000 GCA_963921515.1 Calotriton arnoldi | reverse complement strand
GGCAGCTTTGTTGCCACTTTAGAAGGGAGGATTCAGGGTGTTCTCTCCTAACCAGTTGAGACTTTATGTACAAGCCCTGGCGGGAAAGATTGGGATGGTCTTCGAGTCTTTGCTCAGTTGAAGTTTTGCAGGGCCTCTTGAGCAAGTTTTGCAATGTAAAAAGAAATGTGTTGTCGATACAAATTTCCAAATGAGGCCTCCCACCTGGTAAAATAGTAAGAGGTAATCTTTAATTCACATATAAGGGTTTTTGCCACTGGATTGCAGAAAACTCTGTCAGTTCAATATTTGGAATCCGTTCGCTGGAAGATCACTTGATTGTTACATATGTTATGTGGTTTTTCTCACTCAGTTTGCACACCTAGACTCAATGCAAAAGAAAAGACTGGGTTATGGGTGAAATTGACTGTGAGGAGTATAATTCTGTTCATCCAGGGTTTCCAGAGCACGTTTTTGCTATTAAACAGGGGGCACTTTGTAGTAAAATGAAGACTAGTTACTGTATTTAGAATTAAAATTTCAGGGCAGTAATCGAAAGACCTAAATCGCTTTGTCGCTGTAAGGATTAACTCATACAAGAAATCAAATGATCAAATAAAGTGAACGGGAATTCATGTCCTTCCCCCACTGTTCTTCGAGAGGGGATTCTGTCAGCATCCAAGCTCTACAAATTCATCAAATCATATTCTTCTAACCCAGGGAGCTCAGAATTTGCTTTATTTGATCATATCTTCAATTCCAGCGTTCACCTCATTGCTAAACCTTCTCAGTTTTTGGGGAAAAGGGAAATGAGTTTCAGAGAAGCAAAGTTGTTTGCGCTGGATTATACAGTGCGGTCAGTTGCGAGAACCGGAGTTAGAACCCGGATCAGGCTACGGTCACTAGGCCACATCTCCTGCCACGTCCTTGCTTGCTGGGGGACAGACCAACATAACATTCCTCAAACGGCAAATACTTTTGAAAGGCTGGTAGGGATCGGGCTGGAATCAGTAACATGTTTTTATCGGGCAGGTCTTCTGTTAACAAACGCTGTACATCAGAGAGTGGCCAACCGTGGAACAGCTCTATGCACGTTGCTCGAATTGTATATAAATCTAGTTTGCAGTATTAGACTGTTTAACAGGCATCAAGGACATGGACTAGGCAGTAGGGTAGCTAATTGGAGTTGGGCACGTGCTGCTGAGATCTATCTACAACTTCTAGTCCGCTACCTTAAATTCCAGTAGGGAAAACTCCTCTTTTATCCTGGTGCAGTGCATACTGTGTGCATCACCACGCTAGGGCAGCAGTAATACTTGTTATTTGCAGTACTACGTCACAGGAAAATTGCAGCAGCAGGCACTGCATACAATGTTGATGTTAGCTGCTATAGTAAATTGGTAATTGTGTGGCTGGCAGTCTGCCGCTAGTATGACATCACAGTGCATTTTATTATTACAAAGATACCCCATTAAGCGTAGTTGGTTCTGTGTCCTGTTATAGGCTACTTGTACAGCGCACGTTCAGGTCTCTTGGCGCTAAGGTAAACAAAAGACAGCAACTAATATACAGGTTAAACATAAGTGTGTTGGAACCACCAGGTTTTTAAAAGCTTTCTAAAACTTGCATAAGTCGGAGATGATCTGATGTCTGGCATGAAAAGCTGTGGTTTTCTTTCACTTCTTTTGTTTATTTAATTTATTGTATTTGCCATTTATAAAGTTAAAGGTTCTAGTTTATTGAGTATGGCTACTCACCTTTAGGTGTGGCTAAAACATTTGAATTGTCATTCGCCAAAACTGAAACCCACAAGGAGCAGCTAGGAGCCACTGAAAAGAGAAGGTGGGAGCCACCGAAAAGAAGAAAATTCAAACTAGATAAGGGTCATACAATTTATTATCCACCTCCCTGCTGGTGGTTGCTAGAATACCAGGGACTCTCATCAGAGTTTACGCTCAGGCGGCAAGGACAAACGTTTGCTAGTAACAGCTAATAGGAAGTAGAAGACCCAGTATTTTGTATATCGGGTGTCTGTAAGGACTAATAGGTCAAGGTTGCAATGTGCCATGGTGTCCGCAAGTTCCAGCTTGTACGTCGTTGGTGATCTGCAGTTATGGAGCATGCATTGTAAGGAGGAGGTGACTGATTGGTGTGAAGAGTGTCAGTAGGTTTAGTCGTTCTAGGAATAATGCTCCTGTTGCTGTGTGCCTGCATTATGTGGAACCAAAGTTTAGACATAGTGGTTTAAATAGTCTGGATTCTGTATAGGTTTCGGTTGTGTAGAGTAAAGAAAGTTGAGGAAGTAAAGGAGGCTGGGGAAATTGGGGCATCATAACTTGTAATTGAGTTCACAATATCAGTCTAAGAGAGATTACGTAGGAATCCCTTGTGACGAGGTACTCGATTGCACCTGGTATTGAGCGCCGGGCATTATTGGGCTACATATGGGGGAGTAGAGAGTCTAAAAAAGCACAAAGCCTAGGGCTCAGGTGGAATATAGTGATATCTAGCTGAGAGAATTTTGAGTTGAAGAGATCGAGTTTGTTTGCTAAGAGATTTGGATTTGTGGAGTAAAACTTGCTCTGAGGTTCACATAGAGCTTGTGTCGTTAGAAGATGGTTGTCGTTGAGAGTAGTTGAGGGTTGGGGAACTTTGTAGACTGTATCCCGCTGAGAGACACTGATCTGGCATTCTTTCTTAAGGATTGATTCATCCTGTAGGTGTGTTAGGATTGGTTAAAGGTTTTTATTGACGAGGTGGTGCTGTGAGTGTTACAGGGGAATTGCAGAACTAAGTGGGTTGGTCATTGATGTATGTGGGAATTGATGAGTAATAGGTGAAGTGGGATTTTCTAAGTGGTCTTTCAGCATGCAGCAAGATATCTCCTTGGGTGGTTAATCGAGAAGGGGAGCAAGGTGGTGTAAAAAGGCCTCCTACAGTAGGATGGTGTACACTGAGTGACCTCAGTAGAGTTGCAGTGAGTAGTCTCCATGTGGATGGTTGATTGAAGAAGAGAGGGATGACAGCTGGTATGAGTAGATATTGTATCATGAGATGGTGTGTATTGCGTAGAACAGAGTTATTGCAGTAGGGGTTATGAGGAGGATGTAGTGTAAGGGCTGAGCAGCATTAGTGTAGACTGGTTATTCAATGTGTAGGTTCCAATAGG
Source organism: Calotriton arnoldi (assembly GCA_963921515.1). Classification (NCBI taxonomy): domain Eukaryota; kingdom Metazoa; phylum Chordata; class Amphibia; order Caudata; family Salamandridae; genus Calotriton; species Calotriton arnoldi. The sequence continues at coordinate 521,852 of CAWUFW010003060.1, read as the reverse complement.
GGGATGTGGGAGTAGTTGTCTAGGTGGGCTTTTAGTGTGCATGGATAATTTGTCTTGCTTGGTGGCTCCAAGAGGGGTGGTATGCAAGGTGGTATGAGAAGGTATAGTATAATGAAAGGATATGAACTGTGTGACACCAGAGGGATAGCAGTAGGAATTATTGAGGGGGATGTGGGTGTACTCGGGGCTAAGCAGCTTTTGGTCAGACTGATCATTCTTGAATGAAGGTACCAATGGAGCTTATGGAGAGTTGGCTTGTCTGGGTGGACTTTTGGTATGTGGGGTGCATAATTTGTGTGTGGTAGAACAAGGCGGAGGTGTTGGATTATGGGGAAGGTATAGCATCATCAGGTGGTTTTATCTGTGTCATCAGATTGAGTGGAGATGTTCCAGTGAGGTCTGATTAAGGGGATGGCAGGCTCGGAGTCCTCCCTGAATGGGATGCACCGGGGCAGGATTTCAATGTCGTTAGCTAGTTGGGAAGGTGTATTGAGTGGGCGCACCCGTTTGGGACTCAGACTTCTAATCCCGAGTGCGGGTTAGTAGGGGATGAGGTGTGCAGGGTGCGGTTGAGCAGTTTGTGTGAAGTCTGGAAGCACATCAGGAGAATCGGCAGAGAAAATTCATAATACAGAATCGAGCAGAATTGGAAATAGGTGGTCAAAAAAAGATAGACATCATTCCGAGGACTGAATCATTATCTTTCCATTATTGTAGATGGAAATGGTGATCCATCCATTAAATAGCAAGGCAGGAGCTAAGTTTGTGGCCATGGGGAATGTTAGATGATGATGTAACATTAGGGTTCACTGTGAAAGATGTCAGTCCAAGATGTGGTCTTATGGATAAAAAAGATAGAATCAGTTTTGAGTTTCCCATAATGCCCACTGTGCTATTGATCAGGAAAGAGGATTTCCGGAGTCTCTCGGTCTGATTCTTTCCGGTGTCCGTGACGCGTGCTTGGCTGAAGATAAAACCACGTGCACTGCCAGGTCTGTCTGTATCGTCATAATGTGGTATGGGCTTGGGAGGGACAAAGAAACGAAACTAGTGGGGTTGGAAGGACGGCAGTGATTGTGCATAGAATATAACTATCTTATAAACTGCTTTTACTCTCTGCTATGCTGGGTTGTCCCAGTGACTTGGTTGTTCCGCCAGCCTGGAGGAAGGGACTTTGAGTGCCAGAGTGAGTACTTAGTACCAAACACACGTGTGGAGTTCATCCCTGTTGTGTTAAAGGTGAAAGAGTTAGGAGATGCAATAAGAGCGGGCGTTAAGTTGTGCAGGTGGTCGGCAGTGGGATTCGTTTTTGGAGCCCGGAACTCTCACCAAGGAGAGAAGAAAAAGAACCTGCAAGAGGCATGAATTCGAATCGAAGCATGGCAGCCTTTGTATTAAGTATCCCCGGCATTAGTCCGCACCTGGGGCGGGCTCCTAAGAAAAGCTTTTTGCCCATGTACTTTAAGTACAGAGTAGGAAAGAAAGTAAAAATGTCGCACTACATCTGCTGTGCTATGATAAAACTAGGTACATAGCCAACAGAGCATGCATTGACATTCATGTTCCCCTTTCTTCATGTATATTCTGTTTATTCTTTGTCCAGTTTATCTGAAAGAAACAGTTAGTTATAGATTCCTTACCTTAGAATTACCCCCCAGGCTTCAGATTGGATCAGAAAGGTTTTTGTCAGCAGTACCCCTGCGCGTCGGAAGGTGGCGTTGGTCGACTCCGCGTTCGTCGGCGTCGTGGTACCGGGATGACGTCGCGTTAGCTACATAGACACCGCCCTCGCGCGCTGACGTCGGTTCTTTCTTTTTCCGCGCCAGCAAGCGCAGATCCGGAGAGAGCAGTACCTCCAGTCACTTTTTGACTGACTTTTTCTCGACTTTTGTCGACTTAGTTTTTTGAGTCCATCGACTCCTGGTGCACGAGGGATGCCCGGCTTCAAGGCTTGCGGTTCCTGTAACCGACTGATGTCGGTGACGGATCTGCACCACGTGTGCCTCTACTGCCTGGAGCGCGACCATGACCCCAAATCGTGCTCCGACTGCCGGACCATGGCCCCGTAGTCTTTGCAGGAGCGGTCCCGAAAGCTCCTCGAGGCCCGGCAGTCGGCTCTGCGTCGCTCGAGGTCCCGGTCGCGTAGGAGGTCGAGGGACCAATCGCGGAGCCAACACCATTCTTCATCTAAGTCTTCGGACTCGGGGGTCAGGTGGGTCGAAGCACAAGAAGAAGTCGAAGAAGCATCGTCGCTCTTCGACTTCTCCCCGTCCGTCGGCCGACGCGATGAGGGATGCGGGTGGTGCCAGGCCTGGATCCGGATCGGCGCCGGTCGACCTTGTTACGCCTCCCCGGTGCCGATTCCACCAGCACCACGTCCGCAACCAGTGTCTGCTGTGTCCCCAGCCTACGTCGACCCCGGCCTCCACCTCGAGGTAGAGTCGGACCGGCGTCGACCGACGCCGGATCCGGCGCCGATGGGTGCATTTGTGCCCCAGTTCTACCCTGGCTCTTTGAGACCAGATTGGCATCCAGAGTAGGGTGATGAGGACTGAGAGGGCTCTGGGGACCCTTTAACCGACAAGTTGGTTTACGAACAGGACTGGAGAGAGGAACTGGGGGAAGCCAGTGGTCTGGATACCTCACCAGACCTTGGCATGTTGTCTCCTCCTACCGTGGCTACGTAGGAGGGAGTGTCATATGCAGTGGTGTTGCGTAGAGCGGCCGAGGCTCTCCACCTCGAGCTACCTACGGTGACAGTCAGGACTAACCTCCTGACAGAGGTGCTTCAACCAGCAGCGAGCTCTTCGGAGCCCCTGCTGCCGTTTAATGAAGCCCTCACGGACATCCTTTTGGGCACCTGGTCCAGGCCCAACACAGGGGCTCCTGTTGACAGGATGATTGCCCGATGCCACCGCCCGGCCCCGGGCGACCCCACTTTCCTCTCCCAACACCCCACCCCTGAAAGCTTGGTGGTCCAAGCCTCCACCTCCAAAGGCGCATTCCCTAACGCACCACCCGATAGGGAATCCAAAAAGCTGGACCACCTTGGGAAGAAAATGTTTTCTTCCTCTACTTGGGACTGCGGTCGGTAAACACTGCATGTCTGTTGGGCCGTTACACCCACTCTGTGTGGGATACAGTAGCACAGGTGCTGCCCCAGTGCCCGGAGGAGGCCCGGGCCGTGCTCTCCCGTGCAGTTGCTGAGGGGAGAGACGCAGCGAAGTTTATCATCCGCTGTGGGCTGGATACCGCCGACTCACTAGGCAGGACGATTTCCACGTCAGTAGCCCTTCGACGCTACGCCTGGTTGCGGTCGACTGGTTTTTCCGGGGATGTCCAATCCACTCTTATGGACATGCCCTATGATGGCCGCCGCCTCTTCCGCAACAAGGCAGACAACGCGCTAGAGCGCTTTAAGGACTCTCCGGCTACGGCCAGGTCCTTGGGCCTCTCCACCACCCGCCCTGCGCAGTCTGCCTTTCGCCTCTTTCGTGGCTACGGAAGGGGTGCCCCGCCACGTCCCGCCCAGAGCCACAGGCCGGCGCAAGCTGTTCAGCCTCTGCGCGGCCAGGGATGTGGGAACCAGCGCAGTAGTTCTGGGGGCCAGCGGGCGGGCCAGTCCACCACAGCCCCCTCTGCAGCAGCCTCCACACCCTCCTAGTCCGACCTTTCAGGGCCACCAAACGCCAGTGGGCAGCAGGATTCGCCATCACCTCCCCCACTGGCGCAACATCACATTGGACAGGTGGGTTTTGCAAATAGTCCGAAGGGGCTTCTCCCTCCCCTTCGAGACTACCCCCTCCCTCCATGCCACCTCAGTACCATCGCATGTCGGAGGATCATCTGGCCCTTCTCCAACAGGAAGTTTCGGCACTCTTGGCCAAGGGAGCCATCGAGCGTGTTCCTGCCCCAGAAGTAGGTCGTGGTTGCTATTCCCACTACTTTCTGGTGCCCAAGAAGGACAAAGGCCTGCGTCCTATCTTGGATCTCAGGAATGTCAACCGCTTCCTCTGGAAGGAGAAGTTCAAAATGTTGACGCTCGCTCAGGTCTTGTCTGCCCTCGACCCTGGAGACTGGATGGTAGTGTTGGACTTGCAGGACGCTTACTTTCACATCCCCGTCCTGCCGGAGCACCGGCGTTACCTGCGGTTCACGGTAGGCCACGAGCTCTTTCAGTTTACCGTGCTCCCCTTTGGCCTTACCAGTGCCCCTCGGGTGTTCACGAAAGTGATGGCGGTGGTCGCAGCTCATCTGCGCAGATCAGGGGTTCCAGTCTTCCCCTATCTCGACGACTGGCTGTTGAAGGCGGGCTCGCCCCAGGCTGTCGTCTCCCACCTCCAGACTACGGCCGATCTCCTGCATTCGCTGTGGTTCTCCATCAACGTGCCGAAGTGTCACCTGACCCCCTCTCAGAAGCTCTTCTTCATCAGAGCTGTTCTGGACACGACGCAGTTTCGGGTTTATCCTCCCGAACAGCGAGTCCGGGATATTCGGGCCATGTTTCCGATCTTTCAGCCTCTATCCCGGGTTTCGGTCAGGATGACCCTCAGGCTGCTGGGTCTGATGTCCTCGTGCATCCTGCTGCTGGACCATGCCAGATGGCGTATGCGTGCTCTGCAGTGGGACCTGAAGTTCCAGTGGGCACAACATCAGGGAAACCTGTCCGATTGCGTCCAGATCTCGGAGGGCACTGCACACCAATTGCAGTGGTGGCTTACGAACCAGGATTGGGTCGACGACAGATCCCTCTCCCTTCCTCAACCAGAGTTCACAGTGGTGACCGATGCATCACTTCTGGGATGGGGCGGCCACATGGGGGAGGCGGAGATCAGAGGCCTCTGGTCTCCGGCGGAGTCCGGGCTCCACATCAACATTCTGGAGTTTCGGGCGATTCGTCTTGCACTCAAAGCATTCCTTCCCTCTGTCCGGGGAAGAGTGGTGCAGGTGTTCACGGACAACACCACCACCATGTGGTATTGCAGCAAACAAGGTGGGGTGGGGTCGTGGACCCTATGTCAGAAGGCCCCCCGCCTCTGGACATGGCTGGAACATCAGGGCATATCCCTGGTGGTTCATCACCTGGCAGGTTCCCTGAACGCCAGGGCGGACGAACTCAGCCGCAGGTGCATGATGGATCACGAATGGCGTCTTCACTCGGAGGTGGTGCAAGGTCTCTTTCAGCAGTGGGGAGAACCTTGGTTAGATCTACTCGCCACCGAAGAGAACGCGCAATGTCAGCAGTTCTACGCGTTGGAATTTCCAAGGCGGCAGTCGCTAGGCTACGCTTTTCGTCGCGAGTGGAGTTGCGGTCTTCTATACGCCTTTCCGCCTATACCACTTCAACACTCTGGGCAGAAGAAGATCAAGCGCGACCGGGCCCAAGTCATTCTTGTGGCTCTGGATTGGGCACGAAGAGTCTGGTATCCCGAGCTGCTGAGCATGGCCATCGATCCGACTGCCTCTTCGGGAGGATCTTCTGTCGCAGCAGCAGGGGACGGTTCTCCAACCGAACCTGTCCAGCCTCTACCTCCTTGCGTGGAGATTGAGCGGCGGCAGTTGACGTCGTTTGACCTGCCTCCCGAAGTCTGCGATGTTATCTTGGCAGCCAGGCGTCCCTCCACTAAGACGCCTGCAGATGGAACAAATTTGTGGCATGGTGCACAGCAAAGGCTGTGGATCCCCTTTCCGCCCCTCTTTCTGAGGTTCTCTTGTTCCTCCTTTCTTTGGCCCAGCAGGGCTCTGCTCTGGGCACTCTAAAAGGCTACCTCTCGGCCATTTCAGCCTTCCTTAGGCTTCCTGATCGCCTTCTCTTTTCAAGTCCCCTGTTGTAAATCGATTCCTTAAGGGCATTACTCATCTTTTTCCTCCTGTTCCCTTCGTAATGCCCCAGTTGGACTTGAACTTGGTGCTTACCCATCTTATGTGCTCTCCCTTTGAGCCGCTACATAACTGCCCTCTCAGGCTTCTTACTTTGAAAACTGCCTTTCTGGTGGCCATCACCTCTGCGCGCAGGGGGAGTGAGCTACAAACTCTTTCTTCCAAGCCTCCCTTTCTGGCTGTACATCCGGACAAGGTCGTCCTCGGTACTAGACCTTCCTTTCTTCCCAAGGTGGTTACTTCTTTCCACATTGGTAAACCATCACTTTGCCCACCTTCTTTCCTCCTCCGCATCCTTCAAAAGAGGAAGAGAGGCTCAACGGTCTGGATCCAAAACGTGCGCTTTCCTTCTACCTGGATCGCACAAAACAAAGCAATTTCGGGTGGACGACCAGCTCTTTGTTGGTTACGTGGGTGCTAAGAAAGGTCAGGCCGTGCACAAACGGACCATCTCCAGGTGGGTCGTTCTGTGCATCAAAGCTTGCTAATCTTTGGCAAAAAAGGAACCTCCAGTGGGACTGCGCGCCCATTCCACCAGGGCGACGGCAGCCACCACTGCTTTGGGATGGGGAGTCCCCCTTAATGACATCTGTCACGCAGCTACGTGGGCATCGCTGCACACATTCACTAAACACTACTGCCTGGACAGCCAAGTCCGGAGAGACAGCTTCTTTGGCCGTTCTGTGCTCCAGGACTTTGTGGTGTGAACTTGGTTCTCAGACCCACCTCTGGGGTTGGTATTGCTGGGGTATCTATTCTAAGGTAAGGAATCTATAGCTAACTGTTTCTTTCAGATGAACAAATTAATTACCTTCGGTAACGATATATCTGTAAGAAACATAGGTTAGTTATAGATTCCTTACCGCCCCACCCATCCTCCCCGTTCTGCGAACTGACTTCTAGGGTTAAGGACATCCTTTCAGGGCCCTAGCTTTGTGCACCAGTGGTCAGTGTCTTGCATGGCTCTGCACTTCTGGCGTGGGAAGTCGTGTACAGAACTGACGTCAGCGCGCGAGGGCGGCTTCTATGTAGCTACCACGACGTCATCCCGGCGACCAGGACACCGACTACTAACGCGGAGTCGACCGACGCCACCTTCCGACGCGCAGGGGTACTGCTGACGAAAAACTTTCCGGATCCAGTCTGACGCCTGGGGGGTAATTCTAAGGTAAGGAATCTATAACTAACCTATGTTTTTTACAGATATATCGTTACCGAAGGTAAGTAACTTGTTCGACAAGCTGCCATAGACAACAGTAGAATTGCTTCCTTGAAATAAAAAAAAGCATCTGCAGGCGTTGCTGTTATGCTTGTGTTTGGCAGAGATACAAATTAAACAGCTGTGACTGTTGGCAAGACAGTAATTTGAAGACTTCAAGAGACATGTTCTCATATCTTTTGGAAATTATCTCGGTGCGAGCCTGAAGTTATCGGAAGGGAGCATCCTGGTGGTACAGCTTGCTTCACTCCGCAGCCACCTTCATGGATTCGATTGGTTTCAAAGTACACATGGTGTCTAGTTAACCTTGTTTTACAGAAGAGATCATACTGTGACATCTGGTAACCTACTGCCTTAAATTGAGGAGCTTTCGAATGCTAAATCCACAACAGTTCCATCCATTGGATAAAGGTAAACATTATAGCAAAGATCTAGTAAAGTCGTCGGTCTCTTATAGTTAATGCAGAACATACCGGCCAGTTCATGCATTGTTGAGATAGCATAGGTATCACTCTCTAAGTAAGACAACATTTGCTTCAGAAGTCTGATTATAGATTTAGATGCCATGTATAATTCCCCCAACGAGTGGCAGACTCGAAATGGTAGCTTGTTTCTCTATGAACAAAAACTTGTGGATGTCCACCAAGGGGCTGTCTTAAATGTCTTCCTGTGACCTTCACTCACAGCCACCACAATGTAGCACATGGATGCAGCATGTTAATTTATGCCAGTGGCATCAGGACTTCGCCTGAAGGCGGAAGAAAAAGAAGATCCAAATCAACAGTTTGGCGACACTGTGAAGTATTTCTGCTGAAGGACATTTACTCTGTTATATAACACATAACTCTTACATTTTTAATTTTCTGAATTTTCATGTTTTGGGATCATGAAAATAATATATGCCAAAGGAGTTGAGGGGGAGAGCGAAGTTGGTGAGAGAGCGAGCGATAGCGGAATTTCTGATGGATGCTTCAGACAGCAAAATCCCCACCTGTAGAATAGTCCCCTGATGCCAGACTGGATCCAGAAGCTTTTTCAGCAATAATCCCACGGGTGGCGCCGTGCAGATCTGTCCTGGCTCTGTAATGCCATGGAAATGGCGGACCGGCATATTCGCACCCCTGCACACTGTTCTTTTCTTTCCGTGCCTTCTGACATGAATCTGGAGCTCCACTCCCAATTTCTCTGTCTCCTAAAACAAAAATCCAGTATGCTAGGGAATGATGTTTCCTCCTAAGACTCCAGGTTTCAAAACATGCTGCAACTGTAGAAAACAGATGTCAGTCATGGACCTGCACAAGGTGCGTGTCTGGTGTTTGGGCCATGATTCGGAGTCACACTACAAGTGCACTGTTATGCACACGAAGGCGATCTGGAACTGAGAAGCAAAACTGCACATCGCCGAATGCCTAGAAGTTGCAGGAATCACCTAAATCATGTTCCCACTCCAAGTCAAGGGTGTGGACTCGTTCCCACTCCAGATGCCTCTTGCGAGAGGTCAACTTCGTGGTCAAAGTACTCCAATAAGTTGAAGACCAAACATAAACACAAGAAAGCAAAGCGGGATTCGACCCCATCCCACCAATCTGTCTAAAGAGAAGGCGCAATGGAGTCACAATGCAGTCATTCTCCTCACATCGCCGGTTGCGGAGCAGGTTCCTCAATTGAGTATTGAATTTCCCAGGCCCATGGTGACCCCCCAGCACCTAGCCTTTAGGGAGGACATGTTGCAGATATTTGGCACTTTGGCTCCCTCTGGCTGCCTTTGGGCGCCAAAGATCTGCAGGGCACTCTGTCGGATTACCGCCTTTGGATCCATTCTCTGCGCTGTCTGACCACCCTGGACCTGTTAAGAGCTCTTGTCCAGATTTCCACCCCAGCTCCACAAGCTGTCAGTCCCTCCTCGTCTATGCCAATACTGACACCACTGAAGGATGTCCTGGTGTTGGTTCCAATGTCTGATCCCAAACCGACTTCAGCCCAATCCCGACCCATGTCCTGCTACAAAATTACAAACGCCCAGTCTGTCACCAATGAAGTCCTCACTGACGCCTTAATGGGCACTAGGTCAAAGCCCTTGTCTTGCTCATCAGTGAATAGGCAGGTGGCCAGATATCACAGACCGACGCCCGGCGACCCTGATTTCCTCTCAAAACATCCTATTCTAGAGACACTGGTTGTTTAGGCGTTAACCAGCAAGGTGAACTCAAGTTTATTCCCAACGACTCTCCTGGTTAGAGAGTCTAAGAGGATTGAGGTGCTTGAAATAAAGAAAACTGTGTTCTCTTAGACTAGCCTAGTATCGACATCTGTTTATTAGGTCAATATACACATTCTCTCCGGGTCATGGCCCGAGAGAACTCACCAGCGGTCCCTGAAGACCTTAGGTCCTCAATGGCTCAAAACCATTCAGGATGGTTAAGATGCGGCCAAATATGTGATTCAAGCGGACCTTGATATTACTGATTTTCTGGGAAGGGCAGCTGGCACCAGTGTGTTGCTCCACCGCCATACGTGGGCAGGCTCCAAAGGATTCTCTAGAGAGATGCAGGCCTCTCGTGGATATGGCTTTTGATGGCTCATGCCATTTCCATAACAAAAACATAAATGCCTGGGAACATTCCAAAGGGAGTAGGGCCACAGAACGCTTCTGGCTCTTTTGACCATTGCCAAAACGTTTCCTTTAGGAAATTCCAGGGCTACTCTAAGGGACTGGCATATATGCATTGTTAGACTCTCGAGCCTCTGCTGCAATCATCCCAGTCCTTTCAGGGCTAGGAATGTGGAACTCTCGGGCAACATGCAAGGCCATCAAGGGCATCAGTCCTCCCAGTCAACTTCTTCTACGGCAATAGCCAGAAAGCTGCTTAGCTTGCATTTAGTGGTGCATAACCACCCTGGGGGAGGCAGGATCCAGCAATTTCTTCTAGGGTAGTAATCCATCACATCAAAAAGATAGGTCCTTCAAATCTTTCAGTATGGTTGTGCCTTCAGCATGGCTATGCCCTGAAAGAATTCAGCCCTGCTGAATCTCACCCCTCCCTCCCCACATCAGAGCTCATATCAGAGGAACACATCCCCATTCTGTTGCAAGAGGTGCAGGTTTTACTCTCCAAAGGCGCTGTCCTGAGGGTTTCGGACTCAGAAATAGGGGAGGGTTCCTACTCTAGCTATTTTCTCTTGCCAAAGAATGATGTGGGCCTTGGACCATCTTAGCTCTTCATCCCTAAATGCCTTTCTACGGAGAGCCAAATTTAAAATGCTCACACTGGCCAAGATTCTATCTGCCTTGGACCAGAGTGACAAGCTTGCATCCTTGGGCCTGTAGGACACGTATTTTCATATGCCCGCCCTGCAGTCCCACAGAAGTTACCTGCGGTTCAGGGCAGGCCGGGAGCATTTTTGATTTGCTGTTCTCCCTTTAGGTCTCACCAGTGCCCCTCGGGTGATCACAAAAGTGATGGATGTAGTTGCTGCCCATCTTCAGAGGTCTCGGAATCCAGTTTTCCCCTATTTTGATAACTGGCTGAAGGCGGGTTTGCCACAATCAGTCGTAGACCACCTCCAGATGACGGCGAACTTCCTGACATTGCTGGTATTCACAATCAAAAAGCTGAAGTCACACCTGAATCATTCACAGAGGCTTCTGTTCATCGAAACTGTCGTGAATACGCTACAGTTCAGGACCTCCACTCCATTTGAATGAGTCCAGGACATTTAGACTATGATTCCAATATTTCAGCCTCTGTTCTGGATCTCTATGAGAGCAACTCTTGGGCTTCTTGGCCTTTTTGCCTCCTGCATCATCCTTGTAGAATAAGCAGGCTTTGCAATGGAATCTAAAGTTTCAGTAGACCCGCCACCAAGGAAAGGTGTCAGATACCATTCAGATTTCAAAGGAAACTGCTCACGATCTGCAATTGTGGCTGGTCAATCACAGTTGGACCTCTCTTCCCCACCCAGAGCTGATGGTGGTGACGGACGTGCCACTGCTGGGTTGGGGAGGTCACCCGGGGGAGATGGAGATCAGAGAACTCTGGTCTCCTGAAGAATCTCGTCTCAATATCAATCTGCTGGATTTGCAGGCCATTCATCTGGTGTCACCCGGGGGAGATGGAGATCAGAGAACTCTGGTCTCCTGAAGAATCTCGTCTCAATATCAATCTGCTGGATTTGCAGGCCATTCATCTGGTGTTGAAGGCATTCCTGCCATCCATAATGGGGAGGCTGATGCAGGTTCTCAGGGACAACACCACCGCCATGTGGTATTACAGCAAGCAGGGCGGAGTGGGATTATGGGTCCTTTGCCAAGGGGGCTCTGCGCCTCTGAAATTGGCTGGAGCGTCAGAACATTTTCCTGATGTTGAACAACCTGGTGGGATCCTTAGATGCTAGGGCAGGGAAGCTCAGTTGGCAGTGTCTGGTGAATCATGAATGGCGTCTACATCCCGATGTGGCGCAGGTCATCTTCTGGCAGTGGGGAGAACCTTGCCTAGATTTTTCCACCGCAATCGAACATGCTGTGCCAAACTTTTTGAGCTTAGAAGGTTCTGCGAGGACACTCGCTAGAAAATGCATTCCGACTAGAATAGAAGACGTGACTCCTGTATTCCTTCCCCTCCCTGCGTCTCCTGCCCAGAGTTCTGAAAAAGAAAAGGACCAGGAATGACCTGGCCCAAATCATATCAGTGGCTCCCAATTGGGCGCGGAGAGCGTCATAACCAAAAATATCTAGGCATGAGCATCTGCTGCCTGATCAGGTTACCACTTCAGGCACATCTTCTGTCACTGAGGCAGGGCAGGATCCTTCACATGAACCAGTGCAATACACCTCCATGTTGTGAGCTTGAGCAGCAGCAATTGACTGCTTTTGATCTTCCACCTGAAGTTGTCGATGTCGTCCTTGCTGCCAGGCATCCTTCCACGAAGTTCATTTATGCCGGGTAGTGGGACAAATTGGTGTGGTATCCATAAGTCAGCCCTTTACGAGTCAGTCTGTCCGATGTTTTATTGTTTTTTTTCCAGTAATGTCTTGCAGAGGGCCCTATTAAAGATTATTTGTCTGCCCTTTTGGCCTTTTTGTGTTTACCGGCCCAACCGTCCTTGTTTAGTTCACCTGTTGTGATGCAGTTTATTAAAGGTTTGGGTTTGACACACGCGTTTCCTCCTGCACAGTTTGTAGTGCCACAGTAGGACCTTAACTGAGTCTTGGCATTTCTCACGTGTGCACCCTTTGAGCCGATGCACATCTGAACGTTATGTTTCTTGAAATTATCTTCTCATTGTAATCACTTGAGCTTGTTGCATAAGTGAACTTCAGGCACTCTGGGTGCAACTGCCCAACACCGCCTTTTTTTTCTAGACAAACTGGTGCTGAAGCAGAGCACTCTGGCATTAAGGAGGCAGATTCCTCAGGAGCTCTGAAAAATCATTTTTTAGCCTCGAGGCATCACCAACTTGACAGCTTTTAGAGTGATGTATGCAATACCTTGCTGCCAATGTCGCTGCCCCACCCACTCCGAAAAAATCATTGATTGATTCCTCATCGAAAGGCACCAAATTGATATGAGCCAGTTGTGTTGATGCTGCACTTTAAAATCGCAAAATTAACCTTTGAGTTATTGCTGCTACGCTTATTCCCACAAAAGGACTATCTATAGAAGAAAAGAGATGAGTCCAACTAACAAAGCACAAATAACAGTGACTCAAACCAAAACTATCCCTGCACATTTGTCTACTTCTGCAAGCAGTGAATGAGTTTGTGGGATCTTGGGACAAACTGCACTATAGAGTTCGTATGGAAATAAGCAGACTCTTACCCCATAAAGCCATCATCCACATATGGAATCTGTGTGTCACCCTCATGCAGAAAGTCGCATAATTCAGTGGGGTAAAAATAGAAAAGTCATTAAATCCTAATCAATGGAGTAATCGGTGCAGAGTGCACTGTTTTGCAACTAGTCAAAGATGACATAGAGAACTAGGTACAGAGAACTCCGTCATCCGAAGTTTAGAACAGAAATGTATGCTGGCACCACAGGGCCTGCTTGATATAAGGGGACCTCTTAACTCTTGACCAGTTGCATTGGCCAGAAAGGGCTCGATCATTGACATCTCCATCACTAGATCTCCAATAGATGTAGAAAGCAAGAGCGTGATACAACTGGGTAAAAAGCTTTTTGGGGGCAGTTTGACTTTGCAAATTGCTTAATCCAATACTCTGTCATGCCAATGCGCCAAGGAATAATAGGAAATATATAAGATTATCATAAACGTGTACTCTGATAACACGGGTGAAAGGATGGTGCAATTCTGCAGCAAATATAACATTTAGTCGCTTTAACTAGTGCCCTGTAGATGTCCAGAAAATGCCAGCAGACCACTTTCTACTGGGTTAGTTCATAGACCCCAGTTATGCTTAGCTGTATCTGGGTTTACATAGAATCTAAATGTACTAGGTATTGATTTGACAAATCAATTGCATTTGGCTAGGAAGTAGACGAGGCACTGGATGAGATCAAGGCAAAACTATCGACTAAGCCCCCAGGAAACTTTCAGTTGAGTCTTATTTTCTCCAGGCACTCCACAGATGAGATGTACTACAGGCAAACCTCATAAGGCTGTAAATATGCCAAATGTTTCTTCCGAATCTCTGGCATGGCAGCATTCACATGTACTCTAGAAGGGATCATTTGATGGTGGTGCTAGACTAAGAGAAAAATGACACAGCACTTGAGATGGTCCTGAGCCATCCTGACAAGTCTTAAGTTCTACCTCATCCTTCCCCTTGCTGTAGCACGCCAGTCTGGATGCAGATAGTCATGCATGGTTATTACCTATAATTCATAAGGACACAGATAAATCGCCAACCAAAATGCAAACCTATGAAACTGATCACCTCAATTTACTTAACAAAGAGAATACTTCTTGAAAAAGACACTATATAGGAAATACCAGCAAGATGACGCATGTCAGTATATTCCATATACACCCGGAAACCAAGCCAAGTTTAGTATTAAATTTACAACCACTAAGTAGATGTAGCCGAACAGTTAAAGATGACAACACGACAAGATGGCATCCCGTTTTCATAGAAACGTAAAACTTAACTTACTTTCAGGTATCCAAAAACAAGAAGTTCTTTCACTTTGTGATTAGTGTGAGACGTTTCCAGTTTACTCTTATATTTAGCACATAATGAGTATGAGCTATTGGAAGGATACAAAGGATAATCCTGCCATTATTCCAGATGAAGTTCACCAAAGCTTGGAAATATCTAGGCCATCTCTGTTATTGAAGAAATTGTTGAGAGCAGATCTGAGCTCCAAACAGGCATTGGCTGCTGTTCAGTGGACAGTACTGTTTCATAGAAAAACTGTAATTCACAGACTGAATTAAATGATTTATATAGCAAATGTGATGAATGCACTATTGGTAGTTCTTAAGTAAACTATTTAATTGAACTTAATTGTAGCTGATAACTAATAGCCATGACACTGGTGGTACATCTGCCTACCAAACCCTTCATCAACTCTACTCTCTACTATACATCACATCTAAAGAGAAGAGCAAAGACTTGTGGGTAAACAATGATATCGGTCTTCAATAATCTGATATGCTGGTGTGAGTCATGCATGCTCCACCTGTCCTATCGATTATATGTAAGCTCCCCCCGCCCCCGTGAGGGTCAGGTGCAGCGTCACCATGGGATGAGTTCTGAACAAGATCTTTGCAGAAGTCCACAGCTTTAGATGCACATTAACCAGAAGACGCAAACCTGACAAGTGTGATAAGCGCTAGACCTTTCCTATCCTGCAAACTGGGGGACCACTGATGGCTGAGACATTTTCGTTGGGGGTCTCGTATAGACACAGGGCTACGGAAACAAATTAACACATGACCATATGCTAAGTAAAGTCATCACTGTTCTCATTGTCTGAGCGTGATGTCTTGTGAAGGTGAATTTCTCTCTCATCTGGAGTTTGCTGACGTGTTTTGCCCAATAGTAAGTAGTGCTTGGGCTTTCTCAAGTCAAGGATCTAGTCACAGATTAGGAAAATCGTGCATTATTGGGTGGGTCTGTTTAAGCCCGTAGTTTGTGGTCTGTTTACCATCTGTTCAGTTGTGGAATGATGTGATGCCCCCTGAATGAACATTTTACTACCTTATTCTATCAGAAGGGGTTGATTTATAACCATAAAAATTGCATAATCTATTTCGATTTTCCTCAAAATAGACACCCATTTATTGAACAATGCCAGTACTTTCAGAGGCCATTAATGGACATATGTCCATCCAAAGCGAGGTAGTAGTAGAAAGGACAGAACTAAGAAACCTGTTTTCTGTTACGTCCGTCCGTCTTAGACTGCCGTAAATCTGATACACCATGTAGATCTATAAGATGAAGAGCAGTGCAAAAAATGTTCTCTATTATAGATCGACACATTACCTATCTTATTCCTCCCTATGAGGAAGAGACGTAGGAAACATAATAATACTATATAGTATTGCATTCGTTTATTTACATATTTAATTTCTAGAGCGCTTTAATCTAAAGGGCTAATTATGAAATAATCATATTATGATATGACAAGAACATTGTGAACAAAAAGAATGGCTGTGTAAACAAAGAATGAATCCACTACAAAGCAACATTAGCGAGGAAATGTGAGACAACGGGGATACATCTGAAGTTGTTTTATAACACAAAAAGAGAGGAAGGTATAATAGCAGGGTGTATAGCTCATTCATACTGTAAGGCCTAGATGAGAAAAGGAAGTAAAACGGGCTGGACCACAAGTGAAAGAAGGTCCAATAGGAAGACACTGATCCTCAAACACAAAGATAACAAGTGTGGCTGATAAAGACTAAGCCAATCAGTAAGAGAGAAGGAGCTAGAGTTGGTAATTTTTAAAATATTACTTAAGCAATGAAGTTTAAATTGACACACAGTAGACTTCTAGTGAAGTCTGAGTCAATGAGGAGTAATATGGATGGGGTTGTTCGGATCATTTAAAATGCAGACAGAAGAGTGAACAAAATATTGTAACTGAAGAATAGTGTATTAAGGAAAAAGAACGTATACAGAACAGCAGTGGTCCAGGTGAGAAACATAAGGGACAGAATGAGGATCTTAGCAGCAATGAAGCATCTTCTTGATGACACTCACTCGTAAGTGAGGTGTTGGCAATCTTGGTTATTTGCTTTTGAAAGGTAAATGCAGAGTCAGATGATACATAGCCATTGGGTGGAAAAGTATGGGGTGAGGGATGTCAGAGAAAGGAAATGATAGAATGGCTGAGGAAAACGTTGGAGGCTGGGAAAAAGAGTCTTTTTTATCTTGGATAGTTGTAAGCAGAGGAAATGGGAAGCCATCCAAGCGGCATCAATAGCATAGACTCTCTTGAATGGAGCCTGTGCACGTTGGAAAAAAAATAGATTTTAGTGTTGTCTGCATAGAATTGTGCATAGAAACCAAAAGAGGGCATAATAGATGTAAGCGAAATAGCAAAAGCCAAGTATTGACCCTTTTCTTAACGACATAAAAAAAATGATGTAGAGCTGCATGTCAGTGGTCGGATAAATGGTACAACCTGAAGTTGGTGTTTTGGTGTTGGACACTAAGGACATTTCGTTTATGTCCTAGTAAGTTATTTGAAAGATGTACACAGTTTTCTTGTAGAGACAAACAAGTTATCATTCTAAAGCTAGCCACTAGGTACCAATGGGAGGTAATGTGTGTATCCTCTTATATTTTAATTATCAAGAGGAGAGCGAGGAAATAAGAGCCGCTGTTCCTTTCCCCTATATTAAATAATATCAATCAAGAAGAACTGGCTCATAACGAAATATAAACCATTTGATTAGTTTGTGTTTGGAAAAACGATTGTTTTTTTAAAAGAACCCTCACCCACCAACCTAGTTGGTGGCATGCTTGATCATCGGGTTCCTACTAGGTTGGTGGATGAGGGTTCTTTTAAAAAACCAATCGTACTTGGCCACTGAGGTCGCTCCGGGGGCATGGACTCGCCTGTGGAGGGACATCCCCAAGGTGTATCGTAGTATTCCCCAACGCGAATCAGCTTACAAGTTGATGACACGATGGTACTATACCCCCACTCGCTTGCATCGGATGTTCCCGAACTCTCCTTTGCTGTGCTGGAGATGCCAGAATGCCGAGGGGGACTTCCTGCACATCTGGTGGTCCTCCTCTGGCCTCACACTGTTTTGGAAGGAAGTCCTCAGCCATATTAAAGACGTGGTGGGGTTCCCGATCCCCTCTTGACCCATCCTTAGTGCTTCTGAGCATTAAACCAGGCGCGCTTAAAGCTAGGACCGTAGCGGAGTGGCACCTGATCCTCCATTTACTGGGGGCAGCGAGGCAGTCCATTGCAGCTGCTTGGAAGAAGCCCTCACCCCCCTTCCATAACGACCTGGTTCCTGCGACTGTGGGATGTCTTGGCCCTAGAACTTCTCACAGCGCGTCTTAACCACACCGACACCCGATTTGACCGTGTCTGGCATCCACTTATTCAACATTTTACTAAAACTGAGCACTCCCGCCTCATGCCCCCCAGGCTACGCACCCTGCAACTCTTTGAGGATTCCCTGGTGCCAATCTCTCGGGGTCGGGTGCCGGACTCTCCGAGCAGCCCTACCTCTTCCTAATGGGGGGACCTGCCCCACCTCTGACTCCTCGGACTCATGTCCTGGCCCCCGGACCCCAATGGCGCACCTAGCTTTGATTTCCCCCCCCCACCCTACTTCACTCGCCCCCTTCCCCCGGATTGGGGATTGCCACTCCTCCCTGTTGACTTTCTTCTCTCCTCCCTCTGTTATTCCTTCTTCATTCTCTATATTCTTTGTCTCCTCCTTGGGGATGGTTTTGGTTTGGGGTTCTTCTTTTCTTCTGTGAAACATAACTTATTTTTTGTTGCTGCACAGTGTTATGGTTACTCATCGGGTGGGGGTAACGCTTAGGACATCGAAGTCTTAGCCCTACTGCATGCCCATTCAAATAGCGATGTGGACTTTCCATTTACCGGATGTTCAGGCCCTTTGCAGGCAGCCTTCTCCCGACCTGGTTCATAGACCCTTAATGGACTCTGGCTCTTTTGTCTTATTACTTGTATCCCGGGACGATTTTGTCCCACGCCCTACGTTGTCTCATCAGGTTTATGATACGGGGGTATTTGGTCTCTCCCTCTTTCTATAGGCTGGGTAACACCTTGTTTTCCTGGTAATCCCCCCACCCTACTTTGTACTGCTCACTACTTGTTAATCATTGCAGCAATGTATAAATATGATGTGCTCGATTTTAATAAAATAGATTGAACACAAAAAAACAATCGTTTTTCCAAACACAAACTAATCAAATGGTTTATATTTCGTTATGAGCCAGTTCTTCTTTATTGATATGTATCCTCTTATACCCATAAATAGTGCTTAATCTATTTCTATTTTCTTCGGCTGCAATGCCGAAAGCAGTATGTTTATGCACTATTTAGCTAATGAGGACCTTTTTAGAAGCCAAAACACATGTATTGTTGTTTTCTTTAAACAGGCATTGCCTGACCCCACTATGGCCTCTGAAAGGGCATAGACATCTGTAAGGCCACCTACCAATGAAACGCTGCATGGTAGTTCAGTCTCTAAACTCCACACGTCATGCACACTGTGTACATTCCCCACCGAGCACCTCCTACAAGCTCTCCGTTCTGCCTTTGGTACCCGGCTGCCGCCTCCTCGCGGGTTTCAAAAGGGTTTATCATGGACGATGCTCAAGCCCCATTGAAGATGAAACTAAACAAACAAGCCTCTGGGTTGCAGTGTTTTCCATGTGCTTTACAATACTAAATGTCAGCCAGTGACAATATTACAATAGTGGTACTCCTTTCATGAAGGGTCCTCCAAATTGGGGGGATGGTACATGTATTTCTACTGTTTGAATTATTCTCAATTGATCCGTTCCTTTCCACTAATGTCAGGCTGTCATTTAACTTACTGTCGAAAGGGTTTGAAGTGCTGATTCCAATTGTGTGAGAAGGACGTAGGAAGACATGTGAGCCCCAGAGGCACTTCAGCATCCTCTTGTTCCAACACTTGACACACTCTGCACCTGCTGCCTTCTGCACTTACGGCGCTGCGGTGTCCCCACGATGCCTCGGGTTTTTAGTCATTTTGGCTAAAGACAGTTTCCAAATTTTGTGGCACCTTTCTAATTGTGATATTTTATATTAGAAAACACAACATGGCTGTGTTAAAGACACAAAAGAAATGCTTTACATGCTCCTCTTGGTGTATGTTTGGTGTATAAGTATATTATTGTTTGGCATACCTCTTGGTACTGCATCTTTTCAGTTTCTTAGTGATTCAAATGAAGTATATTAGGTTTGTCAATCTTAATTGCAGTCCTTTAATTGATCATTGAATCATAAAAGCCTGAGTTTGCTTTACTGATAGTCACTCACACTACTTTTTTTATTTTTATTTACTTTCTCACACGGTCTTTCTTTTTTCTTCCTTTTTGTTCTTTTTCTTTGTCACTCTTTTTCTTTGTCGCTCTTTTTCTTTCTCCCTTTTTTCCTCCGCTCCACAGTCCAAATAAAGTTTATAGTAATATAACACTTATTCCTTGGCAGCCACTCTTTTCTAAAATAGCGACTAGACCTCATTAAAAAGTTGGAGAAACAAACAAAAGCTAACAATTTCACATTTTTTGACACAAATTAATATGCTTAAATTAAATGGCTGCGCACATGAAGGTACCTAGGAATGTTTGGTAGTTGCACTACCCCAGTAATAATTGTGAAGTTCTTTGAAAATTCCTTTGTAGTCGAAAATGTACGGCATAGAGCTACAATAGGGCAAAGACCTACATAAGTACATTTCTGGTTTTGGCCTGGGAGTTTTGTGGATCGGTGTGTGTGTGTGTGTGTGTGTGTGATTCTTTTTCTGTCTGTTCCACGAGAAGGTAGTTAGGCTTTTATCCGTAGTGCAGTCTAAGAACACCCGCTAAACAACTACTGTTGGTAAATCGGGTGGCATTTTGCACAGCTGTTCAAGTGCCAGAAACACATTCAACAAGCATTGGCATAGCCAATAGGTCTCGCTTTTGGGACCTTATAAGTATTTAGTTTTGCAGCACAATATCCTTGGTGCAACAACATGCAACATGCACCTGTTCATAAAATAAATAACCTATGCAATTTATGTAACACTTAACACATGAAATAACGCAGTCCCTCACATTACAAACGTATACAAGCATCTAGCAGATTTCTGAAAAATTTACAATTTAAAATGAAGCATACCCAGTAGGACAGTATACATTCAAAACTGATTAACACACTGACTGCAGCGAAATGCTTCATCGTGTGCACAAGTTAGGACAGGCAGGCACCCACCGTCACCACTCTCACCTATGAAACCTGTGCCTCTCCTGCTCCGCCAGGGCACAAAGCCCCTTCCCAGAATAATAGCGCTTTTGTTTCTGGCACGGTCACTTAGTCATTTGTTCACACCCTACTTCTTGCATATTCATTTTCTAGGGCTGTCACCCAGCTTCCCAACTGGGGTGCAGTGCCCAATGCAGAATCAGTGGTGTCGCTGGGAGTCAGCCATGGAGCTGCCAGGGAGTTCAGCTGGGCAGCTGTACAGGGCAAGTAGTCCATGGTAAAGGGACATCCTGAGGGAGAGTTTTGAAAAGATCCTGCCAGGCGTCTGCAGTTTAAAAAACATTCTGCCAGTACCTGCGCTCAGCGTGCCACTGCCCACCCATCTCCAAACACATGTGGCGATGCACAGCAGATGTTTGCAGTCCAGCTAGGGCCTGCCGGTGCTGGGGACTGAGTGGAGGCTGGGGATGCAAGTCTTGAAAACGTGGTGCCTGTTGACTCCATGCCACACTGGTTCCACCTCCTCAGCCATGCTGGTAGCAGGTGCCCAGTGCCGTGCAGTGTAAAGGAGCAAGTCTATGGAAGTCCATGTAGGGAAAACAAAGCTGCTGCGGGCTTACCCCTGCCCCCCCCCTGCCCCCTCCCCCCCCCACCCCCCCGGTCACACCCAGGTACCACTTAACTGTCTAGCCTGCCTTGTGCATAAAAAGTGCTGAAGCGGTACATTTTAACGTTCCGGGTATTTCCTTAAAGCTAATACCCATGTGGAATTTAGCTCAGGGCTAAGGAACCACCGAGGCATGACAGTGCAGGAAACACCTTGCCCAGAGCCTACTGGCAGACCCACCAGAATATTGCCAATAAAAGGAATTTCGCGGGCACTTTTGTAAAAGCACGGCCTTTTACAAAACTGCCGATTTCGCAATTTTTTTGCAAATCGCGAAATCCTGGAGGGTCTGATTAAGAATCCTCATGTCTTGCCTTTAGCCCCACCCCTAGCCTCGCCCACTCACATCTCTAGCTCATTTTAATGAGTACCCGTCTTATTTTTTTCCTCATTTAAAGCACTGTGCATGGCTATACACTTATAAGATCCAAAAGTCGAGACCTATCGGCTATGCCAATGGTTGTTTTATTCGAGCCTGTTACTGTTGTGAAATTTGGTTTGCTGTTATTAAAATCAGTGTTTTTGGCCCTGATGAAGCGGCCTATATAATCTGTACCAGTCGCAAAACACGTGTTAGCCTTTCTTTTGTTAATGAATTTATGGAGAAAAACTATTAGAAAATTAATAATGGTTCGAGTCTGGGCAAGGACACGCAACATCCTGTGACTCTGGGCAAATCACTTAATCTCCCCGTGCCTAACAAAAATAAATGTGTCCTCATGTAACTTAACTGGTGCTCGTGTAAAGCGCTCTGATACCCGATACCTTCGGGTCAAGTTCGCGCTATATAAAATTCCGTAAAATAAAAAAAGAATAAATTATATAATTGAATGGATGCCTGATGAAGTTTGGTTCTTGAAACACTTTCTTTGACCTTGATACAACTTGTTCACATGTAAAAGGAAGTGAAGGTGTTGTTTGTTTTAGGAGTCAGGAATAAGGTTCAGTGGCAGTCTGGGGGCCATGCCCCTTTAGTTGAATTGAAGGAGAATCACACAGTCAAATTACGGGGCATTAGCAGCAGGCTGACCAGGTCTCACTACTGGAATAGAATGTCTATAATATAATCATGGCTGTGGTGCTTTGACATGGGTAAATGCTGATTTCACTGACGTAACAGTAGAGTGCTGCAAAACCGGGTTAAGGTGATTGAACCGAGCTACGTATCATAGTGAGGTAACTAAGGGGGGATGCTGCAGGTCAGATACTAGGTGCAGTGGCGTACCTCTGTGTATTACTCTCTAGACAGAAAGAGCACTACGGTGGTCAGGATTTCGTGGACAGGCAGAGCAGCACGTTTGTCTCGGTACAGAATTCAATAATCACCGATCCTGCTTTGCATGAAACTTCTACTCCTCACTCACCAACTGCAATATAAATAATTGGAAATGGGCACATCGTTCTACTTCCTTCTTTGTACAGGCCTCGTCTCCCGGTACTCCGTAAGGGCATCATATAGCACCTTTTCTCCACTCTCTACCACAACTAATAGCTTCAGGCTTCCAGCACAATCCTCTGTACCTCCAACCTATCTCTCTTTTGCTTCCTCGCTTTTTCCGTGACTCTGCTTTTACTGCTAACACTTCCCCACGTCACAGGTAAAAACAAAAAAAAACCACGATGGGTTTAATAAAGGTTTGAGACATACTTTCAGTTTAAAAATAGCCTTCACTGCGTATGCGGTGCACATAGTGGCGCTCTTATGAACCGCATTACATAACCCATGCCTTCCAAAGCCAGCTCCTTATCTCTTTCTTACGCTGTCCAGCGGCAGAGGCCACCGACTCCCACCTCACTTGCCTCCTCCGCTCTCGCCTAAGCTGTCCCCTCTACATCTCAACCCTCACCCGAGACTAAATCCTTCACCTCTCTCGTTTTACTCCCTGCTTGTCTCTCACAACTGTAACATTCACCCTCCCTTTCTACCCTCTTCCCTTCACTCTCACCTGCCCCTGCACTTCTGCCTGCGGGGCCTTTCACCGCTTTGCCTGTTTTCTTCGCTCCTGGTCTTTGAGCTTTAATTTCCTTGAGCCATGGCGGCGATGAACGTCGCAGGATGTGAGCGAAGAGCCGTGAAAAGAGAAGAGAGACTAACAACGACATGCACGGACGGAGTCCAGAGGTTCTGCTGTCATAAACAAAACGAGCGAGCGCGGCAGCCTGCTGAGCTGACCACACGCTCGTGCACAATGGCCATGTGTTTCCAATTATCGCGCCCGCGTCTGGGCACGATAATTGGAAACAGATGTCTGCCCTGCGGGTAACCGCAGGGAAAAGGCCATTGTGCACGAGCGTGTGGTCAGCTTTCTGAAACCCCTAACTTAAAGTCTCGCCAGAGCAGCGCTTGCGCGCTACTCGAGCCTCGACCTAAAAACCTGATATTCAAACTGGTGCTAGACACGTTTCCTGTCCAAAAGAAATTGAAGTGCATGTTCTCCCTGAGAGTCATTTCTGCACGTCATCAATGAATATTTACATCTAAAAAGACATCTGTTGCAATTCACTGTTGATTTGCTCATTCATCAGACTTGGCCATGCATCTTGTTTCTACATTATTTTTCTACCAAGGTCATTGCCTCTTAGTCTTTAGACTTAATTACCAAATTTCCAAGTCTGTTTGATTGGGAAGATTTCCAACCGCCATCTGTGTTTGCTTGTTACTTTTACTCAGCAAATTCGTCTGGTTCAGGAACCCTTGTATCGCGCATTCTCCGGCAAATTCGAATTCAACTGATATTTATTAAATACAATACGATATTTAATAAATAAAAATACAGGGTCCTTTCCTTGTGTCTACAGCATCAGGGATCCAAAAATAACAGAAATTGGCAGTAACTTTGCTTCAGTACTAATGGTAGAGCCATTATTGCTCTAACTCTTAATCTGTTTGTAAGCGTTGACTCTTGCAGACATCTTGGACAACTGCACCTGTGTTGGTTAGTCGTTATCCGTCATTCTTAATCATAACATCATGTAGTACATATCCGCCATGACAGTCCACACAGTCCTCTTCAAATGGTCACTGCACTCTAACTGGTAGAAAATACATTTTGCAGATGTGTATTTTTTAGTCTGTCCCTATATTTAATGAAAATCTAGTCTGTATTGTCTGCTTTAAGATATTCACATCTTTTTATTCTTACCATATCACGCTCTATCATTCATACTCTCAAACAGTGACCTAACGCTCTCAAAACTACCACAATGATGGTCTTGGTGGTGGCCACTAGCACGGGGACTACTGGACATTTTTTGTCAAAGATCAATATTTTATTTAAGAAAATTGATCAAATCTGCATAAATGAAGTTTTAGCACATTAACTAGCTTTAACCACCAACAGTAGCTGGAATCCACTTTTAGCGGCAATATTTGTAGTTTCTTTTTATATTGGTTTTATAAATACTGGCAGTGTTTCATGGTTCACTATTTTAACTGGCTCACACTGGCAAGTGTCAGGAGCTGGTAAACTGGATAAAATGTGTGTGCTGTGTATTTGAGAAGAATCAAGGTGAGATAAGAAACAGGGACAAGAAAAGCATTCTTCCTGTCAGACGGTAAGAAATATTGCTACCACTGGTTTGCTTCTGAGTAGTGCTGAGAGTAATCATTCTTTCTGTAGCCTGACTTCATGCTAGTAAATCGATCATTGTCGTGAAGATGAAAAGCTGGGATCTAAAAACCTAGGTTAGATTATTTTGATGATTCTGATTCTGTTTTATTGTATATTTTATTCAACGTGTTGTCATAGAGCAATGTAAGAGGTAAACAGAAAACAGGAAACACAAGTGTCATTCAAAGCAGGTATCCAATACAATTAACATTATTTTTTTTAATTTGCAAAATGTATCGGAAAGTGAGGAGGCAGGGGTAATGCGTTTTAATCATTGCTTGCTTAAATTTATTGCACAAAACAGTTGTTTTTTAATCAGCTTTTTTTATCATGTGCACTGACCTGCTTAACTTTATTTTTGAATATTTAATATCCTGTTTTGTATGCCTTCATGTATATTAAAGCCAGGATATCTTCACATCTAGCACAGCCTTCTCTTCTCAGCCTGCAAAGATCCCATTAGGATTCCTTCTCGGCTTGGGTACAGTAGCTGGTCCTTGATGGATGACAGGTTACAAACTGGCTGGGTTTGTCTTTGAAGTATAGGATTCTGTATCCATGATGCTTCAGCTCCATATAGACTGGTGGAATAGAGCTGCCGGGATTGATGGATCTCAGGCTGTCTGCCCTGAGCTTTTGCCTACATTCAGCAGTGGACAGCCGCAGAGAGCCAGACTGCTCCCCGTTTAATAATGTGCGAAAGTAAAGCACCGGCTCCCACATTGTATTGCCATTGTTTGTCTTTTTAATTGACACGATGAACATCTTTTTATCACCACCAGTGCTAGAACAACTTTGGGGGTGTGTGAGCAACGCGCTTTGTAGTGGTGAAAGCTGTTTTGATATTTAAACTTGAAAATTCGCTAATTAGTAGCTAATTCTACAGAGAATTGCATTGAAGAAATTTAGTTCTATTTCCATGTTCAGTAAGGGATGCTAAATCTTAGAATTTTTGACTTGCATTTGAAGATGTCGTAACTGTGTATCAGAAATAAATTGGCACGGATAAGCAAACCTACCCATCTCTCTGTGGGTTTCCAGCACACTTTTTGTCAAATCAGTGCAAACACTTCATGACATCTGGGGATAAGCTTCAGCGAAGTGGCAGAATTCCTAAGGTATCCTCAGACAGTCTACTGAGTCACTCGGAAGCGCCCAACTCCACAAACCCAAGGGAAAGATGCGCTTGGTCAGTAATGAATAGACCTCCACCAAACAAGAACTGCTGGGATTCTTTAAGGAGTTCAACAATTAATTGCTCCACTAGTTTAGCAATCTGCCGCACCTCCAAGTGCTTAAGCGGAACAATAAAGCCCCTTGCATGTCAAGAGCCACATTAATGCTCTCCAGTTAGGATATTCTGAGACTGTACAACTTCCACACGAGAGAGAAATGCTGTCCATCCCTCATTCTAAAAGCTATGAAAAACCTGAAGCCATCCTGCCCTAGAAATCTGATCACCATTAGCATTTAGATTGAAGTACCCATCTCTGACCATGCTCAGTAAGATCATTGTCTCTTCGTTAAAGTGCATTCTGCTCAACCCAGATATGCAGCTAAATATCTGAAGAGTAGTCAAACCAGACTCTAGCGAATTGCACTCTGAAAATGATCTTCATTGCCCCTTTCTTCACCATATCATGGAAGCTGCAGCTGTCATAAACTTTCTTACGGATAATTAATGAATTTGAGGTGTTTTCACTCTACTAATTCCAGCACTAGATCCAGGATGAGCATCCCACGTATCTGGCAGCTGTTATCGCAGAGGCCAAGACTCAATAAATCTGAAAACTGTCTGGCGCGGTTCACCCCATTGGTCCTTGGTCCACGTGACACTGTTCCAAGTCGTTCAGCATATGATCTTGCTGGTTTTCTTAACTCTGCTTCACACCTGAGAGGAGAAGGAGAAACTCCACCACTTGGACCCCAAAAGAGGTCTGAGCTTTTACATCAATTGCACCAGCGAGCACCATGTGGACAATCCGCTCTTTGTAGGATTTACTGGAGCCAAGAAAGGCAAGTACGTGCAGAAAAAGGACCATTTCCCAGTGGATTGTGCTCTGGATTAAAATCTACAACACATTGGCCAAAAAGAAGCCTCCGAAAGGACTGCAAGCTCATTCTACCAGGGCCAAAGCTGCTACCACTGCGTTGGCACACAGATTTACTGTCCCGGATATCTGCCAGGCTTCTGGGCATCACCCCATTCATTCACTAAGTACTACTGTCTGTTCAGCCGGATTTGCTGCGAAGGGCATTTTGCCCGTTGAGTCCTACAGGAGTTTCTGGTTTGAGCCCATTCACAGACCTGCTCAAAAAATGAGTCTGCGGTTAAAAGGTCTATGTTAGAACAAGTTACTCACCTTCAATAATGCTCTATTTGTTAGAGACTTCATCTAACAGCAGATTCCTCACTAACCCTCCCGACTCCCCGTTCTGTGATTGGACTCTATCCATTAATAAGATCCCAAGTCTAGGAATCTGTACACTGGTCACAACCAATTTACTTTAGGGGCTCTGCGTATGAGGGTGCACACAGCCTTGAGAGCAACTGGCCTCAGCTCATGGGAGTGGTACCAAGATAAGCTCCGCGCATCGTTTTCAAAGCAGACCGGTATCTGTGCAGAGCTGCATGGCGCCATCTACCAACGCGCAAAGTTACTGCAGAAAAAGTCTGAGGCTTGGAGAATATTTAAAAGGTGTGGAATCTGAAGTTAGATCGTCTGTACTAGAAAGAGTGTTACCGAAGGTAAGTAACTTATTCTTTTCGATCTGTGTGCCGTTGCAGCGTTAACCTAGGTGATGCGTTTGATAGAGTCGTCATTGAGAGCGCACTCTGGAATAAGGAGGGGCGCAGAAGTAGTTTTCCTTCGTTATATTGGAAAGGTCATGGACTGTCATTCTGATGACTTTCTGTGTCCAAGGCAGTAAATGTCAGGTGCGGTTTGTGCACCGATAACGAGGGCGCGTCTTGTCCCGGAAGCAGACAGCCTGCCTTTCATGCGAAAGGCCTAGCAGGCCACTTCTGATCATCTGAAGGCTGGTCCTTCCCCCTGACCTCTGATAGATGTCTGTCTTGAGGAGTACGGTTACTTGTACAGAGTGTACTGCTCGTTAATCGGCACATCCATCAGTGTTTCCATTACAGGCCGTGAACCGTAATAGCTGCACTCTTTCCATTAGAAGGCCAATCTATGCATAGTTAACTTTTGAAAGACTAGAAAGGGATGCTGGCCTTTGAAGCTGCCTGCAGGCTGGTTATTGGGGACTACACACAGGGCTTAATGGCTGCAGATTGGGCGGTGCTTCTTAACAATTGCAAGAGGAAAAACATCATTTTATTGAGGTTCAGCATGAAGCTGTGAGCAAAACTGAGCAGAATTCTTGACCTTTTTCATTTCTCCTTTCTTTTGGCTGGAATACCTTCCTTTTCTCGATCAAATTGTAATATTTCTGCAGTATACAAACCACTAGTATTTTGGAATTTGCTCATGCAAAGGATAGATGTGTCAGACTGGTACAAAGCCAGATATTGCATTGAATTGTGTAAATGTGAGTGTGTGATATTGCATTTGGAATGGGCTTTTAGAAATCTAAAATGCTTCCTAAGAAGTGCATATGTTTGATTGTGTTAAAGTCGTACTTTTGAGTCACCACATACGCTTTTATGTTCTCAAGAACAGCCAAAATTATGATTTGTGTAATGCGGACTTAAAATATCATATCATGCAGGTTAAATAGCACCTATACTAAAGGTAAAAAGGCGCTTGTGTCAATAAACCTCAAACATGCAGGTTGCTTTTAAATTCAGCTTGCTTCAAATCGTGAATCGTAAGCATTAACACCTTGTGGTAGAACTGTGCCTTTTGCATTTTAAATGGTGAGGTTAGGAAATGCACCATGCATATCTCCAAAATAAACTTACCTCTCCCCCACTTCCTTGTGTGCCATTTGATTTTCAAGGCCAAAATGTAATTTAGATGGTCTGATTTTCTTGGAAACTGTTCTCCAAATCCTTTTTAAAGTACGGTAGGGAGCGAGCCATGCACTGGAATAGTCCCCTTTTTTAGGTCTATGGCTTATCTCTGTCTTTGGGGGCAGTGTGTGAGCATTGCAGCATGGTTGGGTAGCGGGGGTCTGCTGGTGGGGGTGGCAATTTGTCTGGAGATCATCTCCTTGAGGGGGAAGTCATCAAAATTAGAGAAGTTTCCTCCTCCAAGGCGGAGGCAAGAACCAAGATGACTCCTGACAGAGCCGCGTTGTAGTCTGCTATGGAGCTTCAGACTCGTTTAAGGAAGAAGCAGACTGTACAGAGCCCTCCAGTGATTAAGCACTTAAAAGAATGTCCGATGCTCATCACAGCTGGGCAACAGATAGACCGTAGAAAGTGCCTGCAGAAAGAAGCAGATGGGTTATTGACCAGTGCATGTTCGCCCTCCCATCCCCTCAGTCCCCAGACGTGGGTCTTTGTACAGAAGACCAGTAGTCTGTTGGATCAGAGATTTTTGTGTAGGATAATTGAAGTGTATTGTTGCTCTGTGGGGTACAGGTGCCCCATGATGCTCAAGTTTCTATGAGATGTTTTGATGTACCTCCGAGATAAGGTCCGTTGTAACTTTTAAACCGTAAACAACTGCAGACATTTTGGGTGTCTGCTGCCCATGCCTGACCTTCAGAGGACTTTGATTGCTGCTTGGGGACCTTCTCTTCTCCTGCCAGTTCCTCTCGCTGGTTAGTTGATATTTCTCAGTGACCCTCTACAGGGAAGTGATCCATAAGACATTGAACTCCTTTAAGAAGCAAAGACAACCCAGATAAAGCAGCACCCGGTGTGTTACCGTAATGAGAGGCTCCGCAGCCTGTTCCTTGGAGGGATGCTCGCATGAAAAAAGTGAACGCTGCTTCTGACCAGGCTCCAGTGTTTGCCTCATCTTCCATCAATATAAACTGATCTGCAAAGTACATTTTTCTGCAAGAGTGAGTACTTCTATTGCAGTGGCGAGTGCTGATTCTTCTATGCAGTACTGAATGTTTATAGGACAGTTAACTTTTCTGTAGCCTTTGAGTTGTTGGACTGATCATATACTACTTGACCAACTACTTGCACACTTTTGCTGGAATCCAGGCGTGTAAGGTAGAACTCCGTCTCATGCTGAGGTTGTCCGAGTGCATGTGTAATTTGAAGGACAAACTTTCTCCGATTTGGTCTCCTCTAAGCGTTGTTATGTTAAAAGCACTTGTTAAGCGCACGTACACCAAACGGTTTCATGGCGCTGGAGTCATAGAGGAGGCTGCAACAATGAGAGAATTAACTTAGTCATACGCCTGGGAGAACAGCCAGGTCTTAAGCTGTTTCCTAAACTGTGCATAAGAAGTCACAGACCTCGGCTCCACAGGAAGCGAGTTCCAAAATTGCGGGGCCAAGACCGCGAATCTTAGTCCCCCATGCTTCTTGCGTTTGAATGATGGAGTAGCCAGCAAATTCAAATGGGAAGAACACAGGTCCCGAGAAGGGGTATAGCGCTGGATCCTAGAAGAGATAAATGCTGGACTATTACCAGAGAGGGCTTTGAAGATGGTACAACCCAGCTTGAAGGCACAGCGTTTAGCCACAGGAAGCCAATGTAGACTCTTCATCAGCGGTCTGATGTGGTGCCATTTGGGCTGGCGAAAAATCAACCTGACCGCTTGGTTCTGCACCAGCTGCAAGCGATGTAATTGATATGCTGGGGTACCAACATACAGTGAATTGGCGTAATCAACACGGGAGATTACCAGAGCTAGGATGACCACGGTCAGGGCTTCAGTGGTAAGGAATCTACTGATCTTCCGAATTCTTCGCAATTGAAAGAAACAAGCAGAGACCACTGAGCCAATCTGGGCTTTCATAGACAAATTGTTACTGATCACAATACCCAAACTCTTGGTAGAACCTGCTGGGAGTGGGGGATTTCCCAGCAATGGAGGCCAAAAGCAGGAGTTCCACGGGTTGGCTGGCCCACCCGTGAGGATCCGCTCGGTTTTATCAGGATTCAGTTTTAGTTGATTGCTATTCATCCAATCGCTGATAAAATTCAGAGTGGATTGAAGGTTAGTTTCAGAAACTGCAGATGAATTGATATCAAATACCAACTGAAGGTTGTCAGCGTAGTTTGGGCTGGGGCGGAGCTAGCCAAGCCTGGAGATGGCCGCACTGTGAGCGAGCTCCTCCGATCGAGCCTAAATCCTGCAATGATCCTGCAGTCATAACCGACTAATCCTTACGAAAATAACCGTCGACACGACTTTCAGATGCGTCCTATAAGAAGTGGTATCCCTGCGGCCGAAATCAATCCGGAAGGCGGTAATTCATCCCGCTGAATACTCGACCGAGGAGCGGCCTGGTTATCGCGAACGCGCGCACTGGGACGTAACCACTACGCAAGCCCCAGGCGCGACATCTGCGGCGGAGGCCTAACGAAAGAAAAGTCGAGAGCGGACTTGGCCGATGGTGCACACAGACCTCCCACATCTACAATCCACACAGAAGGTGAGCGGCGACGAAACAATTACCCCGCTGAGCACAAGCGCTGTGATCTGATACTGCCGCAACCGGGTGTATCTGGCTGGCCCCAGACGGAAGCGAAGAGACAGTTCCTCCATGTTACCCGTAAATACCCGCTCCCTATCCGCCGAACAGTGTGGCGTGCCCTCCGGTTGCGACGGTGGGCGGTTTAAGGCCCAATAGCACCCGAGCCAAAGCCTGCATTCCACGTGGGGGAGGTAAGCTCTGTGCTGGACGTAATTGGTGCAAACTGCGGGCAAAACGACAATTCGAGGTGGCGCGCTGCTGATTGCGCTAGTGATTTGAGCATAGCCTCTACATATGCACAAGAGCGAGAAGATATACCTAAGGCATAGAGGCCCCCCATCTGGGGTGGATTGCAACATCGGGCACCCTATATCTCTTCCGATGCACCCATGTTACATACTAAGGCAAAGCTGAACATAAAATAACCAAAACCAGAGGAGCAGCAGATTGAACAGCGACAGGGGCCTAAGCCGCAAATCTGCGTTGTGGTGCACTAGACCAATGCTACGCGCGCTAAGATTATAACCCGAAGGTTCCACGCGAGCAACATTCCACGTGCTCTGTATCTATGCTCCTGGATGATTAACACATAATATAATTTCCTAGACGAGATGCACGTGCTCACGAGCACTTAACGCTATACTTAACCGGCTCTGCATAGAAAACAGTTTGGTACTGTGTGGCCCTGCGACTGCTACAACATCTCAGAATACTGAAAGACAGGCCGCGCCAAAACAGCCCCCCCACAGAACACTACTTGGACCTGTCTCAACACCTGCAAATATGGGCAAGCCGGACAAGAATCAGCCCAAATTACAATTTGAGCAACCCAGAAAACAAACTGAAAGCAGCACTGATAGCCACCCAAAGGAGCAGGCAGACACAGCCACAACAGGCCCTGATGAGACCGTGGACTTCCGAGCGATGTTTAACACGATTCAATCAACACTATCAAACATTGATGAAAGATAGACTCCTTAACGTACCGGGTCGACCGCATGTCTGAAAGATTAGATAAACATACGGAGCGTATCGACATGGCAGAACGCCGCATATCGGACGCGGAAGATGCTCAAAACCAACTAGAATTGAAACAAACAAAAATAGACAAGGCATTATCAGCCATGATGGCAAAGACTGAAGATTTAGAGGCGCGATCACGCCGCAATAATCTGCGCCTGATGGGCGTGGCGGAATCCACCCGGACAGGCAATATGGAACGCTTCATTGAGACCCTGCTGCTTGCTCTTCTGGGAAGGGAAACTTTCTCCGACGTGTTCATTGTTGAAAGAGCACACAGATCCCTGGCGCACCCACCACCACCTGGGGAGCGGCCGCGCCCAATAATCGCCAAAATACTGAACTACAGAGACAGGGATGCGGCGCTTCGCAAAGCCCGAGAACTCGGCACACTACAATATGAAGGAATGACTATCTCCATTTACCCGGACTTTACTTCATAAGTTCAAGAAGCACGGAAGAAATTCTTGGATGTAAAGCAGAAACTGCGTGAGAACAATATTACTTATGCTATGATCTACCCAGCCCGCCTGAGAATCACTGTGGATGGGAAAAGTAAAATCTTCAATGAGCCAAAGGAGGTACTGAAATACTTGCAACTCAAACATCCGCAATCTACAAGGCGAAAATCCCCGAGAGGAGCGCAGGCAGAGCAGGAGAACACTTCAGACGTGGAGTAATGCGTCTCCTATGTGACATTACCCGTAACTCCGCAGAGGAACGCACTAAAAACTCCAGTGGATGCCACATAAGACTCAGATAAGTTTTGAAAGTTAAGAATAGCCACTTCAGTGCGAACCACATTATGAACAATAATACTGCATAGTTAAAGACTAGTGACGCTTATGTTCACTATATGAATGATAATTATTAACGTCATGTTGGTAACTTGTTAACACCACCAGGTTATGCACAATGCATTATCCTCATTTTGAATGTTATATATTTGTGTATTCGATCCCCCATATGCTAGGCATAGGGGTGTACGGCTGGCAGTTTCCGCCACCTCGTGTATACCACAACTTTCTCTCTCCCTGGTAGGGAATAATTTGTGGGTGGGCACATTTGTTAGTAGTTAATCGGGATTGTCTTCGCTATAATTGGGATGGCGAAGTGGGTGGGGGGAGGGCGAATGCGGGGTTTTGGAAATATGGTAATCGGATACATGTTGGTTTCAGTTTCATACACGCTAACACATAATACATGCTCAAGTACAACGCATGCAGACATGCTTAACCCTGTAAAAAATGTATACGTCGCGATCTATAATTGGTATTCTCATGATCACACAAATGCATACAATGACTAAACCTACACCTCTGAAACTCGTGACCTGGAACGTGAGAGGTCTTCATAATCCCAGAAAAATCAGACAAGTGTTTGCTTATTTAAATAGGCATAATATAGATATAGCACTACTGCAGGAGACACATCTACTCCAACAGAAAGCAGTAAAACTTGGTAACAGATGGGCGGAACTGGTGGTGTCGTCATCTTACTCCTCCTATGCACGTGGGGTGATAACCCTCATAAGGAAAGGAACGTGTTTTATACCTGACCAGACAATCACAGACCCCCAAGGTAGATATGTAATTGTAACAGGCATATTACGGGGTACTAAAGTAGGACTTATTAACGTATATGGTCCAAATGTGGACGATCCCGACTTTATAGTGAATGTATGGTCCAAACTTCGTGAACTACCTCCTATGGACTTACTGTGGGGTGGGGACTTAAACATGGCACTGGACGAAACGCAAGACAGGTCTCAAAACACGACGGAACATCATCATCGGGCCGTTTCAGCTATACTAAACGGCATGACAGAATTCCGGATGTATGACATATGGCGTATGCGCAATCCAGCTATACAAGACAGCACCCACTCATCAACAGTACATAACAGCTGGTCAAGACTTGACTACTGGCTTATTACGGAGCAAGCCTTGCATAGACCCAGAACATTAGTCATCTCCCCAAGACGTTATCAGATCATAAACCTGTTTTATTGACTATACAAATCCCAACATATGTCCCTCCACCATTTGTATGGCGCTTCAATGCTGCTGCTTTATTAGACCCACTCTATAAAGACGCTATCCACACAGCAATAGAAGATTTCTTCACTATGAACAAAGGGTCAGTAGATAGTGCGGGTACCCTATGGGAAGCCTTTAAAGCGACTCTGAGAGGCATATGCATTAGTACAAATGCCGGAATACTAAAAGACATTCGCACACAGCTTCAAAAATGCGAAACGCACATTAAGAAATTAGAAGCGGAATATGACACTACCCACAGTGCACGCACCCGAAGTGACATAAAGGATGAACTAAACCGGTATAATGACTTAGCAGATGGAGAAATAAAATATATATCACGACGGCACACAGCACGCAAGTTGGGCGAAGGGGGCAGACCAGGCCGGATCTTGGCGCAAACTATACGCACAGACCATAAACAACACACCGTTTTAAGGATAGAGGATGATAATCAGATAATTCACTATGACACAGAGGGTATATTACAAACATTTAGGGAAACCTATAGCACATTATATAAAACGCAAGACACTGCGGCTACACCAGAAATTTTACAATACATTGAAGATATAGCGTTAGTGTGGCTATCGGATAGCCAACGCGAATACTTAGAGCAACCCATGACTAAAGAAGAAATAGCCTTAGCTATTAAGTCACTCCCTAACGGTAAATCACCCGGCCCTGATGGCTACACAGGAGAATTTTATAAAGCATATTCCGATTTATTAAGTCCATATCTCCTTGAAATGTATGACGAAGCCTATAACAATAAGATCCTCCCTCCAACACTACGCGAAGCGCTAATTGTTGCATTGTTAAAACCAGATAAAACTCCCGACAGGGCTGAATCTTATAGACCATTATCGTTAATAAATACGGATGTTAAGATTCTAGCCAAAATCATAGCCACACGACTACAACCGTTAATGTCAACTATAGTTTTACCAGATCAATCTGGCTTTATACCAAACCGCTCTACTGCACATAATATCCGCACTATCTTTGCTCTCCTACATCAGCTGGACCCAGACCTGCAAGCAGTGGCGGTGCTGCTTGATGCGGCTAAGGCCTTCGACTCCGTTGAGTGGTCATATATGTTTATTATACTACAGAGGATTGGATTGCCACCCCTGTTTATTAACTGGATCAGACTACTTTATAATGGGCCTACAGCCCGCATTAAAGTCAATAGACACATATCAAAGGCTATATCGATACAAAGGGGAACTCGACAGGGATGCCCATTATCGCCCCTACTGTTCTCAATTGCATTAGAGCCTCTAGCCTGTAAAATACGTCAAAAATATGCACAAACGGCACTGGGCTTCAAGATGCGACCCATTGGTATCTCACTCTATGCAGATGACATGGTGCTGTATATTAGAGATCCCGACACGAATCTATCACTGTTACTCAGAGAATATATACAATTCGGTCGCCACTCAGGCCTTCAGATAAACTGGAGTAAGTCAGCGGTATTACCACTGACAGTAAATACACAACCGCCACAAATGGAATTCCCTCTGGTCTGGCAGGAAGACCCGGTAAAGTACCTCGGAATATGGATTCATCGCGATCCCGAATTAGTAATCCGATACAATTATGGCACAGCAATTGATAAGATAGAAACGCAAATTGCCAGATGGATAACACTACCCCTTTCATTAGCAGATAGAATCTCACTGGTGAAAATGGTGATATTACCTAAACTGCTTTACCTCTTTACAAATATCCCGATGCACCCCCCACCCCAATTTTTAAAAGAATACGTACAAACCATCAAATTAATATGGGCTGGCAAACAGGCGAGAATCAGTCTCACTACATTGACACTCCCATATGCATCGGGCGGATTTACAGTACCAGATATATATTTATATTATCTATGCGCTCAGGCGCAGTATGCGCACTATTGGTATAATCCAGTGCCGTATATGCCACATCTTGCGGTGGAAGATGGGGATGCTGATCCCATTCCCCTTGCCAGCATATTACCACATAACCGGCTACATTTGTCTAAATACGAAATAAATACGATACGAACAACCTCCACAGCATGGCAACACATTAGTCAACTTACTAAAAAGGTTCCCATTTATGCTCCAGACATGCCTCTAGCACACCACCCTGAATTATCAGTTACGCACGAAAAAAATAGCATGGCGCTCCTCAAACGAGTGGGTATAACAAAACTAGGTGACCTTTACCCCAATGGCGCCTTCATCGCACAGGATGACCTTGCATACATAAGCAACCAGTCACTGTTATTTAGATTTATTTGCCACAGACTGCGAGCAGCTGTCAAGGGCCTCTATCCCACTTATCCGAACGAACCTCCAACACTAGAATCACTACAGATGCTGATTACAACTCCAACTAACAAGCATATAGTAGCACAACTCTACAAAAGGGTGCAGACGGAGATAGGTGCAAACACACACAGTGCCCGTGATAGATGGAATACACTCCTGGAGACCCCATTGAATGACGAAGATTGGACATCTTGCTGTGCACTTACCGAATTATTGACACCCAATGGTAATCTCCGTATTATCCATTTTAAGTACCTACACCAAGCCTATCATACCCCACTCAAATTATACAAATATGGATTACGTGACAATGCGCACTGCAAAAGATGTGGGCTCGATCAGGCTGACTTTGGACATTTGGCATGGCATTGTGGTAAGATTAAACAATATTGGGAACAAGTAATAGGTCTATTGGAAGACATCGTTCTCTGTAAACTAAATTGCACACCGCAATTATGTCTTTTAGGCCATCAAATACCTCTGCAGTCTATTAACAAACAATTAGCGGCAATAATGCTACTACTGGCAAAGCGCAGAGTGGCAATGTATTGGGACAGTAAACAAACACCTACTATACAACACTGGATCACGGACGCTACCTACTGCAGAGATAATTTTCTGCTATATACTGAGGAATTACCAACAGCTGCCAAACCATCTAACTTCTGGGAGCCTCTCACTACCTATTTACGAGAACATCTTGATGTGTTTAAGATGAACCCTTAGTGTGTATAACTGAAATGTCATTGTTATGTAGATATGCTGTACTGATGATCTGCCAGCTAGATTAGACATCTTATAGAACGTCAACGGTTATTGTAATCTACCTGTCATGTGTATTACCGATGTTATTGATTCAATGTATTAATTAAGAAAATCTCAATAAAAAAAAAAAAAAGGTTGTCAGCGTAGTTAAAGGTTCCAACCTTTCTTTCTCTCAGAGAGCAAATCAAGGGTAGTAGGTACAAATTGAAAAGAAGGGGTGAAATGGAGGAGCCCTGGGGTACCCCACAGGTCAATTTAATTTTTTTGGAGGAGAAGTTGGCAAGGCGAACCGCTTGAAATCGATTGCTGAGAAAAGAAGAGAGCCACTTCAGCGCCAGACCCTGGATCCCAGCATTGCTGACACGTTCAATCAGGAGAGCATGATCGACCGTGTCAAATGCTGCTGACAAATCAAGGAGTACCAGGGCCTGGGTGATACCCTTGTCAGCCCCCCTTCTAAGCTCGTCCATGACTGTGAGAATAACTGACTCCGTTGAGTGTGCAGGTCTAAAACCTGCCTGATGAGAGTCAAGAAAGTGAGTGTTCAATGAAGGAGCTAAGGCAGTTTGCTACATGAGCTTCTAGAATTTTACCTAAGTAGGGCAGCAAGGAGATGGGACGATAGTTGCTGAGGACCAGAGGTTCAGAGCTAGGTTTCTTTAAAATCGGAACAATTTCCGCACTTTTGAATGTATTAGGGACTATACCGAGCTTGAGAGAATTCTTCGGGAGTGAAAGAGGGGGGTCCGGGCAAGAAAGAAAAGCTTCCCGTAGAATGTGAGGGGGACAGCTATCAGTAGGGGAACCGGAACCAACCTTTTAAGCAGATCAAAGAATACCTCCCTTGAGATCAGAGGAATTTGATCAAGTAGAAGTGGGTTTTTGCGTGTGAGCGGAGAAAACGTAGATGAGGTATGGGTAGGGATGCTAGCCTTAATAGTGGCAATTTTCTCAATAAAGTAGGTGTTGAGAGAGTCACATAAAGATTGCGAAGGGACAGGTTTCGCCATGACTCTATCTGGTTTAGCAAGCTCGTCAACTATAGAGAAAATATCCTTGGACTTATTTGCCGAATTTAGGATTTTCATGGAGAAGTAATCCGCCTTAGTTTGAAGAATAGCGTTTTTATGTTCTTTAAGCTGGGTTAAGAATATAACCTTTTTATCTGAGGAATAGTGGCGTCTCCAACTACGTTCTGCTTGCCTTAAAGCAAGTTTCTTTGATTTTAAGTCGTCGGAGAACCAACGTTGACTTCCTTCATTTCAAAGATCCATTTGACAGTAAGATCCTCTGCCATTTGTTGTTTGGGTCCTGTACTTCTCAACTTCGGAGACTAATTCCAAAATTGTCTCCTGCGGCTATTAGTGTTTTACCCCCTCATCCACTCTTTGGAGAGACAGGGCCCTCTCCACCTGTCCACAGCCGGCTGGTCTCAGGGACAGTGAATTATGGCAGCTCGGTAACAATATGCTATTCTGTAGACTAAATTTGTTTTTTCTAGAACACCAAACCCCTCATCTCCATTCATTGTAGAGTTGCTCACACAAAACTACATTTTTTAAGGTGTACACTGCAAAGCCGTCAGAAATCTTATTTCGGCCCACTCACTTGATGGAAGAAATGGTCCATGCAGACATGAGTCATCTTTCAGTAAAAGCCTTCTCACAGCAGCTCTGATTAACTGATGTTCAGCAATAAAACTCCTCCATGATGTAGGCAATATCGCCTGCTGTAATTTGCAGAGCATCTGCCTCATCACAGTCCTGGCTGATGGTTGAATGCATCAAAGTCATACTTGATTTAATCCCAGAAGTTATTAAAATATATTAGCGGGAAAATACAATTAGTTGGAGAGGTAGAGGCAGAATGCCGTCACTCACAATGAACTTTAGCATGCGGCTAAAATGGACTGACTCATTACCGAATGCTGTGGTGGGTGAGAGAAAAGTAGAATTGACACAACAGCAAATTAGTGGATGAAGAGAATTGGCTGATCGCGCCTGTCAGTAAATATGCATCTGTATAATTTTAGTAAAATCAAAAAGGTCTTGAAAATGCCAAAGCCCAAAATTTAGTGGGATTTGTAATGCTCAAGTGCATTTGAAACTTTTTCTTTTTTTTTTCTTCTCTGGGAAACCTCTGCCCAACCAAAAAGTGCATCTCTTCTTGCCACTTACAGGAGTAAGTGCCAATCATTTATAGAAGTTGAAACTGCCAGCAAATTGCTGGTGAATACCCACACCCTTGCAAGTTTGATGGGTGTGGAACAGGTGGATCCACCTAGGAACACAAACAAACAAGGACCGGCAACTAGACGTGCCTACTAAAAAGTTCCTTCCCAGTGAATGAATTCCTGGATGAGCAATGGGGAAAAACTCCACTATTGGGGATTCTGTGAATCAGAAATGCACGGTCGTGGCAGCCTCCAGAATTTGAAATTCACATTAAAAGTAGGACTAACCCAGGACCTTGAGCCTTTCTGGAAATAGATCATAACGGTCCCTTTTAGGAAATTGTATGTTAATTAGGGGTACGCGAAACTCACAGGATTTGCTATTGCATAATTACTATATATTGTCTCAAAATTACGTCTAACTGCGCAAAATACATCTCCTACTCAAAAAATTATGTAAATTGTCCAGTCAGAGAAAATTCAACTTGATTTTGAGTTGATTTTTGTTAGCTTGTGTTCAAAACACTGCTGCGCGTGTTCAGATTCATAGTTTTGTGCTCAACAATTACCTGAACAGTCCACTAGGGTAAAACATGTACTTGAAATGTTTGTTGACCGCTTGCGTTCAAAACACTGCAGCTAGCGTACGGATTTGTAGTTTCCCGCTCAAAACATTACCCAAAGGGTTTGCTAGGGTAAACAAATCTACCTGAAGAGACGCTTGCAGTGAGAAAAATAACCTAAATTCGTACATCTTGCGTTAAAATTTCTCCCTGAAATTACACTATGTAATAAAATGGAATAATGTCTACAATCTTGCGTAAATTTTGTTACGCAAAATTACCAAAATAACACCAGCGTAATTGAAATTTCGCCCAGGCCTAATGTTAATTATGCCTGAGAAGCCAAGAGTTGCTTGACCAGTTCATCCAGACCACAAAGATTGCTAAGCATCAGTTGGGAATGCCTGGTCCTAAAACTATCTTGTTAAAGCTGCATCAAGAGAAGATCTGAACCTAATATATCATTGTAAGATGGCCAGCGGTACTGTATAATTGTAGCATCTGATCGCTATTGCAAAAGCGTGAAAACTCACGCAACACAGTCACATAATTATGAAAATGTTATTTTTCATTGACGGCACAGGTCAAAATTGTCACTAATGCTAATTGAGCAGTAGTGCAGGTGGCAAAGCCCACGCAAAGTGCGTGCCAAGACTCCACTCACTACTAAGCCCCAATTGTAAATATGCACTCTAGCTCACTGACATAGTGACATTTGCCTCCAACACACAAGAAACCAGGGGGCAGTTCAGGGAATTACACCACAAGAGCACTCCTGCCTGAGGAGTAACATAACACAATGATAAAGGGGACAAACACAGAATTCACAAAAACAATACAGAGACAAACTGTTTTGAAAGGAGCAAAGCAATAGGTTCAGCACACTACGTGTCATCAAAGCAGTTTCAAAGCAGTGAGCACACGAATAGACTTCCAATTTCCAGTTGTTTTCTTTTGTTAAAAGTTGTTCTAACAGAGAAACAGACGCACGTATACGCCGCCGGTTACCAAGCCGTAAGAATGGAAACGAGTACCTCATAAATTGTCTGAACAACGGACCTATGACAGACCGCTGAACAATTATCAGCCTTGAAAGTTTATTGTGATATTGTTGAGTCCTGAAGAACTCTCTATGTGAGACGAAACGCGTCGGCTATGGTCTTTTGAATTTTAATGAAAAATCAAATAAAGAACAACTTTGAACATAAGAAAACAACTGGAAATTGGAAGTCTTTTCGTGTGCTCACTGCTTTGAAACTGCTTTGATGACACATTGTAGAGTGCTGAACTTATTGCTTTGATGTTTGTATATGAATTGTTTTCCTGATTTAGGAGTATAGAGGGAAGTGCTCCTTGGTTCTTTTCACTGCCATTTACTGCTCAGACACTGTATTGCCAGGTGCGGATCGTTATAGCCTCAACCCTCAGTTTGTTGATATTCTGTTTTGAAAGGAGATTGACAAACACAGGTGGAATGGACACGGGGTGCCATACCAGCTGAACCTATTCTAAAGAATTTGAAATAGCATATGGAGGTCACCACTGACATTTATCCCTCTCTCAGCATACTAAGCCCCTGATGTACAGAGTGTGATCGTTGTGCTCAGTAGCAGTCCTACCATCTGACTGACACTGTCCTGACCAACTGACAACGATCTGTTCTCAGCAGCTAGTGGCACCAGAACTAGGAGTCGAACAAAATAACCCAATAGCCATTCTGTAAGAAACGATAAGAAAAAAAACCGTTCAGTGTTAACCTATGGGGTATGTTAATCCAGGGCCTAATCGCTCACTGTCGTTAACCTGGAATACAAAGCAACAGGGTAAAACGTGGTCAGACTTTGAAAAATTGTGAATGGTGACAATCTTTAGTGGGCAATGCTGGAAACAGTAACCAAGAATGGCTCTACCAGTCCAAATATTTGTGCGGAATGATCACTATAGTGTCAAACTTTGCTGTTGAAACCTCGAATTGGCAACAACAGTTTAGTCAAATCTGTTGAGGTAGTTTCCTAATTGGGTTTTCGTGGCACCATGTCCCCTTCTTTTGAGAGGAAGAGAAATCCCAAATTTTTTAAAAGGTATTGTAACTGTTTCCGAATATCCCAGTCTTACCAAACTTCCTTGAAGGATTCTTAATATAGAAATGTATGCATTGAGGTTGCAGAAATAGTCCCCAAAACTTGAAGTCAGACCCACAATAAAGTGTCCATTTGCGCATGGTGTCTTTGTCCAGAGTTGCTTCCGCAATCCACAGATAATGTGAGAGAGAGGTTTCCCTGGTTCTTTGGGCTTCCAGGTGATTGCACCACCTTCTGCTGGGCCTACTCCTCAGACTTCTATGACAGAAGTCAGCAATAATCTAGTGCCACTCGCTTTTAGAGCAACCTTTAGGTCCTAAAGATTTGCAGATAGGAAGTCTTCACGCAGGAAGGCCTTAGTTTCTTCTTTGGATCCAGTTATCTCCCTCTTTCTAACGGATCAAGCAGGGAAATTTAAATAGTATAAACATTCTGTAATTGTTGATGGCCCTTACACCAGTCTGCTGCAAATCTTGGGTAGAGAAAGATTGGCAATATTAGGCAAAGTGACTCCGTTCCTTTCCAGGGGTATGCTTTCTAGTCAAAACTGTCCTATAGTAATCATCCTCTCTCATTGAACCATTTACGATGCCGGCTTATTTACTCCCACCAAGGGTCTTTTAAAGCATCCACCTTTTAGCACCAACCATGCTAGCTCCTGTGCGGAG
This sequence comes from Calotriton arnoldi, assembly GCA_963921515.1. Classification (NCBI taxonomy): domain Eukaryota; kingdom Metazoa; phylum Chordata; class Amphibia; order Caudata; family Salamandridae; genus Calotriton; species Calotriton arnoldi. Next base: position 478,883 of record CAWUFW010003060.1, on the reverse strand, counting down.
TTTGCCTCCAGAAGCAGGAAGATGTGTGGTGTGGAAGATGTGTATAGGCAATGTGGCCTGCAAAGCATGGAAAATATTTCCTTCCCTTGCCTCCAGCCCTGTGAGTGTGCTTGCCTCCTCGGCTCTTGAGGAAATTAGGTGCGGAAATGGTTGTGAGCACAAGTGGCCACCAAGGGATGTGAATGGCCATTTGATAAACACTCAGTTGTTGGACTAATGAGTGTTGGACTAATCAGTGGACTAATGCATCCACTTCTAGGATCCCTGTTTGGTCTCATGGGCACAGGTTTGAATCCTGGCAGGGCCACTTAGCCTTCTTTCCTTCCGAGGTCAATAAAATGAACACCATTGTATTGGGTCACAATAGACATCTGTTGTTCAGCGCCAAGATACCCTTCTGGATCAACATGTGCTTTACAAATGCACAGTATGTTATCTTGCTGGAAAGTCAGATGCCACAAGATTCCCTCACCCTTCTACTAAATTTTTAAACCGTGCAGCCAGTTGCTAAATAAATCGACCTAATGGCCACAGGCGTTACAAAGGGACACTCAAAGTTTGTGCTTAGCAAGACCTAAACACCTAAAAAAAAAAATTTAAAATGTGCATTTCCTTATATTTTAAAGGGAAATGGCTGACTAAAAGCTGTAGGTGCAGTTCGAATAAGCTAGGAGTTAAATTTTGACGATGTGTAAAGCTTGTTTATCACTTCTAATTACCACTCTTTACAATTCTTATCCCATCTATTAGGACTGGGAATCTACCTGCCTGCTTGGAAAAATGAGAAGTTACACGTATCTCACAATGTTTGGTTATTGTCAGCAGACCTATAAATTAGACTGATCCCACAGGCACAAACATTAGGACACCATATCAGGTTACGATGAGGTTCAGATTAGAATCCTATTCCTTAGGTTGCACCAATTTTACAGGATCGCACCACAGGCTTCCATAGTGATAACAGTGCCATAAACTATAATGCTATGAAAGGAAAAGGTTCCTTAACATCGTTCTTGCCTAATATGGCCATAGTTAATCCAGGGATTGCCACCATGACACAACGGATGCTGCCAGTATGTCCAGGAAGTCCTCATGCTATGGGTGCACCCTCCATAGACATCCATCAGACACGCACACACTCATGCAATCAAACATACAGACTTGCACAAGTTTATCCATAAATCTCTGCACACCTCCATACCTCCCCTGCACTTGCTTAATCACAGCCACTCCTACTTTGCTTTCACATGTGTTTTTTGAAATATCTTTTTTATTGGCATTTATATATATTTCAATACTACCTTCAACTCATTTACACATCCATGAGATGAGGAACATAGGGCACAGTAATCGTACATGAGAAGCATCTCGTTACAACATTTATGACTGTGGAAACATGATTACTTCTATCCCTTTCCAACTCCCGGTCTTAGCCAGTTTCTCTAAAATAACATTGTCTTCCAGTTTCCGGGCCTCAATAATAGAAACAAACAAAAAAAGAAGCAAAAAAGAAGGAAGTTCCCTCTCCATGGTATACCTGTCAATGGGGAGTAGTCAGGTTGGTCCTCTACAATACCCACCCCAGTTGTACATATTTCTGAAAAATCCATTTTTACCACTTATGAATAAGCACAGTTCTGGTATGGAAGAAATTAACAGCCATATAATACCAAAAAACATTAAAAAAGGTGGCAACACAAGAGCAAAAACATTCACTCCGCGTCACCATAAAATACACAGCAAACTACAACTTGTAACAAACTACCAGTGGTCTTTAGTCCAAGCAACTGTTTATATTTTATGGGCCAATGCTGCCTGTGGGATCGGGGGGGCCCGCATGAGGGGGGTGGGGAGGGGAGCCAACGTTCAACCCCAGTGCGATGTTCCACCCAGGCTTCAATCCACACCTCCTCCACCCCTTGAGTCCCAATCTACATGGTCAATCTTCACCCATCACTCAGTTGAAAAGGTGCAGGTGTGTGCGGTCTCTCCAATTCATCAGAGTCCGTCGAGTGTGTATCCGAGGACCGTGCAGGCAAGTGTCGTGTTTCCCATGCCTTCACTATATCAGCCCAGGACTCCGCTAGTGGTCTACGGCGTTTCGTGATTCTATCTTTAATCAAAGCCCTCTCCTCAGCTCGCGCCCAACAAGCTACATCGTCTTCCCATTTGATCACTAAGGGAGCCTGCTTTGCCTTCCACTTAAGAGCTATTCTTCTCCTAGCCAGGGGCAATGCCAAATCTACGAATCGAAGCCCCAGCCGTTTGGATTTGGGTCTCGGGGATAAATCTAGGAGACAAGTCTCCAGGATGCATGCCAGGTTCTGGGACATTACCCCATTGATCATGCCTACAACCTTGGTCCAATAGGCAGGCTGTAAGTCCCGGGCAGGACCAGACCATATTTGCTTTCACATGTGTAACCCTTTATTTACCAAGGGTGCGCTTTGCCCCACCTTGTAGCCTCTCCTTAGGTGGCACTTCTCTATGTTGGTCTGAATGGTGCTAATCTATACACAATTTGGGGCAGTGGGAATACTTCATAGTCTGCCTTCCTCAGGTCTCTCGTTGGTTCTTCTAAATACTGGAATATGCCCATGATGCTTCCTGGGAAATGCAAAGACTTATGACAGTGGCCGTGGACCTGTATCGACGATATAGGATCATCCTCCACCTCTGGATTTTATACTCCTCCCGGTGCCCTGTAACTCGCACACAGAGTTCAGAGAGTGCATTGCCCATAGTAATGCTTCGCTACACTTCACCAAAGAGGCTTCGGGACCAGCTCTAGTATCTCCTTCCACTCTTCCGCACCGTCGAACCTCAAGAAGATGGACTGCTCATGACGCAGAGCATTGAGGAATTAATTTTCTAGTTGCTCGACTAGTGCTGGATGTCGGAGAGGGAAAAATTAAATTACAGTTGCAGTGCAATGACATTAGCTGAGCAAATAGTACTATGATACACGCAGAAAGGAACAGGATGTGGTCAGAAGGACACGTAGCTTTGCTCGTTTGTGAGTTGCCATGATGCACGAATGCTCAGGGATGGGTTTAGTAGGAGAACAATTGTCCCGTGAGAATTGGAGATGTATATGACAGCTAAATATAGAAAGATTTGCTGTTGCCATGATGATGTCATTCGCTAAGCTATAATTTTTGATGCAGTTTGAGATCAGTGTGTCATTAGCAACTGTTCACTAATGTCTGTTTCCGTGTTTTGCCATGGAATGCTACCTGTTGGCTGTATCAGATGATATATATGTTGTTGGAAAAGTATAATTATGTCATCATTTATGCAATCGGTAAAGTCTTGGGACATGCTGGTTGCCCAGGACTCCCAGTGATCTTTGTGGCTTTTATGAAATGCCTCATGAATCCCACAGTTTTTGCAGATTTCTCACCTTGAGAATAATCCCCAGGCATGGACTGGGTCCTGAAGCTTTTCACAGCAATTCTCTGGTGCGCCGGGTGATGGCCTCTTGGGGCTCTGCATTGACTTCATTCCTTCCTGGATGTGACGGAGCGGAGCCAATATAAGCGCCACCCCTGAACACTGACATTATCTTTCATGACTGTGTCTGTGCCTCAGACACAGATCCCCCCTGCCCCTAAAAACATCAGTGGTGCTAGTGTGTTGATCCCTAGATTGGGACCTATTTAGATTGGAAAAGAGCCCATTTCACAGAATGGGGAGGTGACCGGCTAAAAGGATTCTGTGATAAGTACCAGAAAGGGCGTCACTGAAGGTAAGTAACTTGTTCTTCTGATGGATACTTCTAACCGCAGAGTCCTCACTTTTAAAACGGATAAAAGCAGTACCTCCCAAGGCGGAGGGTCTGTGGAGTGGGCTCGAACCGAGAAGTCCTGCTCACATCATAGAGGTTCGATGGAGTATCCACCATAAAGCACGTTCCTGAAATTAAGACACTTATTCCTCTTGAAATTTACTCGGGAGCGGAAGTTGATTTTTCTTCCAGACTGTCCAGTCCTCGTGAGTTCTCTGGTCCTCTCCTTTCTGTTGGGCTGAGAGCCCTGGTCTGTCATTGTCTCTCTCTTCAGTGATGATGAGTGGCCCCTGTCACCTAAGCCAGGCGTTGCATGCTACATGTGTCCCGTAGCTGCAATGTTGCTCCCTGTGATGCTTCTCCACCTTCACCCAAACTTCTCACTGCACTCTAGGCTCTCTAGCCTTTCCTGCACACTCTTTTGCGCTTTACTTTAGTTCCGCGCTGAACTCTCCTGGTCCCTTCCACATTCTCTGACCCTCTGGACCTCCCCACTGTTTCTATCTAGTACTCCTCTTGTCTGCTGTTCACTCGCTGTCTGCCCTTCAGGGATCTTCGCGAACGATATAAGAGTTGTCTTTTTGCTGCTTTACTTTCTTTTCATGCCCCCACTCCATTGTTCTCCTACCACCTGTGGTCTTACTGATCCGTGCTTTCTTCTACCCATGCCTGTTTGTTGTACTGCTGCCCCTATACTCTAAGTACCCGCTTGTGCCTCTGTTTACTGACCGTGGTTGGTTTTTACCTGTGCATAAACAGTACAATATGATCAGGTGGAATTGTTCCTTTGTAATCCTCTAGTCCGGGATCTCCAACCTTTTCCTTCATAAGAGCTACTCATGTTCAATTAAAATCATCCTGAGCTACTAATATTATTAGTGTTGTAATAGTGACCGGGGCAGACAAGATTACATTAGTGGCCACCCTATGCACGCTTGGCACCCGTGATCACCTCAGTGCATCAGGCAGGGTAGCCCGCAGCGACGTAAAAAAGGATTTGCCAATTTGGAATGGCTTTACATAGGTAATACATAAGTCATAGGTGCGAAGCCCCTGGCACCAACATAGTAATATAAGTAATAAGTCTCCCCATCAAAAAACGATTAATCACTCAAATATCAGCATTAAATATATTTTGGAAATTCAACCTTTTTTTCCTTCAAACATTAGCTTAGTAGTTTTGAAGATACGCACATTTATATCTCAAAAATGCACTTTTCAGTTTTGGTATGCATGTATTAATCCAGACGAGCAAACCATTTGAATGGTAGTAAGCTGGGTTCCACACATAAGAGCTACCCACAGCTAGCTGGAGAACTATCAGTAGCTCAGGAGCTACTCGCTGGAGAAGCCTGTTTTAGGGCCACACTTGTGCTACAGAAAACTGCAAATAAACACAGTGAAACAACCACCCTGCCCCAGTCATGCAGAAGCCCAGTATCTCTTCATCTCTTGCACCACTCTTGCTTCCTGGGAGATGCAGTGCTCACTTCCTCCCAGGCCTCCAGGTAGATGGCTTGCCTGGGGTTTCACTGACCGTGCACCTGCGGCAGACCTCACACGCCCACCTGTATTTGTACAGATGCTGACTATAGATACAAAAGGCACATAGTGCTGTGCCTCCCTTGAGCACCAACAGCACACAGAGGAGCAGGGTGAAGAGAACACTCCCCAAGCCAAGGGAGGAACCGTGCAAGGACAGTCTCTGGCATCTGCACTCACTACCACCCCTCCCCCCCTCCCCCACCCGGCCCCCCAGATACCTCCCGCCTTCTCTTACTGGCTGAAATGATCAGGTACACTCGTACCTCTGTATAATGCTACTTTTAGACTACACTGGGGGGCTTCTAAACTCTAGAAAGGTTCGTGCAGTGTCACAAGTATGGTGGGTGTTTGCACACGCGCATCTGTGAACCTTTTGCCGGAGCATGGCTGGTGAGCTTTCAGGATGTACCCTCACGCACCCACTTTAGGAGGGGACTCTCGAATTTTGTGAGCCAGAAATGACATTTTACGTTTCTGAACATTAAGTGGATCCCCTGTTTAAAGCACGCTGGGCTTTGTGAAAGAATGTTTTCCCGGGTTGTTTGTTACATCTCTTTGTGTTAATTTAAACCACTGAAAAAATCCCTTACACCACGAGGACATGTTTTTCCAAAGGACCCTTGACTGGTAGGTCGCTCCCCCACCACACAGCTCCGTCTGTGTGCCCTGCTGCTGCCCCTGATTGTGCTCGTTTTTTCCTTTCTGTGCCCCCTTGCTGGCCCTGATTGTGCTCGTTTTTCCTTTCTGTGCCCCCTTGCTGCCCCTGATTGTGCTCGTTTTTCCTTTCTGTGCCCCCTTGCTGCCCCTGATTGTGCTCGTTTTTCCTTTCTGTGCCCCCTTGCTGCCCCTGATTGTGCTCGTTTTTCCTTTCTGTACCCCTTGCTGCCCCTGATTGTGCTCGTTTTTTTCCTTTCTGTGCCCCCTTGCTGCCCCTGATTGTGCTCTGTTTTTTCCTTTCTGTGCCCCCTTGCTGCCCCTGATTGTGCTCGGTTTTTTTCCTGTCTGTGCCCCCCTGCTGCCCCTGATTGTGCTCGTTTTTCCTTTCTGTGCCCCCTTGCTGCCCCTGATTGTGCTCGTTTTTTTTTCCTTTCTGTGCCCCCTTGCTGCCCCTGATTGTGCTCGTTTTTCCTTTCTGTACCCCTTGCTGCCCCTGATTGTGCTCGTTTTTTTTCCTTTCTGTGCCCCCTTGCTGCCCCTGATTGTGCTCGTTTTTTCCTTTCTGTGCCCCCTTGCTGCCCCTGATGGTGCTCGTTTTTTTCTTCCTTTCTGTGCCCCCTTGCTGCCCCTGATTGTGCTCGTTTTTCCTTTCTGTGCCCCCTTGCTGCCCCTGATTGTGCTAATTTTTTTTCTTCCTTTCTGTGCCCCCTTGATGCCCTGATTGTGCTCGTTTTCCCTTCTGTGCCTGTTTCCCGCCGCTGCGCCCCTGCGGCCCCGCCCCCTCACTGCCCATTCGCTGCCCCATTCCCTGCTCCTCCCTCCCACCTCCCCATTTATGGCGGCCGCTGCGTGGTGAAGAGAGCGACCTCTGACCTTGACTGGTAGGTCGCTCCCCCACCACACAGCTCCGTGTGCCCTGCTGCTGCCCCTGATTGTGCTCGTTTTTAGGTCTCGCGCCTAGCGTTGCAGTGCGCAGCCCTGCTCGCGCAGCGCGAGACCTCTAGAAAGGGCTTCTGAAAACGACCTACACGCTCGTGCGTGTGGTTTTGTTTTCAGAAGCCTTCATTGGCTGTAGCGTGCGTTTTTTAGAAAAACGGCACGCGATTGAGCAAAGGCGGGCGCATGTCCCGCCTTTGCTCCTCCCATTCCCGACGGTGGCCAGAACGCGCAGCAGCGCGCGTTCGCCTCGCTGCCGCTGCCGCGCTCCCTCCCCCCAGCTCCTCTGTGGTGCGCGCGCACCACTGGTTCCTGTGCTCTTCTCCTCGTTTACCTTCGTGCTCCCCTGTCGCTCCGACGCTGTTCCTGCTTCACTCCCACCCAAGCCCGCCTCCTGCACTGCCTCGCCTTGCCCTGTGCCGTGGCTGACCCTCTCTCGCTCCTAGATAGCACCTGCGCTCTTGTACTGCACCTCTGGACACTTTTGCTGCTTCTTAAGTACCCCGTGCTGCTCCCCCTTTTCTCTCGTTCTCACAAATGCTTAACTCATGGGTGAAACGGAACCTCGTGGTCGTCGTACATGCGCCTCACACGTGCATACTGATCATTCCTAGGTCTGTGCCCTGCAACGTTCTGCGTGAGCGGCACGGGGGTTTCAGAACCTGCTTTGGCCTTTCATGCAGTGTCTTGCGCGAGCTGCACATAGAGCATTGATCTAGCCTGTGCCCTACAATGTCCTGCTCGAGCTGCACATGGGGATATTGACCCTACCTGGCTCTGTGGCCTGCATTGTGCTTCATAAACAGCACGCACATGCATAGATTCTTCCTGTGTCTGCGAACATAAATATCCTGTATGAGCTTCACACGGGTGCGTAATGTCATGACGAGGTCAGAGTTCTGTTGGGTCCAATGTGGGCTGGACACAGTTGCAGGGATCCATACCGGGTCTGTGCTTGTGGGAGTTACTCACAGGTGCAGACATCTTGCAAGGGTCAGTAGTAGGCACCTGTGTTTCATCTAAACACAGCCTACCAAATCGTGCCTGGGTGAGAACCCTGCAGTGTCCACGAGCTGTACACATGCATAGATCGAACCTGTGGTGTCCTGTATGAGCTGGACAGTGCCCGAGGGAGAGCCCCGTGGGGTCGAGTATGAGCTGCACACAGGTGCATAGATCGAGCCTGCAGTGTCTTATGTGAGCTGCACACATGCATAGATCCTGTATGAGCTGGACAGTGCATTAGTCGGAGGCCTGTGGGGTCGAGTATAAGCTGCATACATGTGCATAGATCGAGCCTGCAGTGTCCTTTGTGAGCGGCATAGATCCTGAATGAGCTTGACCGGGCCGAGTCAGAGCCCTGGGGGGTTGGGTATGAGCTGCATATAGGTGCCCAGATCCAGAATCGCGTATGAGCTGCCTGGCTGTGTCCTATAGGAGTTGCACAGAAGTGCTTATGCCCTGCTTGGGTCTGAGCTATACAGTGAGTGCTGTATGAGCTGCACATATGGAGTATTTATCCTACCTCGGATCTGCGCCCTGAGCGTCCTTTTTCAACCCCACTTAGGAGAGTAGAATCTGCCCGAGTCTTTAAATATGACCTATGAGCTTTACAAGGGGACATAGGTCGTGACCAGGTCAGAGTTCTCTTGTGTCCCCTGTGAACTGCACACAGGCGGAGATAATCCTCCCGGAGTTTGTCCTTCAGGGTCCTGTATGAGCTGCACAAACATTAAACCCAGACCTGTGACTGAAGGTGTGTGTCCAAATAGTTTCAGTGCTCCGTCCATCAAATCCTTGTGGCTGCACAAACACCCTGCCTGGCTCAGACCCTGCAGTGAGCTGTACGGAGCTGGTGCCTAGGTCGGAGCACTGCAGTGCGCTGTATAAGCTGCACGGAGCTGTGGAGCGCGTGCCTGGGTCAGAGCACTGCAGTGCGCTGTTTGAGCTGCACAGAGCTGTGGAGCACTTGCCTGGGTCAGAGCACTGCAGTGCGCTGTATGAGCTGCACGGAGCTCGTGCCTGGGTCAGATCACTGCAGTGCACTGTGTGAGGTGCACGAAGCTGTGGAGCACATGCCTGGGTCAGAGGCACAGAGCTGTGGAGCTCGTGCCTGGTTCAGAACACTGCAGTGTGCTGTATGAGCTGCACGGAGCTGTGGAGCTCGTGCCTGGGTCAGAGCACTGCAGTGCGCTGTATGAGCTGCATGGAGCTGGGGAGCTCGTGCCTAGGTCAGAGCACTGCAGTGCGCTGTATGAGCTGCACGAAGCTGTGGAGCTCGTGCCAGGATCAGAGCACTGCAGTGTCCTGTATTAGCTATAGAACGGTGCACATACCAAGTCTGAGCCAGAGCTCGACACTCACGCACAGGTCCTTTAGGAGCTGCATATAGTCTGCCTTTTGTCGGAGCACTGTGGAGTCTTGTTTGCACTGCACAACAGTGCATTGACATTGCGTGCCTGCTTGCCCTGCAGTGACTATGTCAGATCTGGACCATAGCCGTGCATGGTCCTACGTGCGCTGCACACAGGTGCATAGACCCAGCCTGAATCAGAGCTCTCAAGTGTCGTGTATGAACTGCACGTGTGTGTGCACATACGTACAGTGATCCTGCCTGGGTCCGTGTTCTATTCTGCAGTGCCTTGTATGAGCTCTGAGCCCCCAGTGCCCCTTATGAGCCGCACTGAAGTACACAGGTGCGTATGCCCTCCCTGGGTGGTCGCCCCGTGTCCTTTATGTGCTGCGTACAGGTGAATAGATCCTGCCTGTGTCTCTGCCCTGCGAAGTCCTGTGTGAGCTGAAAACACATATAAAGCTTTAGCCTGTGCTCCACTAGGCCCCTTGCCCACTGCAGCCCAATACAATCTATGACTAAACGTACAGTGACTGCGATCGGTTCGTTCTGTGGTGTAGTTCAACATTCTATGCGATGAAAGGAAGGGTGTTGTCCCTGAATTTATTGTGTCACCGTTTGTGCTACCCTATGCAGCATCATAGCTTACTGTATGTCTGGACTCTGGGTCCCTTGTGCATTGCATTCTGCAGTACTTATGTCTGGGCCTGGGTGCCTTTTGCATTGCATTCTGCAGCATTGTCTGCCATGTCATGGTCTCGCATAGCAGGCTTTTCAGATTTTGGTCAGCCATCCGTTGTTGAAAGTGAATCTCCTCGCCAAACCTCGCAGGTGATTGTTCGTCGCTGCATATTTGCTCCAGTGTGTAAGGAAGGAGGTTCTTGTGCAAGATCCTTGTCGATAACACCCACATCCGGTCTTCCCCCGGCTTTCATGTTTGCCGTGCAAGTTTAGCGTATTACATTGAACACAAAACTAAACAAGCATCTGCAATGCAATAGGTCTCGCATTTACGCAAGTTTAATCTATTGGCATTGTAAATGACAATACTTTTTTTTATGTTTCAAAAACCAAAACATAAATAAAAGGCATTTTCTTTTACAATGCCAATAGCTCAAACTCACGTAAATGCAAGACCTGTTGCATTGCAAATACTTTTAATAGTGTCTGGGTGTGAAAAAATGGCTAACCAATCCCTTATAGTTAATTTTTTTTTCCAGTGCAGGCAATTAAGCACACACACCCACCTACAAACAGTGGCCAGTGAGGAAACGGCTACCAACTACCCAGCACCCCGTTCCCTTACGTCCCCTCCTTAAATTCAGCTCCACACATTTCCATTCCACATTACCTAATTCAACAACAAACCACATAATTCAACTCAACCACATGATTACACAACACACCACATGTATCCAATCCACACCACAAAACTCTATATCATGCCACATAACTCAACAGCATACCACATAATTAAACTTCCCTCCACAACACAAAATACCAATCCACATATTTACACTCCATGCCACACAATCCCACTCTACATAATTCCAGTACACTCAATACCACATAATTACTATCCACATAATTCCGCTGCACACCATGCCACATAATTCCTCTACACAAATACACTCCACACCACACTATTCCACGCCACACATTTCTATCCAACTCACATAATTCCACCTCACACCACATACATCCACTCCATAAACATAAGTAAAAGGCATTGCCATTTACAATGCCAATAGCTCTAACTTAAAAAAATGCGAGACCTATTGCATTTCCAATGCTTGTTTCCTTTCTGTGCCCCCTTGCTGGCCCTGATTGTGCTCGTTTTTCCTTTCTGTGCCCCCTTGCTGCCCCTGATTGTGCTCGTTTTTTTTCCTTTCTGTGCCCCCTTGCTGCCCCTGATTGTGCTCTGTTTTTTTCCCCTTTCTGTGCCCCCTTGCTGCCCCTGATTGTGCCTGCGTTTTCCTTTCTGTACCCCCTTGCTGCCCCTGATTGTGCTCGTTTTTTTCCTTTCTGTGCCCCCTTGCTGCCCGATTGTGCTCATTTTTTTTTCCTTTCTGTGCCCCCTTGATGCCCTGATTGTGCTCGTTTTCCCTTCTGTGCCTGTTTCCCGCCGCTGCGCCCTGCGGCCCCGCCCCTCACTGCCCATTCGCTGCCCCATTCCCTGCTCCTCCCTCCCACCTCCCCATTTATGGCGGCCGCTGCGTGAGTGAAGAGAGCGACCCCTGACCTTGACTGGTAGGTCGCTCCCCCACCACACAGCTCCGTCTGTGTGCCCTGCTGCTGCCCCTGATTGTGCTCGCTTTTTCCTTTCTGTGCCCCCTTGCTGGCCCTGATTGTGCTCTGTTTTTCCTTTCTGTGCCCCCTTGCTGCCCCTGATTGTGCTCGTTTTTCCTTTCTGTGCCCCCTTGCTGCCCCTGATTGTGCTCGTTTTTTTTTTCCTTTCTGTGCCCCCTTGCTGCCCCTGATTGTGCTCGTTCTTCCTTTCTGTACCCCCTTGCTGCCCCTGATTGTGCTCGTTTTTTTCCTTTCTGTGCCCCCTTGCTGCCCCTGATTGTGCTCGTTTTTTCCTTTCTGTGCCCCCTTGCTGCCCCTGATTGTGCTCGGTTTTTTTCCTTTCTGTGCCCCCTTGCTGCCCCTGATTGTGCTCGCTTTTTTTTTTTTTCCTTTCTGTGCCCCCTTGCTGCCCCTGATTGTGCCTCGTTTTTTCCTTTCTGTGCCCCCTTGCTGCCCCTGATTGTGCTCTGTTTTTTTCCTTTCTGTGCCCCCTTGCTGCCCCTGATTGTGCTTGTTTTTCCTTTCTGTGCCCCCTTGCTGCCCCTGATTGTGCTCATTTTTTTCCTTTCTGTGCCCCCTTGATGCCCTGATTGTGCTCGTTTTCCTTCTGTGCCTGTTTCCCGCCGCTGCGCCCTGCGGCCCCGCCCTTCACTGCCCATTCGCTGCCCCATTCCCTGCTCCTCCCTCCCACCTCCCCATGGCCGCGCCAAAGGCGCGCCTAAGGCAAGCCCGTCTGCGCCGTGACCGCGCCCAGCGCCAGACCCCCTGGTCCGGGCATCCCCCGCCACATCAACAGACGCCGATACGACGCCAGCACCCTCCACGCACTCAACCCCGGAAAAGATCACGCCTGCTACCAGGCCACCCCGAAGCGCACCCAAGGGCCCTTCACCTGCCGGAACTGCAGCTTCGCCAGCACCCGCCCCGCCAAACCACCGCCCAGGAAAGAACCCAACTACCTCAGATGCATCCTCCTCAACACCCGCTCCGCCCCGCAAACACGCCATCGAACTCTGGGACCTTCTCGACTCAACCTCCCCAGACGTCGCATTCCTGACGGAGACCTGGCTGAATCCCGCTTCAGCCCCCGACATCGCCATTGCCATCCCGGACGGATACAAGATCACCCGCAGGGACCGCACCAACTGAGTCGGAGGAGGCATCGCCATCGTCCACAGGAACACCCTCAGAGTCTCAACCAACACCGACGACACCCTCAGCACCGCCGAACACATGCACTTCCAGATCCACACCGATCCCAACACCACCCTCAGAGGAACCCTCATCTACAGACCCCCCAGACCCCGACCACAGTTCAGTGATTCCATCGCTGACTTCGTCAGCACACACGCCATCGCCTCCACGGACTAAATCCTCCTCGGGGACCTGAACTTCCACCTCGAGAACAACAAGGACACCAACTCCACCACCCTGATCGACAACCTCGCCACCCTCGGACTCAGACAGCTCGTGACTACACCCACCCACGCCGCCGGCCACACGCTAGACTCCATCTTTTCCGCAAGCCCACACGTCTCTTTCAACCACACCTCCGAACCCCACTGGACTGACCACCACTGCATCCACTTCACCTACAGGAAGCCCACCACGCACCACCGCACCGAACAAATGCCTCGCCGCTGCTGGAGCAGAGTCACGGAAGACCAGCTAACCACAACCTCGCCCGGAGCCCACCCGCCGAACCCTCCGACCCCGACACCGCCGCCCGCAACCTCAGACAGTGGATCGACGACTGCGCCAACACCTCGCCCCGCTCAAGAATCCGCCCAACAGCCACACCAGCAAGAAAGCCACCTGGTTCACCGAAGGCCTCCAAACGAACATGCCGAAAACTGGAGAAGATCTGGCTCCACGAACGGACAGCGGACAGCTACGCCGCCCACAAGAGCGCCACCCGCAGTCACCATCACCTCATCAGATCCGCCAAAAGGGCCTCACTCAAAGACCGCCTAGACAACAACGCACACAACAGCAAAGAGCTCTTCAACATCGTGAAGGAACTCTCCAACCCCAGCTCCAACACCAACGACATCCAGCCGTCGCGAGACCTGTGCGACTCACTGGCCACCTTCTTCCACCGCAAAATCGCCGACATCCACGACAGCTTCAACACCACGACCGCCCCGGCAACCACCGAGACCACTGCCCCCACAACCACCAACCGCCTGCTCTCCTGGACCAACATCAACGACGAGGACACCAGCGAGATCATGAACAGCATCCACTCCGGTTCACCGCTAGACCCGTGCCCTCACCACATCTTCAACAAAGCCAGTACAGCCATCGCGCCCCATCTCAGGAAAATAATCAACATCTCCTTCGAGACAGCAACCATCCCGGAAAGCTGGAAGCACGCCGAGATCACCGCCTTACTCAAGAAACCCAAGGCAGACCCCAAGGACCTCAAGAACTTCCGACCCATCTCTCTGCTCCCGTTCCCCGCGAAGGTCACCGAGAAAATCGTCAACAAACAACTGACCCGGTACCTCGAGGAGAACAACATCCTGGACCCTTCCCAGTCCGGCTTCCGCAGCAACCACAGCACCGAAACCGCCCTCATCGCCGCCACCGATGACATCAGGACCCTGCTAGACAACGGAGAAACAGCAGCCCTCATCCTCCTGGACCTATCAGCCGCCTTCGACACGGTCTGCCACCACACACTACGAACACGCCTTCACGACCCCGGGATCCAAGAGAAGGCCCTGGACTGGACCACATCCTTCCTTTCCGGCAGAACACAAAGCGTCCGCCTCGCCCCTTCCGATCCAAGGCCACCAAGATCATCTGCGGCGTACCCCAAGGCTCCTCCCTCAGCCCAACGCTGTTCAACATCTACATGGCACCCTCGCCCACGTCGCCCGACAGCACAACCTCAACATCATCTCCTACGCCGACGACACCCAGCTGATCCTCTCCTCACCAAAGACCCTCACACCGCCAAAGCCCACCTCCACGAAGGAATGAAGGCCATCGCCGAATGGATGAGGACCAGCCGCCTGAAGCTGAACTCGGACAAGACGGAGGTCCTCATCCTTGGTTCCAACCCCTCAGCCTGGGACGACTCCTGGTGGCCAACATCACTGGGAACAGCCCCGCCACCCACCGACCACGTACGCAACCTAGGGGTCATCCTCGACCCCACCCTCTCCATGACTAAGCAGGTCAACGCCGTTTCCTCATCCTGCTTCAACATCCTCCGAATGCTCCGCAGGATCTTCAAGTGGATCCCCACCGAAACAAGAAAAATAGTCACCCAGGCCCTCGTCACAAGCAGGCTGGACTACGGAAACGCCCTCTACGCAGGAACGACGGCTAAGCTCCTGAGACGGCTGCAACGCATCCAGAACGCCTCTGCACGTCTTATCCTCGACATCTCCCGACGCAGCCACATCACACCCCACCTGAGAGACCTGCACTGGCTCCCTGTCAACAAGAGGATAACCTTCAAGCTCCTCACCCACGCACACAAAGCACTCCACAACTCCGGACCAGCCTACCTCAACAGACGACTCAGCTTCTACACCCCACCCGCCAGCTCCGCTCGACCAGCCTCGCCCTCGCCACAGACCCCCGCATCTGGAAAACGACCGGCGGCGGCAGATCCTTCTCCCACCTCGCCGCCAAGACCTGGAACACCCTCCCCACCAACCTCCGACAGACCCAAGACCTACTGGCCTTCAGAAGACTCCTCAAGACCTGGCTCTTCGATCAGTAGCAGCACCACCCCTCTCTTCCCCCAGCGCCTTGAGACCCTCGCGGGTATGTAGTGCGCTTTATAAGTGACATGATTGATTGATTGACATTGCTCACAAGCGCTCTGCTCAGTGCACCAATGCATCCTGTTCACTACACAATTAGGTGGAGTGAAAACCGGTTCACCTGCACACAAAATGGATTACAAATCAAGCCACGTGCGATATGTGGTGCTTGCTACTGCTGTGTTTCCATGTAATATGTCTGTCACCATCAAGTGATTGCCCAATTTCAAGGTACTGAAACCAGGGACCTCGGCAGGATGAAAGACAGAGTAGGCCCTGTCTGAATTCAAACCTGAGCCTTGCAGTCTACAGATGCTCGCTGTACGCATTTGCACTCTGCTGTATCACGGATTCCCTGCCATGCTAAGAACTCCTGGTGTACCTTAAAGGTTCCCTTTCTCACACGTCCAGTTGTGAGCAGTGTTGCCGGGTTTCTTCATAGGATGGTGATTATTCCATCATCCTGGTTTGATACGAAGCTTTTGTATTTTCCTGGTACTTATTATTGGGCCATTAAGTAAAATGGATGCTGACACCGAGCTGCCAGTTTCAGATCTGGAGCTCATTAACAGAATTAAGACTAGCAGAATTTTTAATGAGGTCTTCATTGCAGATAATGTGAGCGCCCATCAAGGCTGATGGCGGTGGCTGGCTCAGAAGATGCGCTGGCGTGCTTCTGGCTTTCAGAGAGGAGTCTGTCTGTGGCGGCACTGGCTTTGAAGGATGGCCCTCTGAACACGACAACATGCGGCTCGGAAAGGCTGTGAATCCAGCTGTGCCTTCTGATGACTGTTTTCAGTGACAGCCCCCTGGAGCCCTCCCCACCAGGAGCCGGAGAGATCTATAGTTGAATGTGACGTCACAGGCATCAAACATGACCTTTTAAACTCTTAGAGGTAGAGTTCACCCTGTTTTACCATGGCTGGGATTTCAGTATTCCAAAGTACTTTTCCCAAGCGCCTTCTAATCCGTTCAAATGACTTACCTCTGGTGTATGAAATGTTACTGCCCTCTAATAGGGCAGAAAGTCCCCTCGGTGTTATATGGGTGTGTCCTCTCCCTGAGTGCCTAACGGCATGGATAGCCGGTATCCTGACTTTTATTTTGTTCCTGGTGTCATGCTAATGTAGCTCGTGCACAGATGATACCTATGACAGCTCCTGGACCTTCCCAGTGGCCTGGAGGGGTGCACCAAGTGTTCTCCCATTGTGGGGAGAGGACCACTATCTCCATGCTGGGTGAAGCGTATAAATCAGTGGCGGCAGCATACCATGTTTTGGAATATTAACACTGTGACCAGACCTTTTTACCTGCTTCACTGAGAGTGAAGCCTGTGAGCCTCTCGTCTTTAAAGTTCTGCTGTTATGTGTGTGGCCAGACCCTTACACTAGAATACTGTGTGTATGTTGAGATGTGTGTGTGTGTGTGTGTGTGTGTGTGTAGCACAGGTATAGTGGTGGGACTATGTGTTTGCGTGAGACTGAGTGGGAACCATTTTGGCTACCCCTGGCCTAGCACAGCCTAAGATGGAGGATAACCGCTTTCCCAAACAGTGGGAGTGTATTGCCTTCATCCCTGTGTCTGGAGGGTGGAAATACAGAAACTAAATGGAGGATAGCGACAAGGCTGCATTAATAAATTCATTCCATGAGGTGTTTTGTTAGCAAAGGGCTGTGTTGTAAGTGAAGATACTGCTTTCCATCAATAAACAGAAGAAGTTTATTATGTAACAACCCTCTGACACCTTCATGGCCAAGGCACCACATTGACAATGCAAATCCAAGATGCACAAATGTGGAACACTATAACATGCACTGGAATTCCATTACATGGAGAATATTCTTCTGAGTCAAAGTTATAACACATCTCCTTTTCTTCATATGACAGCAACTGGACACAAAGACCATCAAAGATAGTAAAAAGAACATCTGTCACTCCACTGTGGAGGATTGAAAATGACAATATGAATTCACATCACAAAACCCACAGACTCCCCAAACAAACAATTAACCAAGCATCAGTAACCATTTGGAGGAAAGCTCACCACACACAAAATCCTCCAACCACCCGGGGGTCTGCAAGACCTTCATAGTCTCCTTTCCTTACAGCGGTACAGACCCGTTACAAGCAGGCAACAGGTGAGGCATCCGTGGTAGCACTTCCCATGTCCCTTTCCACATTTCTGGTGTCACTTTCCTGCCTTCTCCCGTTCTCCTGAAAATGCAAGTCGGTTATGAAGAGCCACCGATTAAACCCTTCCTCATCATCCATCACTTTCCTGCAGGAACCCCCTTTGGAAATAAAGCTACTCCTCTCAGACGCCATGTTTGGCTAGTTTCTGACTTCACCCGATTGCCACCTACTGTTTTCACTTGGAGTGGCCCCTTAGAAATTGAGACACCATGACCTACGCTTCCTGGTTTGACCTTTACCCAATCACCCATGGTTATCCACCGGCCAATTTGCTCATTTTTTTGTTCTGGTCCGTTCTATGCAAATTCAAATTTCGTATCCATGTAGGAACCAGTCTCATTCCCGGAGACCTCCCTCTCATCAATTCAAATGCTGAGTTCCCAGCACTGGGAGTCGCATTTCTACACCGAGTCCACAATATATCTGTCACTGCCCCTTGTAAATTCAACCCAATCTTCACTGCCAGTTCCATGGTTCCCTTTATAGTCTCTTGATCCTTTCCTCTTGCCCAATCCCTTGTGGGTTGTATAAGGACGTACACAGGTTTGATGCCAAACCCATGCATCTCTCCTGAGGTTAAAAGTGTGCGCTTGTCTGTAACTAGACGAGAAGGAATCCCTTCCCTGCAGGAGATCTCACCAAGCACTCCTGTTATGGAGAGTGTGGTTACATTTTGCATAAACACTGCAGTTATCCACATAGACCTGAAGTCTGCGACAACTGCTGCATATCTTTCTTATTCAGGTATTTTTGTAAACCTTTTTATTGACACGCTCAAGATGCAAGAATACATAATATTTAAAGAACAGTTATGCGCGTTGAGCAAGCATTAGTTCTGTCTATGCTGCTGAACCTATAATGCAGCCAGTTAACTACGCATGCTCTCTGCCTGCTTCGTGTGCCATGCTGTTGAAACTAGAATACAAACAGATAACTACGCCTGCTGTCTCCCTGATCCTGCTGCAGAACCTAAGACAAAGCATATAAATCTGCAATATGCCTGCTTCCTGCCCCATGCTGCTGAACCTAGAATACAGGCAGAAAACTATGCATGCTCTCTGCCTGCTTCCTGTCCATGCTGTTGAACCTAGAATACAAATGCAAAAGAAACAATTGATGGACGGAATGCTGGACAATGCAAACATTCACCCCCAGTCACAAGGATCTGGGTTAAATCCATCATTCTTTTGCTCACCACACCACCCCAGTTTGGACCCAGCCATATGCAAATCAGTCTTGACCCTGTTCCTTGTGGGAACAGTCCAGCCCGAACTGCCAAGCCAGGTCCTCGCTGGACCGGAAACAAGCATCCTGGGACCGGTTTCAGGGCATCACCCTTCTTCAGCCAGGCTAGCTTGAATCCAGTGGTGTAGTGAGCACGGGACCCACGTCTGGGCATACCCTTCCCACTTAGGGCGACAAATGCAAAAGAAACAATTGATGGACGGAATGCTGGACAATGCAAACATTCACCCCCAGTCACAAGGATCTGGGTTAAATCCATCATTCTTTTGCTCACCACACCACCCCAGTTTGGACCCAGCCATATGCAAATCAGTCTTGACCCTGTTCCTTGTGGGAACAGTCCAGCCCGAACTGCCAAGCCAGGTCCTCGCTGGACCGGAAACAAGCATCCTGGGACCGGTTTCAGGGCATCACCCTTCTTCAGCCAGGCTAGCTTGAATCCAGTGGTGTAGTGAGCACGGGACCCACGTCTGGGCATACCCTTCCCACTTAGGGCGACAAATGCAAAAGAAACAATTGATGGACGGAATGCTGGACAATGCAAACATTCACCCCCAGTCACAAGGATCTGGGTTAAATCCATCATTCTTTTGCTCACCACACCACCCCAGTTTGGACCCAGCCATATGCAAATCAGTCTTGACCCTGTTCCTTGTGGGAACAGTCCAGCCCGAACTGCCAAGCCAGGTCCTCGCTGGACCGGAAACAAGCATCCTGGGACCGGTTTCAGGGCATCACCCTTCTTCAGCCAGGCTAGCTTGAATCCAGTGGTGTAGTGAGCACGGGACCCACGTCTGGGCATACCCTTCCCACTTAGGGCGACAAATGCAAAAGAAACAATTGATGGACGGAATGCTGGACAATGCAAACATTCACCCCCAGTCACAAGGATCTGGGTTAAATCCATCATTCTTTTGCTCACCACACCACCCCAGTTTGGACCCAGCCATATGCAAATCAGTCTTGACCCTGTTCCTTGTGGGAACAGTCCAGCCCGAACTGCCAAGCCAGGTCCTCGCTGGACCGGAAACAAGCATCCTGGGACCGGTTTCAGGGCATCACCCTTCTTCAGCCAGGCTAGCTTGAATCCAGTGGTGTAGTGAGCACGGGACCCACGTCTGGGCATACCCTTCCCACTTAGGGCGACAAATGCAAAAGAAACAATTGATGGACGGAATGCTGGACAATGCAAACATTCACCCCCAGTCACAAGGATCTGGGCTAAATCCATCATTCTTTTGCTCACCACACCACCCCAGTTTGGACCCAGCCATATGCAAATCAGTCTTGACCCTGTTCCTTGTGGGAACAGTCCAGCCCGAACTGCCAAGCCAGGTCCTCGCTGGACCGGAAACAAGCATCCTGGGACCGGTTTCAGGGCATCACCCTTCTTCAGCCAGGCTAGCTTGAATCCAGTGGTGTAGTGAGCACGGGACCCACGTCTGGGCATACCCTTCCCACTTAGGGCGACAAATGCAAACTGGGGGTGAGTGTTTGATTGGCTCAAACGTTCCGTCCATCATCCCCTTTTGTATAACCTAGAATACAGGCAGAAAACTTAGCATGCTCTCCGCCTGCTTCCTGTCCATGCTGCTGAACCTAGAAATCTGAAAGAAACAGTTAGTTATAGATCCCTTACCTTAGAATCTCCCCCAGGCGTCAGACTGGATCCGGAAAGTTTTTCATCAGCAGTACCCCTGCGCGTCTGAAGGTGGCGTCGGTCGACTCCGCGTCCGTCGTCGTGGTCGCCGGGATGACGTCGTGGAAGTTACATAGAAGCCGCCCTCGCGCGCTGACGTCAGTTCTTTCTTTTCCGCGCCAGATCCGGGAAGAGCGGTACCCCCAGTCACTTTTTGACTGAGTTTTTTGCGACTTTTGTCGACTTCGTTTTCGAGTCTTTAACCGACTACTGGTGCACAAGGGATGCCCGGTTTCAAGGCCTGCGGTTCCTGTTCCCGAATGATGTTGGTGACGGATCCGCACCGCGTGTGCCTCTTCTGCCTGGAGCACGACCATGACCCCAAGTCGTGCTCCGACTGTCGAACCATGACCCGAAGTCTTTGCGGGAGGGGTCCTGAAAGCTCCTCGAGGCCCGGCAGTCGCTCCGCGTTGCGCAAGGTCCCGGTCGCGTGGGAGGTCGAGGGACCGATCGCGGAGTCGTCATCATCACTCCTCTTTTAAGTCTTCGCACTCGGGGTCAGGTAAGTCGAAGCACAACAAGAAGTTTAAGAAGCATCGTCGCTCTTTGACTTCCCCTCGGCCGACGCAACGCAGGGTGCGAGTGGTGCCCCTCCTGCGGCTCCGCGTGCGGATCCTTCAGGGTCGACTGGCCTTCCCTCCCGTCCCGGGAGCGACCCCTGCCCAGCTTCGTCAATTTTACGAAGCGATGCACGTCATCTTTGGGCAGCCCGACTCCGCCGGCGCGCCTTCGGGCCCGTGGACTCGGTTGGGGGCCCTAGGCCTTTGGCGCAGGCGGCTTTGGCCTCGGCACCGCAGGGACCCCTTGGATCCAGGCCTGGATTCGGATCGGCGCCGGCCGACCTCGTTACACCTCCACCGGCGCCGACTCCACCGTCACCACGTCCGCAGCCGACACTGGCTGGACCCCCAGTCGGCATCAACCCCGGCTTCCCCTCGACGTGGACACGGAGCCGGACCGGCGTCGGCCGACGCCAGATCCGGCGCCGATAGGTACTTTTGTCCCTGTGTTCCACCCTGGCCATTTTCAACCAGATTGGCAGCCAGAGGAGGGTGAGGAAGACTGGGAGGGTCTGGTGACCCTTTGACAGACCAGTTGGAGTATGGACTGGAGAGAGGTACTGGGGGATGCCAGTGGTCTGGATACCTCCCCAGACCTAGGCATGTTGTCTCCTCCTACCGTGGCTACGGAGGAGAGAGCGTCATACGCAGTGGTGTTGCTTCCTATGGTGACAGTCAGGACTAACCTCCTGACAGAGGTGCTTCAGCCGGCAGCTTGCTCTTCGGAGCCCCTGCTGCCGTTCAATGAAGCCCTAACCGACATCCTTTTGGGCACTTGGTCCAGGACCAACACAGGGGCTCCTGTGGACAGGATGATTGCCCGACGCCACCGCCCGGCCCCGGGCAATCCCACTTTCCTCTCCCAACATCCCACCCCTGAGAGCTTGGTGGTTCAAGCCTCCACTTCTAAAGGTGCATTCCCTACCGCACCTCCGGAAAGGGAATCCAAAAAGCTGGCCCACCTTGGCAAGAAAATGTTTTCTTCCGCCAGCTTGGGACTGCGGTCAGTAAACACTGCATGTCTGTTGGGCCGTTACACCCAGTCTGTGTGGGATACGGTGGCGCAGGTGCTGCCTCAGTGCCCGGAGGAGGCCCGGGCCACACTCTCCCGTGCCGTTGCCGAGGTGAGAGACGCAGCGAAGTTTACCATCCGCTGTGGGCTGGATACCGCCGACGCACTTGGTAGGACGATTTCAACGTCAGTAGCCCTTCGACGCTACGCCTGGTTTCGTTCGACTGGTTTTTCGGGGATGTCCAATCCACTCTTGGGCCTCTCCACCACGCGCCCTGTGCAGTCTGCCTTTTGCCCCTTTCGTGGCTACGGAAGGGGTGCACCGCCACGTACCGCCCAGAGCCACAGGCCGGCGCAAACTGTTCTGCCTCTGTGCGGCCGGGAACGTGGGAACCAGCGCCGTGGTTCTGGGGGCCAGCGGGCGAGCCAGTACACCACAGCTCCCTCTGCAGCAGCCTCCAAACCCTCCTAGTCCGACCTTTCAGGGCCACCAAACGCCAGTGGGCGGCAGGATTCGCCATCACCTCCCCCACTGGCGCACCATCACGTCGGACAGGTGGGTTTTGCAAATAGTCCGAAGGGGCTACTGCCTCCCCTTTGAGACTAACCCTCCCTCCATGCCACCTCAGTACCATCGCATGTCGGAGGATCACCTGGCCCTTCTCCAACAGGAAGTTTCGGCACTCTTGGCCAAGGGTGCCATCGAGCGCTTTCCTGCCCCAGAAGTAGGTCGTGGTTGCTATTCCCACTACTTTCTGGTGCCCAAGAAGGACAAAGGCCTACGTCCTATCTTGGATCTCAGGAACGTCAACCGCTTCCTCCGGAAGGAGAAGTTCAAGATGTTGACGGTCGCTCAGGTCTTGTCTGCCCTCGACCCTGGAGACTGGATGGTAGCGTTGGACTTGCAGGACGCTTACTTTCACATCCCCGTCCTGCCGGCCCACCGGCGTTACCTGCGGTTCACGGTAGGCCACGAGCACTTTCAGTTCACCGTGCTCCCCTTTGGCCTTACCAGCGCCCCTCGGTGTTCACGAAGGTGATGGCGGTGGTCGCAGCTCATCTGTGCAGATCAGGGGTTCCAGGCTTCCCCTATCTCGACGACTGGCTGTTGAAGGCTGGCTCACCCCAGGCTGTCGTCTCCCACCTCCAGACTACGGCCGACCTCTTGCATTCGCTAGGGTTCTCCATCAACGTGCCGAAGTCACACCTGACCCCCTCTCAGAAGCTCCTCTTCATCGGAGCGGTTCTGGACAGGACGCGGTTTCGGGTTTATCCTCCCAAACAGCGAGTCTGGGATATTCGGGCTATGATTCCGATCTTTCAGCCTCTATCCCGGGTTTCGGTCAGGATGACCCTGCGGCTGCTGGGCCTCATGGCCTCCTGCTGGTCGATCATGCCAGGTGGCATATGCGGGCTCTGCCGTGGGACCTGAAGTTCCAGTGGGCGCAGCATCAGGGGAATCTGTCCGATTACGTCCAGATCACGGAGGGCACTGCACGACAATTGCAGTGGTGGCTCACGAACCAGGATTGGGTCAACGGCAGATCACTCTCCCTTCCCCAACCAGATCATACAGTGGTGACAGACTCATCCCTTCTGGGATGGGGTGGCCACATGGGAGAGGCGGAGATCAGAGGCCTCTGGTCTCCGGCGGAGTCCGAGCTCCACATCAACCCTCTGGAGCTTTTGGCGATCCGTCTTGCACTCAAAGCATTCCTTCCCTCTGTACAGGGAAGAGTAGTGCAGGTGTTCACGGACAACACCACCGCCATGTGGTACTGCAACAAACAAGGCGGGGTGGGGTCGTGGACCCTATGTCAAGAGGCCCTCCGCCTCTGGACATGGCTGGAACATCAGGGCATATCAGACGCAGGTGCATGATGGATCACGAATGGCGTCTTCACTCAGAGGTGGTGCAAGGTCTCTTTCAGCAGTGGGGAGAGCCTTGGTTAGATCTATTCGCCACCGAAGAGAATGCGCAATGTCAGCAATTCTGCGCGTTGGAATTTCCAAGGCGGCACTCGCTAGGCGACGCTTTTCGTCGCGAGTGGAGTTGCGGTCTTCTATACGCCTTTCCGCCTATACCACTTCTGCCCAGAGTGCTGAAGAAGATCAAGCACGACCAAGCCCAAGTCATTCTTGTGGCTCCGGATTGGGCACGAAGAGTCTGATATCCCAAGCTGCTCAACATGGCCATCGATCCTCCGATCAGACTGCCTCTTCGGGAGGATCTTCTATCGAAGCAGCAGGGGACGGTCCTCCACCCGAACCTGTCCAGCCTCCACATCCTTGCGTGGAGATTGAGCGGCGGCAGTTGATGTCGTTTGACCTGCCTCCCGAAGTCTGTGATGTAATCTTGGCAGCCAGGCATCCCTCCACTAAGACGGTATACGCCTGCAGATGGAATACATTTGTGGCATGGTGCACAGCAAAGGCTGTGGATCCCCTTTCTGCCCCTCTTGTTCCTCCTATCTTTGGCCCAGCAGGGCTCTGCTCTGGGCACTCTTAAGGGCTACCTCTCGGCCATTTCAGCCTTCCTCAGGCTACCTGATCAGCCTTCTCTTTTCAAGTCCCCTGTTGTAAATAGATGTTCGAGGCATATGAGCTGCTGAATACATACTTGTGCATAGATCGCCATCTGGTGGCGGGCTCGGATGTTTGCAGTTTGTTGTTGTCTTGGAAGAAGTCTTTGTAGTCACGAGATAGGTGACTCCTCCCTTGGACGATAGTGCGCATGGGCATCGACTCCATCCTCAGATTGTTTTTTTCCGCCATCGGGTTCGGATGTGACTTGCTGCGCTCTGGTTCTGTACCGTGTTTCCAACCCTTTTCGACGCGCAACCCATCACCACTCGACGGTATTGTTTCGTTCGCGTGCCCTTCGACGCGCTAACTTCAAAATCCTCGATTCCGGTCGTCGACGCGGGCCGCTGGGCCTATCGGCGCCATTCGGGCCTACGGCTAATGGAAAGGACTCCATTTAAAAAATGCCCCCAGTGTGGAGCTAAATTTCCACACAGTGACCACCACAAGGTCTGCAACCTTTGCCTCTCGCCAGAACATGAAGAAAAGGATTGCCAAGCCTGTGCCTCTTTTTGCTCCAAAAAGACTATCCGGATTCGCCGGGCTCGACGACACGTTATGACTCAACAGGCTACACCGGCGCCACACGACTTCTTCGACGAAGGCCCCGATGTTCCAGAGGCAGAGGATTCAGAGGAGCTCAACATCGTTTCCGAAGCTTCCGACTCCGATGACCACATCACTCCAGGTCAACGAGTGAGTACAAACATCCATGCCCCTGCCCCACCAGATAAACGGAAGGCTCCGGTCAAAACTTCGCCTGAAGGCCTTAGTCGAGACCGAGGAAAAACTTCAGAAGCTCCGGGCCCGGCTCCGAAGACAAAGGAAAAGCCTTCCGGCAGCTCGGGACCGAGCAAGCCGCATATCAGTACCCATAAGACACCTTCGGTACCGAAATCAGGGATACACCCTATTCCCGTTACGTCCAAAAAGGCCTCGGTATCGAACCCTTCGGCACTGAAAGACCATAAGGCCTCGGAACCGAACAAACACCGAAAACCTTCGGTTCCGAAGAAAATTCTCGACTCGGCACCGACGTCAAAGCCAAAGGAGCACAAGACCCCTCCTACGGCTTCAGAGTCCAAATCAAAACCACGTTCGGAACCGAAAGAATCGGCACCGAAAGGAGACAACAGGCAGGAAGAGCTTTTTCGGCCAGATCCTCTCGATCCAAAACAAAAGACTTTACATGTGGACCCTAAAACAGGCCATATTGTCAGTCTCCCAACAAAGAAGAGGAAATCAGATACCTCACACCCTCCTGTGGTACCTGTGAAGAAAAGAGACTTTGCAACTTCACCCCTAAGACCCTCTTCTCCTATTCTTCCTACCAAATCTTTGTCTCCTACAAACTCTCCTATACACTCTCCTAGACTCTCTCCAATACTTCCATACTCACCCTTACCACCACAGGATGAGGATGATCTAGGGGACGGGGGTGGACACGATAAGGACCCTTTAGATAACCCTGATGATGACACTACTCCACCACAGGATACATGGGATGATTACAACAATCCCACAGATCCTCCAGACCTTTCTGATCCAGATGTATACCCATCTAGGCCATCCCCCCCAGATGACAATATAGGATTTAGTCAGCTCATTAATAGGGCTGTGCAATATCATGGCGTTGAACTCCATTCAGACCCCATGGATGAAGACTTCCTACTTGACACATTTGCTCAGTCACAAAAAACAATACATACACTGCCCATGCTTAAAGGTGTCATTAAACATGCACCAGACATATTTAAAGACCCTGTTAGGCCCAGGATCCTCAATCCTCGGATTGATAAAAAGTACAAGCCTGCCCCTAATGATCCAATTTACATTAAAGGACAACTCCCTTTAGATTCTTTGGTAGTCTCCAATGCAAGAAAACGTGCTAATTCCCAAACCTCTGGTGATGCTCCACCTCCAGACAAAGAGTCTAAACTGCTAGATGCATCAGGTAAACGAGTTGCCTCCCAAGCAGCCAATCACTGGAGAATAGCTAATGCACAAGCATTGCTTGCCAGATACGACAGGGCTCACTACGATGAGCTTGAAGATCTTATCCAACATTTACCTGACCAATACAAAGCCAAGGCCAACGATCTGTTCCAAGAGGGCAAATTAATTACCAATGCATCCATCAAATGTGCCCTCGATGCAGCAGACACCGCATCTAGATCTCTCAACACCAGTGTCTTACTTCGCAGACATGCATGATTGCGCATTTCTGGTTTTAAACAAGAAGTGCAAACAACTATCTTAAATCAGCCGTTCGATCAAGAGCACCTCTTTGGCCCAGCTGTGGATACAGCTTTGGAGAAAATGAAAAAAGACACAGACACTGCAAAATCTATGGGAGCATTACAGTCTCAAACACCACGAGGTTCCTTTCGTTGCTCCTTTTATAGAGGCGCATCCAAAAACATTAGCACAGACACTTCCTCCACCTACAAGAGTCCCACACAAACATCACCTAACAAGCCATATTTCAGAGGTGGGTACAGAGGAAATAATAACAAGGGTAGAGGTCGAGGTAACAATAACCAAACCTCCCCTACTACCAAACAATGACTTCCCTCCTCTCCCTCCAGACCATTCCACTCCGGTCGGAGGAAGGCTCTCACAGTTCCTACCTGTCTGGAACTCCATCACTACAGACAGGTGGGTAAGACAAATTATCCAGTATGGTTACTGCCTGGAACTTACCGCAACTCCCCCAACCATACCGCCCAAACAACGTTCAATGTCCACTGAACATCCAATGCTCCTCAAACAAGAAGTTCTCTCACTTCTTCAAAAGCATGCAATAGAACCAGTTCCCCTTCAGCATAAAGGCACAGGGGTTTACTCCCTTTATTTTCTCATCCCCAAAAAAGACGGTACTCTCAGACCAATATTGGACCTCAGACCTTTGAATATCTACATACAATCAGACCATTTTCACATGGTCACCCTTCAACAGGTCCTCCCACTGCTCCAGCAAGGCGATTTCCTTGCCACTCTAGATCTCAAGGACGCCTACTTCCATATTCCTATACACCCGCCTCACAGGAAATATCTAAGGTTCATAGTGGACGGTCAGCACTATCAATTCAAGGTCCTCCCATTCGGAGTGACCACAGCACCCAGAGTCTTCACAAAGTGTCTGGCAGTAGTAGCCGCCCACTTGCGAAGACAACAAATTCATGTCTTCCCATACCTGGACGACTGGCTCATAAAAGCCAAGTCATACAGCCAATGTGTTCACCACACTCTCCAAACAATTCACTTGCTTCACGACTTGGGGTTCACAAAAAACCTCACCAAGTCACATCTTCAGCCGTCCCACATACATCAGTATCTAGGGGCCACAATAGATACTTCCAAAGCCCTGGTATATCCCAATCCAGTCAAAATAGCCAGTATGCAAACCCTCATAACAAAATTTCAACCTCAACACTCACTACCAGCTCGAGTGTTTATGCAGCTAATAGGAATGATGGCCTCTTGCATTTTCATAGTACCACATGCAAGGCTTCAGATGCGCCCTTTACAAGAATGTTTAGCACGTCAGTGGAACCAGGCTCAAGGGCAAATTTCAGATCTGGTGTTGGTGGACAGCCGCACTCATCGCTCTCTACAGTGGTAGAACACACAAAACCTTTCCTAGACCCAGTTCCACAGATAGTGCTAACAGCGGATACATCGCTCACCGGCTGGGGAGCCCATCTCCTAAACCATGCAATTCAGGGCAACTGGACCCCTCAACAAAAAGTGCTCCCCATCAATCACCTGGAGTTACTGGCAATCTTTCTAGCATTAAAATCATTCCAAACACATCTCATCAACAAAACTGTCCTTGTCCGAACAGACAATATGACAGCAATGTATTATATACAAAAACAAGGGGGAACACATTCTTTGCAGCTTTCTCAACTATCGCAAAGCATATGGAAATGGGCCATCCCACAAAAGATATACCTTTTAGCAGAACATCTTCCAGGGGTACACAATCAGATTGCGGATCTGCTCAGTCGTCAGACACAACAAATCAACAAATGGGAACTTCATCCACAAGTTCTTCTTCCGTTTTTTCAAATGTGGGGCCACCCAGACATAGATCTGTTCGCCACACATGCAAACGCAAAATGCCCAACCTTCGCCGCCAGGTATCCACACTCATTGTCCAAAGGCAATGCGATATGGATGAACTGGTCAGGCAGATTTGCGTACGCTTTTCCGCCACTCACGCTCATTCCGTTAGTAGTGCGCAAGCTCAAACAACAGACTCTCAAGATGATCCTGGTTGCTCCAACATGGGCCCGGCAACCTTGGTTCACAACACTCCTGGAACTCTCAGTAGTTCCACACCAAAAGCTACACCTCTCCCCAAAGCTTCTGGCACAGAACCATGGAGAGATAAGACATCCAGATCCAGCTCAACTAAACCTAGCAATATGGCTCCTGAAGTCCTAGAGTTCGGTTATCTCAACCTTCCACCGGACTGCATGAACGTTATTAAGGAAGCTAGACGCCCTACTACTAGAGCTTGCTATGCAGCCAAATGGAAAAGATTTGTCATTTACTGCAATAACAACAAAATTGACCCACTAGATGCTTCAATTCAGAACATAATTTGTTATTTACTGCATCTACAAAGATGTAATCTGGCATACACATCCATAAGACTACATCTTGCTGCCCTTGCCGCTTACCTACAAAACAGACAACATTTGTCATTGTTTAGGGTACCTGCCATTAAACCGTTTATGGAAGTCCTTAAAAGGATAATTCCTCCCACAATCCCACCATCTCCAGTGTGGAATTCAAACATTGTCCTTACTAGGCTCATGGGTCCCCCATTTGAACCTCTACACAAATGCGAACTGCAGTTCCTTACATGGAAAGTAGCTTTCCTTGTCGCAATCACCTCTCTCAGAAGAGTAAGTGAGATCCAGGCTTTAACCATACAAGAACCATTCTTACAAATACATCATAACAAGGTGGTTCTTAGAACAAATCCAAAATTCCTTCCCAAAGTAATCTCTGCTTTCCGTCTTAATCAATCTGTGGAATTACCCGTTTTCTTCCCAAAACCAGATTCCGTAGCAGAGAGGGCTCTTCACACACTTGATGTCAAAAGAGCTATACTTTATTACATTGACAGAACTAAACCTTTTAGAAAGACAAACCAACTGTTTGTAGCTTTCTCTCCACCTCATAAGGAAACCCAATTTCCAAAGCTGGAATTGCCAGGTGGATAGTCAAATGTATCCAAATATGCTACCACAAAGCAAAACGCACATTAACATTTCCCCCTAGAGCGCATTCAACACGCAAACTAGGGGCTTCCATGGCATTCTTAGGGAACATTCCCTTAGATGACATTTGTAAAGCAGCAACATGGTCTACGCCACACACCTTCACCAAACACTATTGTGTAGATGTGCAGGCAAAACAACAAGCTTCTGTGGGCCAGGCTGTTCTTAAAACACTTTTTCAGACCACTGCAACACATACAGGTAACCACCGCTAAGGGAGAGCACTGCTATACAGTCTATGCCCAAGTATGTATTCTGCAGCTCATATGCCTCGAACGGAAAATGCTACTTACCAGTATGCATCTGTTCTTGGCATGTAGAGCTGCAGAATCACATACGCCCACCCGCCTCCCCGGTACCTCTATTTGGTCCAGCGTTATCTTACTTGGATACATTACACATGGACATCTTTTCTGTTTCTTACAAACTCCATCATTTCCCTTCATGGCGAAAAACAATCTGAGGATGGAGTCGATGCCCATGCGCACTATCGTCCAAGGGAGGAGTCACCTATCTTGTGACTACAAAGACTTCTTCCAAGACAACAACAAACTGCAAACATCCGAGCCCACCACCAGATGGCGATCTATGCACAAGTATATGATCCGCAGCTCTACATGCCAAGAACAGATGCATACTGGTAAGTAGCATTTTCCTTCTTAAGGGCATTACTCATCTTTTCCCTCCTGTTCCCTTCGTAATGCCCCAGTGAGACTTGAACTTGGTTCTTACATTTCTTATGTGCGCTCCCTTTGAGCCGCTTCATCATTGCCCTCTCAGGCTTCTAACTCTGAAAACTGCCTTTCTTTTGGCCATCACCTCTGCTCGCAGGGTGAGTGAGCTACAAGCTCTTTCTTCTAAGCCTCCCTTTCTGGCTATCCATCCGGACAAGGTTGTCCTAAGAACTAGACCTTCCTTCCTTCCTTCCCAAGGTGGTTACTTCTTTCCACATTGGCCAAACCATCACTTTGCCCACCTTCTTTCCGCCTCCGCATCCTTCGAAAGAGGAAGAGAGGCTCCTCCGTCTGGATCCAAAACGTGCGGTTTCTTTCTACTTTGATCGCACAAAACAATTCCGAGTGGATGACCAGCTCTTTGTTGGGTACGTGGGCGCTAAGAAAGGTCAGGCCTTGCACAAACGGACCATCTCCAGGTGGGTCGTTCTGTGCATCAAAGCTTGCTAATCTTTGGCAAAGAAGGAGGCTCCAGTGGGGCTGCGCGCCCATTCCACCAGGGCGACGGCAGCTACTACTGCTTTGGGACGAGGAGTCCCCCTGCATGACATCTGTCGGGCAGCTACGTGGGCATCGTTGCACACGATTACGAGACACTACTGCCTAGACAATCAAGTCCAGAGAGACGGCTTCTTTGGCCGTTCTGTTCTCCAGGACTTTCTGGTGTTAACTTGGTTCGCAGACCCACCTCTGGGGTTGGTATTGCTGGGGTATCTATTCTAAGGTAAGGAATCTATAACTAACTGTTTCTTTCAGATGAACAAGTTACTTACCTTCGGTAACGATATATCTCTAAGAAACATAGATTAGTTATAGATTCCTTACCGCCCCACCCATCCCCGTTCTGCGAACTGACTTCTAGGGTTAAGGACATCCTTTCAGGGCCCTAGTTTTGTGCACCAGTGGGTCAGTGTCTTGCATGGCTCTGCGCTTCTGGCGTGGAAAGTCGTGTACAGAACTGACGTCAGCGCGCGAGGGCGGCGTCTATGTAACTTCTGCGACGTCATCCCGGCGACCACGACGCTGACGACGGACGCAGAGTCGACCAACGCCACCTTCAGACGCGCAGAGGTACTGCTGACTAAAAACTTTCCGGATCCAGTCTGACGCCTGGGGGAGATTCTAAGGTAAGGAATCTATAACCAACCTATGTTTCTTACAGATATATCGTTACAGAAGGTAAGTAACTTGTTCTACAGGCAGATAACTACGCATGCTCTGCCTGCTTTCTGCCCCATGCTACTGAACCTAAAATACAGGCAGTTAACTGCTCATGCTCTCTGCCTGCTTCCTGTCCATGCTGCTGAACCTAGAATATAGGCAGAAAACTATGCATGCTCTCTGCCTGCTTCCTGTCCATGCTGCTGACCCTAGAATACAGGCAGATAACTATGCATGCCTGCTTCCTGTCCATGCTGCTGAACCTAGAATACAGGCAGAAAACTATGCGTGCTCTCTGCCTGCTTCCTGTCCATGCTGATGAACCTCAAATACAGGCAGATAACTATGCATGCTCTGCCTGCTTCCTGCCCCATGCTGCTGAACCTAGAATACAGTCAGAAAACGATGCGTGCTCTCTGCCTGCTTCCTGTCCATGCTGCTGAACCTAGAAATCTGAAAGAGACACGTTAGTGATAGATTCCTTACCTTAGAATATCCCCAGGCGTCAGGCTGGATCCGGAAAGTTTTGCGTAGCAGTACCCTTGCGCGTCGGTAGGCGGCGTCGTGCGGCTCCGCGTCCGTCGTCGGCGTCGTGATCGCCGGGATGACGTCGCGGGCAGTACTTAGGCGCCGCCCCTGCGCGCTGACGTCAGTTCTTCTTTTTCCGCGCCAGTAAGCGCAGATCCGGGAAGAGCAGTGCCCTGGTCAATTTTTGACCATACTTTTTGGTGATTTTTCACTGTGTTTTTCCAGCCTTCAGGTGTCGTAGGGATGCCCGGCTTCAAGCGATGCGGCGCCTGTGCGCGGATGATGTCCGTCACCGACCCGCATTGGGAGTGTCTCTTCTGCCTCGGCCGAGGCCACGACACCGAGTCTTGTCCCGAATGCCAGGCCCTCAACCCGAAGGCTTTGCGAGAGCGGTCTCGAAAGCTCCTCGAGGCCCGGCATTCGGCTCCGCGGAAGCCCCGGTCGCGTGAGAGGTCCAGGGGTCGCTCGCGGAGTGCACACCGGTCGTCGGCGTCGAAGTCTTCTTCGTCCGGTAAGTCTCGACACAAGAAGTCCAAGAAGCATCGTCGCTCTCGGACTTCGCCTCGCCGGTCTCGCGACTCGGCTGAGGCCCCTCCCGGCACCGTCCCCGCCCCCGCGGCCCCGGACTTGCCTGTGGAGTCGCCCCCGTCATACCCGCCCTTCCCGGGTTCGGGGGCGGATCCGGCCAAGGTACAGGAGTTCCTGTCGGCCATGGCCCGCCTCTTCGGGCCTTCAGGCCCCTCCGGTGCGCCTTCGGGCCCCGCGGGCCCTGATGGGGTTGATCCGGCGTCGCCGGCGGCTCCGGCCCCGGCGTCGCCCGAGCCTCCAGCCTCGATCCCGGCTCCGGCTCCGGCCCCGGCCTCGATCCCGGCTCCACAACTCCCATCGACGCCGGTCGACCTCACGACACCTCCGCCGGCGCCGATGTCTCCGGTGCCGTTCTCGACGCCGCCCTGGGCTCCGGGCGGCGTCGTCCCCCAGTTCCTTCCGGCTCCGGACTTGGACCCGGAGCGACGTCGCTCGACGCCGGCTCCGGCGCCGATGGGACCTTGGGTCCCAAATGTCCCTCCTCCTCCTTATTTTGAACCAGAGGAGGACCAGGAGGACTGGGAGGGGTCTGATGACCCTCTGACACGCAACTGTCAGTATGATGAGGACTGGACAGAGAGTCTAGGGGAGGCCAGTGGTCTGGATACTTCTCCTGACACTGGCATGCTGTCTCCTCCCGTGGCTACGGAGGAGGGGGCCAATTTTGGTACGGTGTTGCGTAGGGCTGCTGGGGCCTTACGTCTCCAGCTCCCTACTTTGACGGTCAAGCCTAACATCTTGACAGAGGTGCTTCAGCCGGCAGCCTCCTCTGCGGAGACTGTGCTGCCGTTTAACGACGCCCTCACGGACGTTCTTTTGGGCGCCTGGTCCAAGCCCAACACAGGGGCTCCTGTGGATCGGAACGTGTCACGACGCCATCGCCCCGCTCCGGGCGACCCCCTGTTTCTTTCTGTCCACCCCACTCCTGAGAGCTTGGTTGTCCAAGCCTCCGCTTCCCAAACCGCCTTCCCTACCGCTCCTCCGGATAGGGAATCCAAACGCCTGGATCAGTTTGGGAAGAAAGGTTTTCTTCCTCCAGTGCTGGCTTGCGGTCCGTTAACACCGCTTGTCTTTTGGGCCGATATACCCACTCTCTGTGGGATTCGGTGGCGGATGTTTTGCCCCAGTGCCCTGAGGAGGTCCAGGCACTGCTTTCCCGCGCCATTGCGGAAGGAAGGGATGCGGCCAAATACACTATCCGTTGTGGCCTTGACACCGCCGACTCGCTGGGCAGGTCGATTGCAACGACGGTGGCGCTCCGACGCCACGCCTGGCTAAGAACCACTGGTTTTTCAGGGGATGTCCAGAATACTCTCATGGACATGCCCTTTGATGGAGTCGGTCTTTTTGGGTCCAAAGCAGACCATGCGTTGGAGCGCTTTAAGGACTCACGGGCTACTGCCAAGTCCCTGGGCCTTTCTGCTACACGCCCTCCGCTGCCTTCTGCTTTTCGCCCCTATCGTGGCCACGGTAGGGGCGCCCTTCACGTCAGCAGCCCAGCCACCGGCCCGCGCAGCAGGCGTCTTCGCGTGGCCGAGGACGTGGATTCCGCCGTGGCGGATCGGGCAACCAGCGTGCGGGTCAGGCCACCACCTCCAACCCGTCCGCGGCCTCCAAGCCCTCCTAGTCCCTCCTTTCAGGTGCACGGCACGCCAGTAGGGGGCAGGGTCCGCCATCACCTTCCCCACTGGCGCACCATCACCTCGGACAGGTGGGTCTTGGACATTGTCCGAAGGGCTACTCCCTCCCCTTCGAGACCACCCCCAGCCATGCCACCTCAATTCCACCGCATGTCAGGGGATCACTTGGTGCTTCTACAGAAGGAAGTCACGGCCCTCTTGACCAAGAGGGCCATCGAGCATGTTCCGACCCCAGAAGTAGGGCGTGGTTGCTACTCCCACTACTTTCTGGTGCCCAAAAAGGACAAGGAGGACATGCGTCCTATCTTGGACCTCCGGAACGTCAATCGCTTCCTCCGGAAGGAGAAGTTCAAGATGCTCACCCTAGCTCAGGTCTTGACTGCCCTCGACCCTGGAGACTGGTTGGTAGCGTTGGACTTGCAGGACGCGTATTTCCACATCCCCGTCCTGCCGGCCCACCGGCGTTACCTTCGGTTCACGGTAGGCCCCGAGCATTTTCAGTTCACCGTGCTCCCCTTTGGCCTTACCAGTGCCCCTCGGGTGTTCACGAAAGTGATGGCGGTGGTCGCAGCTCATCTGCGCCGGGCAGGGGTTTCAGTCTTCCCCTACCTCGACGACTGGCTGCTGAAGGCGGGCTCGTCCCAGGCAGTCGTCTCCCACCTCCAGACTACGGCCGAACTCCTGCACTCGCTGGGGTTCTCCATCAATGTGCCGAAGTCGCATCTGATTCCTTCTCCACAGCTCCTTTTCATCGGAGCAGTTCTGGACACGACGCAGTTTCGGGCCTATCCTCCCGAACGGCGAGTCCGGGATATTCAGGCTATGATTCCGATCTTTCGGCCTTTATCCTGGGTTTCGGTACGGATGACCCTGAGGCTGCTGGGCCTCATGGCCTCCTGCATCCTGCTGGTCAATCATGCCAGATGGCATATGCGGGCTCTGCAGTGGGACCTGAAGTTCCAGTGGGCGCAGCACCAGGGCAACCTGTCCGATCACGTCCAGATCTCGGAGGGGACTGCAAAACAGTTGCAGTGGTGGCTCTCGAACCGGCAATGGGTCATGGGCAGATCCCTCTCCCTTCCCCAGCCAGAGCATACAGTTGTGACGGACGCGTCCCTTCTGGGATGGGGCGGTCACATGGGAGAGGCGGAGATCAGAGGCCTCTGGTCTCCGGCGGAGTCCCGGCTCCATATCAACCTTCTGGAGCTCCGGGCGATCCGGCTTGCACTCAAGGCATTCCTTCCCTCTGTCAAAGGGAAGGTAGTGCAGGTGTTCACAGACAACACCACCGCCATGTGGTACTGCAACAAACAGGGCGGGGTGGGGTCTTGGACCCTTTGTCAGGAGGCTCTGCGCCTCTGGACATGGCTGGAACATCAGGGCATGTTCCTGATGGTTCAACACCTGGCAGGTTCTCTGAACGCCAGGGCGGACGAACTCAGCCGCAGGTGCATGATGGATCACGAATGGCGTCTTCACTCGGAAGTGGCGCAAGGACTCTTTCTACAGTGGGGAGAGCCTTGGTTAGATCTATTCGCCACCGAAGAGAACGCGCAATGTCATCAGTTCTGCGCGTTGGAATTTCCAAGGCGGCACTCGCTCGGCGACGCTTTTCGTCGCGAGTGGAGTTGCGGTCTGTTGTACGCCTTTCCGCCTATACCACTTCTACCCAGAGTGTTGAAGAAGATTCGGCACGACCGGGCCCAAGTCATTCTTGTGGCTCCGGACTGGGCTCGAAGAGTTTGGTATCCCGAGCTACTCAATATGAGCATAGATCCCCCGATCCGTCTGCCTCTTCGGGAGGATCTTCTGTCGCAGCAGCAGGGGACGGTCCTCCACCCGAACCTGTCCAGTCTACACCTGCTTGCGTGGAGATTGAGCGGCGGCAGTTGATTCCTTTCGACTTGCCTCCCGAAGTTTGTGATGTGATTCTGGCAGCCAGGCGTCCCTCCACTAAGGTGGTATACGCCTGCAGGTGGAACAAATTTGTGGCATGGTGCACAGCAAAGGCTGTGGATCCCCTTTCTGCCCCTCTTTCTGAGGTCCTTCTGTTCCTTCTCTCTCTGGCCCAACAGGGTTCTGCCCTGGGTACCATCAAGGGTTATCTTTGTGCTATCTCGGCCTTCCTCAGGCTCCCTGATCAGCCCTCCTTTTCAAGTCCCCTGTTGTTAACAGGTTCTTAAAAGGCATTACTCACCTCTTCCCTCCTGTTCCGTTTGTAATGCCTCAGTGGGACTTGAACTTGGTTCTTACCTTTTTAATGTGCGCTCCCTTTGAGCCTCTGCATAACTGTCCTCTTCGTCTTCTGACTCTAAAGGCAGCCTTTCTGGTGGCCATCACCTCCGCTCGGCGGGTGAGTGAGCTCCAGGCTCTTTCTTGCAAACCTCCCTTTCTGTCTGTTCATCCAGACAAGGTTGTTCTTCGGACGCGTCCGTCCTTCTTGCCAAAGGTGGTTACTGCTTTCCACATTGGGCAGACCATCACTTTGCCCACCTTCTTTCCGCCTCCGCATCCTTCCAGAGAGGAAGAGAGGCTCCACCGTCTGGACCCAAAACGTGCGCTCTCCTTCTATATCGACCGCACGAAACACTTCCGGGTGGATGACCAGCTCTTTGTTGGCTACGTAGGCGCCAAAAAGGTCGGGCGGTGCACAAGAGGACCATCTCCCGCTGGGTTACCTTGTGCATCAAGACCTGCTATTCTTTGGCTAAGAAGGAGCCTCCTGTTGGGCTGCGTGCCCATTCCACCAGGGCAACGGCTGCTACCACGGCCTTGGGCCGCGGTGTTCCGCTGCCGGTTATCTGTCAGGCAGCTACGTGGGCCTCGCTGCACACGTTTACTAAGCATTACTGCCTTGACAGTCAGGTCCGGAGGGACGGCTTCTTTGGCCGTTCTGTCCTCCAGGACTTCCTTGTCTGATCTTTGTTCGCAGACCCACCACCGGGGTTGGTATTGCTGGGGTATCTATTCTAAGGTAAGGAATCTATCACTAACGTGTCTCTTTCAGATGCACAAGTTACTAACTTGTGTAACGATATATCTGTAAGAGACAGTAGTTAGTGATAGATTCCTTACCGCCCCACCCATCCTCCCCGTTCTGCGAACTGATTTCTAGGGTTAAGGACATCCCTTTCAGGGCCCTAGTATTTTTCAGACACCTGTGTCAGCTTCTTGCATGGCTCTGCGTTCCTGGCGCGGAAAGTCGTGTACAGAACTGACGTCAGCGCGCAGGGGCGGCGCCTAAGTACTGCCCGCGACGTCATCCCGGCGATCACGACGCCGACGACGGACGCGGAGCCGCACGACGCCGCCTACCGACGCGCAAGGGTACTGCTACGCAAAACTTTCCGGATCCAGCCTGACGCCTGGGGATATTCTAAGGTAAGGAATCTATCACTAACTACTGTCTCTTACAGATATATCGTTACACAAGTTAGTAACTTGTGCTACAGGTAGATAACTATGCATGCCTGCTTCCTTTCCATGCTGCTGAACCTAGAAATCTGAAAGAGACACGTTAGTGACAGATTCCTTACTTTAGAATATCCCCAGGCGTCAGGCTGGATCCGGAAAGTTTTTTGCGTAGCAGTACCCTTGCGCGTCGGTAGGCGGCGTCGTGCGGCTCCGCGTCCGTCGTCGGCGTCGTGATCGCCAGGATGACGTCGCGGGCAGTACTTAGGCGCCGCCCCTGCGCGCTGAAGTCAGTTCTTCTTTTTCCGCGCCAGCAAGCGCAGATCCGGGAAGAGCAGTGCCCTGGTCATTTTTTGACCAATCTTTTTTGGTGAATGTTTCACTGTTTTTCTTTCATCGACTTCAAGGTGTCGTAGGGATGCCCGGGTTTAAACGTTGCGGCGCCTGTGCTCGGATGATGTCCATCACAGACCTGCATCGGGAGTGTCTCTTCTGCCTCGGCCGAGGCCACGACACGGAGTCTTGTTCCGACTGCCGGGCCCTCAACCCGAAAGCTTTGCGAGAGCGGTCTCGAAAGCTCCTGGAGGCCCGGCATTCGGCTCCGCGCAAGCCCCGGTCGCGTGAGAGGTCCAGGGGTCGATCGCGGAGTCCACACCGGTCGTCGGCATCGAAGTCTTCTTCGTCCGATAAGTCCAAACACAAAAAGTCCAAAAAGCATCGTCGCTCTAGGACTTCGCCTCGCCGGTCTCGCGACTCGGCTGAGGCCCCTCCCGGCACCGTCCCCGCCCC
The DNA here is from genome assembly GCA_963921515.1 of Calotriton arnoldi. NCBI lineage: Eukaryota > Metazoa > Chordata > Amphibia > Caudata > Salamandridae > Calotriton > Calotriton arnoldi. The sequence goes on along the minus strand of CAWUFW010003060.1, from coordinate 440,094 downwards.
CGGACATGCCTGTGGAGTCGCCCCCGCAATACCCGTCCTTCCCGGGTTCGGGGGCGGATCCGTCCCAAGTACAGGAATTCCTGTCGGCCATGGCCCTGATAGGGTTGCTCCGGCGTCGCCGACGGCTCCGGCCCCGGCGTCGCCCGTGCCTCCAGCCTCGATTCCCGGCTCCGGCCCCGGCCTCGATCCCGGCTCCGCAACCCCCATCGACGCCGGTCGACCTAACGACACCTCCGCCGGCGCCGATGTCTCCGGTGCCGTTCTCGACGCCGCCTGGGGCTCCGGGCGGCGTCGTCCCCCAGTTCCTTCCGGCTCCGGACATGGACCCGGACCGACGTCGCTCGACGCCGGTTCCGGCGCCGATGAGACCTTGGGTCCCAAATGTCCCTCCTCCCCCTTATTTTGAACCAGAGGAGGACCAGGAGGACTGGGAGGGGTCTGATGACCCTCTGGCACTACAGTGTCAGTACGATGAGGACTGGACAGAGGGTCTAGGAGATGCCAGTGGTCTAGATACTTCCCCTGACACTGGCATGCTGTCTCCTCCCGTGGCTACGGAGGAGGGAGCCAATTTTGCAACGGTGTTGCGTAGGGGCGGCTGGAGCCTTACGTCTCCAACTCCCTACTGTGGCGGTCAAGACTAATCTCTTGACAGAGGTGCTTCAGCCGGCAGCCTCCTCTACGGAGACTGTGCTGCCGTTTAACGACGCCCTCACTGACGTTCTTTGGGCGCCTGGTCCAAGCCCAACACAGGGGCTCCTGTGGATAGGAACGTGTCCCGACGCCATCGCCCAGCTCCGGGCGACCCCCTGTTTCTCTCTGTCCACCCCACTCCTGAGAGCTTGGTTGTCCAAGCCTCCGCTTCCCAAACCGCCTTCCCTACCGCCCCTCCGGATAGGGAATCCAAACGCCTGGATCAATTTGGGAAGAAAGGTTTTTCTTCCTCCAGTGCTGGCTTGCGGTCCATCAACACCGCTTGTCTTTTGGGCCGATATACCCACTCCTTGTGGGATTCGGTGGCGAATGTTTTGCCCCAGTGTTCTGAGGAGGTCCAGACACTGCTTTCCCGCGCCATTGCGGAAGGAAGGGATGCGGCCAAATACACGATACGATGTGGCCTTGATACCGCCGACTCGCTGGGCAGGTCTATTGCAACGACGGTGGCGCTGCGACGCCATGCCTGGCTGAGAACCACTGGTTTTTCAGGGGATGTCCAGAATACTCTCATGGACATGCCCTTTGATGGAGTCGGTCTTTTTGGGTCCAAAGCAGACCATGCATTGGAGCGCTTTAAGGACTCACGGGCTACTGCCAAGTCCCTGGGCCTTTCTGCTACACGCCCTCCGCTGACTTCTGCTTTTCGCCCCTATCGTGGCCACGGTAGGGGCGCACCTTCACGTCAGCAGCCCAGCCACCGGCCCGCGCAGCAGGCGTCTTCGCGTGGCCGAGGACGTGGATTCCGCCGTGGCGGATCGGGCAACCAGCGTGCGGGTCAGGCCACCACCTCCAACCCGTCCGCGGCCTCCAAAGCCTCCTAGTCCCTCCTTTCAGGTGCACAGCACGCCAGTAGGGGGCAGGGTCCGCCATCACCTTCCCCACTGGCGTACCATCACCTCGGACAGGTGGGTCTTGGACATTGTCCGAAGGGGCTACTCCCTCCCCTTCGAGTCCACCCCCCCAGCCATGCCACCTCAATTCCACTGCATGTCAGGGGATCACTTGGTACTTCTGCAGAAGGAAGTCACGGCCCTCTTGGCCACGAGGGCCATCGAGCATGTTCCGACCCCAGAAGTAGGGCGTGGTTGCTACTCCCACTACTTCCTGGTGCCCAAAAAGGACAAGGAGGACATGCGTCCTATCTTGGACCTCCGGAACGTCAATCGCTTCCTCCGGAAGGAGAAGTTCAAGATGCTCACCCTAGCTCAGGTCTTGACTGCCCTCTACCCTGGAGACTGGTTGGTAGCGTTGGACTTGCAGGACGCATATTTCCACATCCCCGTCCTGCCGGCCCACCGGCGTTACCTTCGGTTCACGGTAGGCCCCGAGCATTTTCAGTTCACCGTGCTCCCCTTTGGCCTTACAAGTGCCCCTCGGGTGTTCACGAAAGTGATGGCGGTGGTCGCAGCTCATCTGCGCCGGGCAGGGGTTTCAGTCTTCCCCTACCTCGACGACTGGCTGCTGAAGGCGGGCTCGTCCCAGGCAGTCGTCTCCCACCTCCAGACTACGGCCGAACTCCTGCACTCGCTGGGGTTCTCCATCAATGTGCCGAAGTCGCATCTGATTCCTTCTCCACAGCTCCTTTTCATCGGAGCAGTTCTGGACACGACGCAGTTTCGGGCCTATCCTCCCGAACGGGAGTCCGGGATATTCAGGCTATGATTCCGATCTTTCAGCCTTTATCCTGGGTTTCGGTACGGATGACCCTGAGGCTGCTGGGCCTCATGGCCTCCTGCATCCTGCTGGTCAATCATGCCAGATGGCATATGCGGGCTCTGCAGTGGGACCTGAAGTTCCAGTGGGCGCAGCACCAGGGCAACCTGTCCGATCACGTCCAGATCTCGGAGGGGACTGCAAAACAGTTGCAGTGGTGGCTCTCGAACCGGCAATGGGTCATGGGCAGATCCCTCTCCCTTCCCCAGCCAGAGCACACAGTTGTGACGGACGCGTCCCTTCTGGGATGGGGCGGTCACATGGGAGAGGCGGAGATCAGAGGCCTCTGGTCTCCGGCGGAGTCCCGGCTCCATATCAACCTTCTGGAGCTCTGGGCGATCCGACTTGCACTCAAGGCATTCCTTCCCTCTGTCAAAGGGAAGGTAGTGCAGGTGTTCACAGACAACACCACCGCCATGTGGTACTGCAACAAACAAGGCGGGGTGGGGTCGTGGACCCTTTGTCAGGAGGCTCTGCGCCTCTGGACATGGCTGGAACATCAGGGCATGTTCCTGATGGTTCCAACACCTGGCAGGTTCCCTGAACGCCAGGGCGGACGAACTCAGCCGCAGGTGCATGATGGATCACGAATGGCGTCTTCACTCGGAAGTGGCGCAAGGACTCTTTCTACAGTGGGGAGAGCCTTGGTTAGATCTATTCGCCACCGAAGAGAACGCGCAATGTCATCAGTTCTGCGCGTTGGAATTTCCAAGGCGGCACTCGCTCGACGACGCTTTTCGTCACGAGTGGAGTTGCGGTCTATTGTACGCCTTTCCGCCTATACCACTTCTACCCAGAGTGTTGAAGAAGATTCGGCACGACCGGGCCCAAGTCATTCTTGTGGCTCCGGACTGGGCTCGAAGAGTTTGGTATCCCGAGCTACTCAATATGAGCGTAGATCCCCCGATCCGTCTGCCTCTTCGGGAGGATCTTCTGTCGCAGCAGCAGGGGACGGTCCTCCACCCGAACCTGTCCAGTCTACACCTGCTTGCGTGGAGATTGAGCGGCGGCAGTTGATTCCTTTCGACTTGCCTCCCGAAGTTTGTGATGTGATTCTGGCAGCCAGGCGTCCCTCCACTAAGGTGGTATACGCCTGCAGGTGGAACAAATTTGTGGCATGGTGCACAGCAAAGGCTGTGAATCCCCTTTCTGCCCCTCTTTCTGAGGTCCTTCTGTTCCTTCTCTCTCTGGCCCAACAGGGTTCTGCCCTGGGTACCATCAAGGGTTATCTTTGTGCTATCTCGGCCTTCCTCAGGCTCCCTGATCAGCCCTCCCTTTTCAAGTCCCCTGTTGTTAACAGGTTCTTAAAAGGCATTACTCGCCTCTTCCCTCCTGTTCCGTTTGTGATGCCTCAGTGGGACTTGAACTTGGTTCTTACCTTTTAATGTGCGCTCCCTTTGAGCCTCTACATAACTGTCCTCTTAGTCTTCTGACTCTGAAGACAGCCTTTCTGGTGGCCATCACCTCCGCTCGGCGGGTGAGTGAGCTCCAGGCTCTATCTTGCAAACCTCCCTTTCTGTCTGTTCATCCAGACAAGGTTGTTCTTCGGACGCGTCCGTCCTTCTTGCCAAAGGTGGTTACTGCTTTCCACATTGGGCAGACCATCACTTTGCCCACCTTCTTTCCGCCTCCACATCCTTCCAGAGAGGAAGAGAGGCTCCACCGTCTGGACCCAAAACGTGCGCTCTCCTTCTATATTGACCGCACAAAACACTTCCGGGTGGATGACCAGCTCTTTGTTGGCTACGTGGGCGCCAAAAAAGGTCGGGCGGTGCACAAGAGGACCATCTCCCGCTGGGTTACCTTGTGCATCAAGACCTGCTATTCTTTGGCTAAGAAGGAGCCTCCTGTTGGGCTGCGTGCCCATTCCACCAGGGCAACGGCTGCTACCACGGCCTTGGGCCGCGGTGTTCCGCTGCCGGTTATCTGTCAGGCAGCTACGTGGGCCTCGCTGCACACGTTTACAAAGCATTACTGCCTTGACAGTCAGGTCCGGAGGGACGGCTTCTTTGGCCGTTCTGTCCTCCAGGACTTCCTTGTCTGATCTTTGTTCGCAGACCCACCACCGGGGTTGGTATTGCTGGGGTATCTATTCTAAGGTAAGGAATCTGTCACTAACGTGTCTCTTTCAGATGCACAAGTTACTAACTTGTGTAACGATATATCTGTAAGAGACAGTAGTTAGTGACAGATTCCTTACCGCCCCACCCATCCTCCCCGTTCTGCGAACTGATTTCTAGGGTTAAGGACATCCCTTTCAGGGCCCTAGTATTTTTCAGACACCTATGTCAGCTTCTTGCATGGCTCTGCGTTCCTGGCGCGGAAAGTCGTGTACAGAACTGACGTCAGCGCGCAGGGCGGCGCCTAAGTACTGCCCGCGACGTCATCCCGGCGATCACGACGACGGACGCGGAGCCGCGCACAACGCCGCCTACCGACGCGCAAGGGGTACTGCTACGCAAAAAACTTTCCGGATCCAGCCTGACGCCTGGGGATATTCTAAGGTAAGGAATCTGTCACTAACTACTGTCTCTTACAGATATATCGTTACACAAGTTAGTAACTTGTGCTACAGGTAGATAACTACGCATGCCTGCTTCCTTTCCATGATGCTGAACCTAGAATACAGGCAGCAAACCTAGCATGCTCTCTGCAGGCAGAAAACTATGCATGCTCTCTGCCTGCTTCCTGTCCCATGCTGCTGAACCTAGAATACAGGCAGATAACTATGCATGCTCTGCCTGCTGAACCTAGAATACACCGGTTCCTGTGGGATAATATATATCTGTATATAATATATTGGTGCATGAATCGCGAAGAAAGGGTTATACTCATGTCATAGAGAGAAAAACCAAAACACCAAGGATTTTTGTTATACACATATATTTGTATTATTCACACCATATACAGAATTTATACAAAAAGGAAAGAAAGCATTTGTGAAGAAGTGTCCCAAGTGTAGCATGAACCTAACAGTTGAGTGACACAATGTGACAATATTTACAAGGTTTCACTATTTATCAAACGACCATATCTGAAATTTGTTTACATCATATACAGCACCTTTATACAATAATAAGTGCTATGTCAGTGGTTCGCTTTTCATCAAAAGTGTCGACGAGCGTTTCGACCCTCTCTAGAATGTGGGGTCTCATCAGGACCTATGATACTGGGAACATCTGGGAAAAGAGTGAAATTTGTATAAGATAATATATGGACCTAGTAACAGCATACTAGTGGTGGCTCATGTTATTAAGGACATAGATTACCTAGATTGTCAACCGCGCAGGTCAGGTGAAGAATAATGTGTGCCAACCGTGAGTGAAATAAAGAGGAATTACTCACAGGGAGACCCAGCTGGGTTCTGGTGATGGAAAAGAAAGGGAAATAAGTAAAGGGTTAAGGGAATAAGAGCTCCTCTATTAGTTAGCCACTTATTGATCAGTGGGGACACTTACCCCTGTTGAGGGTGTGAACTGGCGATCACGATGTGGAAGAGAAGATGTAGGTGAGGATCTGGGGCGGAACTATAATATATATATATATATATATATATATATACACACCCTCAACAGGGGTAAGTGTCCCCACTGATCAATAAGTGGCTAACTAATAGAGGAGCTCTTATCCCCTTAACCCTTTACTTATTTCCCTTTCTTTTCCATCACCAGAACCCAGCTGGGTCTCCCTGTGAGTAATTCCTCTTTATTTCACTCACGGTTGGCACACATTATTCTTCACCTGACCTGCGCGGTTGACAATCTAGGTAATTCTATGTCCTTGATAACATGAGTCACCACTAGTATGCTGTTACTAGGTCCATATATTATCTTATACAAATTTCACTCTTTCCCAGATGTTCCCAGTATCATAGGTCCTGATGAGACCCCACATTCTAGAGGGTCGAAACGCCGTCGACACTTTTGATGAAAAACGAACCACTGACATAGCTCTTATTATTGTATAAAGTTGCTGTATATGATGTAAAAAAAATTCAGATGTGGTCGTTTGATAAATAGTGAAACCTTGTAAATATTGTCACATTGTGTCACTCAACTGTTAGGTTCATGCTACACTTGGGACACTTCTTCACAAATGCTTTCTTTCCTTTTTGTATAAATTCTGCATATGGTGTGAATAATACAAATATATGTGTATAACAAAAATCCTTGATGTTTTGGTTTTTCTCTCTGACATCAGTATAACCCTTTTTATCGCGATTGTGCACCAATATATTATATACAGATATATATTATCCCACAGGAACCGTTGTTTCTTGTAATACTCAGTTACCCTGGTTCCGTAGTGAGTAGGGTTCCCTTGTTCTCCCTTTTCGAACCTAGAATACAGGCAGATAACTATGCATGCTCTCTGCCTGCTTCCTGTCCAAGCTGCCGAACCTAGAATACAGGCAGATAACTACGCATGCTCTCTGCCTGCTTCTTGTCCATGTTGCTGAACCTAGAATACAGGTGGATAAGTATGCATGCTGTCTTTAAAAATGGAAAAATGCCACTTGTGGAGACACCTAAAGATTTGGCCTTTGTTTAATGTATTGCGTGCATGATATGAGGTGGTGTACGATGCTGCTTTTAAGCCTTACTCCCTTTTCACTTGCCCCATTTAGAAGGAGAGATAGAAAAAGAGAGAGAGTTTTCGTTCATCTTTTAAAATATATTTTCCAGTTCCAGTAAGAATATTAAAGTGGCGCGTTTACTTGCTTTTCTTTCTTTTCCTTTAAAGGTACTGGCTGTCTCATTTGTATGTCATCACTTTGATAAAATCATTTCATAAAACGATGGGTGAAAGCTGGTGGCAGCTATGTGAATTATGAGAAGATTCCGGCGTGTTAAAAACGTTTCGGGTGCCTTGTGATATTGTGTGAAATCAGAAACCATTATCTGCCCTTGTTTTCCATGGAATATGGCTGAAGGGGAAGGGGGGGGGGGGTGCGCATTCGGCAGGCTGTCGTTACTGCGCTTGATTCACTTTGCTGCATCTTGTTAAAATCTGCAGACCAGGCGGGTCTGCAGAGTGAACCGCTGCAGCCCAGATCCCAAGAGACGTCTGTGCCAGGCTGCATTTTTCAGTGTCCTGCGGCACAAACATACATCACCTGCTGGACCAGAAATGATGCGCCCTGCATCCCTCTGATGCTGCGGGTCTGTTGAGAGTCAGTAGTTCTGGCCTGTGCCTGCCCATCCGAGAGCTCGAGCATACTGCTTACAACGATAGGTAGGGGGTGTAAAAAGCCCTCTGTGAACACAGGTTTTTTTTAAGGCGCTTGGGGTCACGCCCGAAGGAGCGCAAACAGCATTTGTGCTTACTTTAGGTAGCCCTGGTCTCAAGCTGAGCTCAAGTTGTGCTTCTTGCAACTTTTAGCTGCCCTGGGTTAAAATATAACTCAGATTGGGTGCAAATACCGTTTGCACCAGTTAATCCACTTTTTTGTGCTCATATAAAAATATCGGGTCCAAAACTCCAAAAACGGCCAGCCCAAGTGACATTGGAGCCAGGGTGTTTTTGCACCAGACTTTAAATAAGGTCCAATCAAACATGCTTGCAAATAAAAAAGGACAGTACTGTTACCTCATCCAGCAACCCGTCTTTATCTGCTTTCTCACGCTGAAGGGGTTGGGCAGGTCGAACCCTCAGGTTTTAGACACTCTTGTTAAAAAAGGTTCTTCAACCCTTGAATCCAAGTCACCTCAGTGAATGGTCAGACAGGTGCTGTCAGACTAGAATCCTACAATCCTGCTTTGAATTCATTTTGAAGCCATCAGGCAGAGCAGGGCTTGCATAGGAAACGTGGTTTTCTTTTTGCAAATACTAGATCAGCCAAAAATAATGTGTCGCAGTTTGGATGCGACTTTCAAAGTGATGAGAAAGAGGCAGGGTTAGAGTCTTTTCAAGGTGGAGGAAACAGTAGGGGCAGAATGAACTTAGAGGAGGGTGTTCCTGTGTTTGGGACCATTCATGAAAAAAGATTTCAGATGGGAAGTGTCGGGTGGATATCAGAAGAATTTGAGAGGAGAATTGAAGTGGACAAGTATCTTAATGTGGGAAGTAAGATTGGAGGGAATCAAGACCATGAATAGATTTTAAAATTATCAGTAGGTGCAAATAGGATATAGGGCTACCTGGGTTGAAATGTTTAAGTACCAGAGATGTGACGCGCAGGAAGGCGATTGGTCAAAGATCACACTCCGTTAGAATACTGACTGAGGCAGGGACGGAGAATGGAGGGGAAGGAAGTGGACATGCGTGGAGTGAAGAGAATTGTTTTCTTGAAGTTGTGATGGAGAGCGTGTAAGACACCCTGGCATTTGCAGTAGAAAACAGAATGAGATAGAATTGTGAAGAGCAGGGATGAGTGTAGGAGAGGATGGAGAGAAATGTCATGCCTGAAGGACCAAATGTGAACAAATGCTGAGGTCAAGCAGTGTTGTTAGAAAAAGGAGCCTAAAGGCAGAGCCTTCAGGGAGCCCTTAACCAGTGGCAACCGAGGCACAAGAATAGCTAGCCCAGTGCACAAGTAGCAGAGAAAGCTTAAAGTGATGGGAAAGACTGAGGTGTGAATGGATGCTCACGACTACAGGTAGGTCGATAGCAGAATGTTTCACTTGCTTGCCAACTTGTCACCACTGAGAGGAAGACTAAAGCTACAAGTAAGCAGACTTAATTATTGAGTTAAAGTACCTGCGACTGGTAGGGTGAGGCCCCTGGAGCAACCAGTTGATACATTCCAAATGGCTTCTCTGAATTTCCAACTCCAGGATTCCATTAACCATATAGGATAAATAGATGAGATCCCCAAAAAAGCACTTTTGGTACCAATATAAGTGAACTATTGCAGACAAAAAAAGACTAGGTATGTCCATATCCTACTGTTCCCCAACCACATTCCCCCTTCAACAGTCACCATAGAGGGGACCCCATTAGACGATCAGTAGTTAACTCACATGATTATCCACTTGCTACAAAGTAAGGCGTGTCCTTGTCAACAAAACAGACCAAGTGACGGACAACCCATATTATGGCCTACCTCCTGCCATACAGTCACCAGTCGTAATACAATAATGGGGTAACCCGAAAGGCCACTGGACCCGGGTAGTTTATGGTACAAAAGAGTAATGTCACAGTGGACTGCATTTACATGTTATGCCAAACAAAGGAAAACATTATTACTTTAAATTAATTAAACGCCACCATTTGAATCATTCACCAAAAATGGTTATGATTTTATTACATCACAGAGTTGCATAATAGCCCGAATATAATGACATGTATCAATATGAAGCATTTAATTCAAGTCTGGTGACAAGAGGAAAAGTGCAGGAAAGGGAGTGTTAGTGGTAGTGAAAAGGGAAGGTGGTGTGCATATGTGACATCATTGATCCATATATACAACCTAACCAACCAGATGTCTGGCAATTATAAATTTGAAAAACATAACACAAAGTATCCGATGCAGATAATGAATCTCTGTCATCAGTGTCTGAACACAAAGAAAGAAACAACGCATTTCGACCCTAACATAAACAGCTGGTTTGATGCCTTGTGAGTGGGGTCTTCCTCAGACGAGGATAAGAGTTGAGTGAGCACCAGAAGAAAGTACAAACAGCTGGGCCTCGCGGGCTCTCAGATAGATCCATAATTCTTCAATAATTCAAGTGAGACGTCGAGGTTGTTCAGTAACCTCTGACTGTGGGCTGCTGCATCATCGACTAACAGATGTTAGCTGTTTGTTAAATCGATGATGCAGCAGCCCACAGTCAGAGGTTACTGAACAACCTCGGCGTCTCACTGAATTATTGAAGAATTGTGGACCTATCTGAGAGCCCGCGAGGCCCAGCTGTTTGTACTTTCTTCTGGTGCTCACTCTTAACTCTTATCCCCGTCCTGAGAAGACCCCACTCACAAGGCATCAAACCAGCTGTTTATGTTAGGGGTCGAAACGTTGACGTTGTTTCTTTCTTATGTTCAGACACTGATGACAGAGATTCATTATCTGCATCGGATACTTTGTGTTATGTTTTTCAAATTTATAATTGCCAGACATCTGGTTGGTTAGGTTGTATATATGGATCAATGATGTCACATATGCACACCACCTTCCCTTTTCACTTCACTCCACTAACACTCCTTTCCTTGCACTTTTCCCTCTTGTCACCAGACTTGAATTAAATGCTTCATATTGATACATGTCATTTATATTCGGCTATTATGCAACTCTGTGATGTAATAAAATCATAACCATTTTTGGTGAATGATTCAAATGGTGGCGTTTAATTAATTTAAAGTAATAATGTTTTCCTTTGTTTGGCATAACATGTAAATGCAGTCCACTGTGACATTACTCTTTTGTACCATACAGTCACCAGTCATCACTTCAGCCAAAGATACTGATCAGACATTATCCTTGGCAGAACAGCTGAACATTTCCCATGTGTGTGTTTATATTCGACAGGGGCAGTCGCCACTGTGCAGATCTGGTTCAGCAATACTTTACAGTGAAAAGGCATATTTTGATTTCTTATGCCTTTGGCCCTCTTCAACCAATCTTTATGAAATGGTTCATTTTCTAATAACTTGAGCACTGTGTGACAAACCTCTACAAAAACGTGCCAGACGCTTGGAAGGATTTGTTATCCATTGGTATATCAAATTGTGCGGCATTCCACCAAGGAGGTGGCAAAGTTAATGGTGGGGGTTGGGGGGCAATAAGGTTTTCATTTGTCTATAGCGTTGGTGCTGTTTATTGAATCTTCATCAAATGACGCAGAACTAGCAAGTTGCAACCAATGCAGGTATATCAGGTTTTGTGCAAATCTAATGGGGGGAGGGATTAAAAAGGTGAAGTGGGGTCAAAATATTTTTGATTTACTAATAACTTTGGGACCGTTTGATGGATCTGCACGAAATTTGTCAGACTTGGCATGTTTAGCGTAGTCTTTTTTTCTCAATTTCATGCATTTGAGGACACATATATAAGGGCCTAGGCTCGAAGAAGTGTTCGTCCTAATAGATTTTGCACCAGTTGATGAGTCTGCACAAAATTTGGCACTCGTTTGTAGGGTTTAACTTTCTGTTGACTATGTCAAGTACACGGCGCAGAATGGGTAAGAGGCAGGTGAATGAAATTCACTGAAAAAAACACAGTTGAAGGTCAGTTATGGTTCAGCGAACACAAAACCATGGGGAGAGGATGTGGCCTAACGGCTAGGGGGGTCGACCTCAAATCTGGGGAACCGAGTTCAAGTCTCAGCAACGACGCTCAACATCCTGTGATTCGGGGCAAAACACGTAATCTCCCCGTGCCTAACAAAAATTAATGTGTCCGTCTGTAAGGAAACTGGTGCTCATGTAAAGCGCTCTGATACTCGATACCTTCGGGTCAAGTTTGTGCTATATAAAACTCTGGAAAAACGAAAAGGACCTCAATCTGATCAATTATAGTGTGCAACACAGATTTCACATCATAACTCATGCCCCTGCCATGGTCCGAATCCCCCTTACCTGATGGCACTATAAATAAATAAAAAGCTGTCTTCAAAGAACAAAACATGACCGGGGCATGAGTTATGCTGTGAACTGTGCATTGCACACAAATTTAAGGGCTGTTTTTGTTGGTGTCAGCTGACATCCCATCTTCTTAAATTAAAAGTACATGCGGAAGTGCTTTGGGCCATCACTCTTCATCCATTGATCTGTTAAGCTGTCATTCACATTTTGCTTCTGTCCATCACATCATCCAGCATGTGGCTTAGGAGTTTGGCTGCTTCAGCCAGTGCCTTTTTTGCACTGTGGGTAATGGAGTTTTACCTGGTCTTATCTGCACATTTACCTACAAAAAAGCGCACTTCTGTAGTGGACCAGTAATTTCTTTTAATCATCCTCTGTCTTGATGTTACAGTAATCATGCGCCAGTAAATCGTTTTTTTCCTGTGATGTGCATTAAAACTAAAAAGAGTTTCTATACCTTTTCTAAGTACACCTGTCTGCAAGAAAGCACCTCTTCAGTTCTGTTAAAATCATATGTGATAGTTATTTTTTTAAGCTATTTATTTCAAGCTTCTGTTTTTTTGTGGCTTAGGCTGGCAGTAAGAAATAAAAACATGTAACCATTGCACTGCCAACCCAGACCTGTTTTCTATGGCAATGTTTTTTTTTTTAATGTACTGCAGATTTTCTCTATTGGATCATCACATACCTAGTATCAATAAACGTTTTAAATCGCTGAACTTCAGATAAGAGCTTTTTTTAATGTCTGACACCTTAGTAATGACTTGTTTTTTCATTAAGACTTTTAGAGTAGTCATGAAAGAGCCGGGACCCTCTTAATTCCCTTCTATTCTTGCAGAAGGCCACTTGACTGTTCGTAAGATAGCAGATGAGGCTCCCTCCCCTTACAGGCAACAAGGAAGAACTCCTAACAAGTTTGATCCTCCAGACAACTATAGGGTAGTGTCTTCTAATGGGACTAGAAGATCAAGGAGTCTTAGAATAGCAATTCTACATTTATTTTCCGGTTTGTCAGGTATTCATAATCCAACCTTAAACATATTTCTGGAACTTCTCATATTTCCCTTGTTTTTTTTTTAATGAGACGAAGTCAGCTGTTTCCTTGTGGACCGAGTTTTAATGTCCAACTCATGTAGCCTGGTACTGATCGGTGTAACTCTGATCTTCATTGACTATGTATTTTCTTCTACTGCCAGTACTGTTGTGTATCAACATTAACTCCCCCCACCCCCTTCCGCCTCCAGAAATTGCATCACTGTTGCTTTCCTTAAGGCTGGTCTTGACATCTCTTTCTGTGGAAGGTTTGTTGGATCCCTATTTTATTCCATTGCTTCCTCCCATCCGCATCTTCTGCAGAGCGGTTGCAGAGCATCAGCAGTCTTCATTTACAGCAGCTTACTCTTCCACTGCTTATTGGCACATAGCAGGATGGTTCAGTACAGTTGGGATAGTCATGCGTTTCATGGCAGCGACTACTCTTTCTAACTGGTATTTGTGATAGCACCATCCTGGTCAGGATAAGGGTAGCACTTAGCCTTAAATTACAAGAGTGCAGGATAGAAAGGCATCATTGGTTCATTGTCCCCCTGCGGTAAGGAAGGGGAGGATAGACTAGATATTCGCTCATTAGTTCCTCCCGTAAGGAATTATATTCAACTCTTGGCACTTTATCTATATTCAGCAGGACTGCGTCTCACACAAAGTGCTAAGGCCCTATTTGAGTGGCCAGGAGCTCCTGACTGCTTAAGAAAAGCGATGATTTTGTGTGAATAGTTCAGTGTTAGTACAGCTTATGGGCCATCAGGAAAGAAATATCAGTGGCCGGGGAAGAGCAAGTTTTGCAACAGTGGGTGCTAGTGCCTAGAGTTTAGGAGTGATATTAAGTCCAAACAAATGGCCAGAAAAGGGATACACAGGATTTTTGGTTCTTTTACGACCTTGAGAGTACAAAATGGGAATAACATGTCACTTCGCTCCACAAAAAACAGCAGTCTTCTATCTGCAGAGATTGCCACAATTGCTCCCTCCTCTGCCAGCGACACAAGAGAAATAAGAATCTTAGGGTCCCACAGCAATAGAAAATATCTCTTTCCAAAACCTGACTAATGTTCCTCAGCACCAGAAGCCAAAATTAGGGATAAGGGCATATTTCCACAATCACCTTCTGCTTCATACATCTGTTGTGATTACCATCCTCTTTGCGAGAGCTCTCTGAACCCTAGAAAGAGTCCAGTGTAGTCTGTAGATAGAGTAAATTGCATTAGTACCGACCGCTATTCAAATTGACTATTAATCAAATTTGGCATCAAATAGGCTAATACAATTGTTTACCTATAAATTGAATTAAAGGGCAAATGATACAGTAAATGGTATTGCAATGCAACAGTAAACAGCACAATCCTTGTATATCTTACAATATCTCCTTGGACAGTTGACAACTCTACGCTCCTGGGCAGTCGAAGTCGAGCTCCTGCTACCTAGAGCTAGTGCAGTTGTGATCATCTAAATAAATTGAAATATATCATTCTATAGAGACTTTATAATACATTCAGCTATTATGCCGTGATCTGGCACTAGATTGGATTTCTGAAAACAACTTGATCTGCTATATATTTTCTTTTTAAATCACCATTAAATCTGATTTAAAATCGATTTGAAACTTTATTTCCCAAAGTAGTGTACATAACTTATCGGTCACCAAGCTATGCAACGGGGAGTGTTTGTTTGAGCATGTACTAGGGATGTTTCTGCTTACATACTTATTTTCTTTGAGTAGTTCTTTGGTGATATCAGTCAATAGTTAGCTTTTTTTTTTTTTATACAGAGGGTGAATTTGCCTGTAATTTAGTCATTTGTATATGCAGTTAGTTGAAAGGGCGCTAATTAGTTTAACAGTCTCTTGTTTATGCTTTTGTTGAAAGACGTATTACGATTGTAGGGTTAGAGAAGGTTTCTAATACATTGTTTTTTTTTCTTTTTAAAGTGATAGAAAAACTATTTTAAGATAAAAATATGTCCATGGAATTTCCAGGTGTTCCACCAAAGTTCCAATACTTATAAATGTTTGCATTTTACCTACAGGTATGTACGCCTATTTTTGCTTCCGTTTGTGCCCGGTATTTTTGCATTGCTGCAAACTTTTTGTTGAAAGATGAGACATTTGGTGAACTTTCACAAAAAAGTACTTCACATAGAAATCATTTTTCTAGGTGACATACTCTTTCCGCAAGCGGTGTGTAAAATAATGAGGTTGTCACACGCTTCTATTCTGCACCTGGATCATGTAGGTTTTAATTTAAAATTCCAGACAAGTGTCAGAAAGGCACTGCAAATGTTTGTGAACTCAAGACCTTCATAAAGATTAGTTGTATTAGCCGTTTGTATAAAATTCACTGCATTTTTCTTAGACTTCAGTTTATTATGAGGTTTTTTTTTTCTGTGTGCAGCAGTCTGCATGGTTCACCCTGCGAAGCAGTTTTCTTGTTTATTTTGTTATGTCAGTATAATAAGGATTGGTCCCAGTATTATTTCATCAAAAAGTGTAAATACAAAACATACAATTACATACAAACAAAATCGAGAAATGAATGTATTTTCGCTGCAGTGTTATTTAATCACACTACAGACCTATTCCAATTTAGAGAAGAGAAGAAAAAAATGTAAAACATTTTTGGAGTGCCCAACTGGAAAAGGGAAAACAGGGGTTGGGGAAGAGTTAGGTGACTTGGGTGAAGGTGGTGAGGTACGTGAAGTTTAAAGAATAGTGCATATCACAATTGTATTATTCATTTGGCATATTATTGAAGGCCACACAATTCTCCGGTTCGCATCCTTTTGGAGCCATTGGGCCCGACTGTCCTCACAACATTTTTCTTGAGGCTCTTCTTCACTCACTTACGGTAATTATAGAGATCGGTACATATATTGTCCTCCTTTTTTTAGATCGCAACAAACATGTTAAATCACCCTTTCATTTTACTCCCAGGTGCCCCACCCCTTCCACGTTCACTTTAGTCCTGAGGAAGACCCCGTTAGTAAGGCTCAGAAGGACCTACACTCATTCAGGGGTCGAAACGTCGACACTCCATTGACGTCAGTATTATCAACAGTACTTGCTTTACTGTGATTTGTTGTCATACATGGCTATGTAATATACTGCGTGAATCATTTTGATTTGTCATTATTGTGTGGCATTCAATAATATGCCAAATGAATAAAACAATTGTGATATGCACTATTCTTTAAACTTCACGTACCTCACCACCTTCACCCAAGTCACCTACTCTTCCCCAACCCCTGTTTTCCCTTTTCCAGTTGGGCACTCCAAAAATGTTTAGAAAGAAAAAAAAAAAAATCTAAATTGGAATGTGTGTGTAGTGTGATTAAATAACACTGCAGCGAAAATACATTCATTTCTCGATTTTGTTTGTATGTAATTGTATGTTTTGTATTTACACTTTTTGATGAAATAATACTGGGACCAATCCTTATTATACTGCCTTTTACCCAGGTCCCAGTGATTTTGGGTTTACCCATTTGTATAACTATTTTGTTATGTCAGCAGAGTAATTTGAGTTTGATAGACAATCGCATTTTGCAATGATAACCTGCTGTCAGTTCCATTTATGTCCATCTGTATATATTTTAATTGGTGTTGGATTCTGCACTGGTGAAATTTGACTGGAGACATGCACATGTTGGGTGACATGTGGATGCATAATAACTGTGTTAATCTGTAGGTCTTGTGTATTGATTAAGGGGCAGAACCTGATCTGTTCTAATTTCCTTCTTGCAATAGCTTCACCCCTCCGTTCACTGCAAAGCAAAATGTTGTTATGGTATTGGATGAATTCTGCTTTGTGCGCTCTTTGAAATGATGATCTTATAGGGTTGTTTGAACTGTCAGTCGTTTAGTGCCTTAGTACAGCAATCCGCCAGTGAAAGGTTAGCCAGATACCTTGAAAAATGTCAGAAACTTTAGTTCTGTTTGAGTCAGAAACCAAGTTAGTTCTCTTGAAAACTCCCTTTTATGCTGCACCAATGCTAAAAATTGGAAAACAATTACTCTGGCAATCCTGAAATTGAGGGTCCAGGTGTAGCAGAAGAAAGAGTAGAGTCACGAGGGACAGACCTTGGAAAGCAGGGCCCTACAGTCAACTTATACATTTATTTAAAAATAAAATAATCTGCTGGAAATAAATTGGCAACGAGAACATAAGTGACAGTAAATCTATTTTAGATTACGTATTTGGTCACAAAGAGGCTCAATTTTAAAATATCTTATAAGTTTAAGGCACCTTCTGTAGAGGTGGTGGTGTGCCCAGCAATTTTGAGGGGATTATAATAGCGGTAAAATAACTCAACTGGCTAACAGTTCTGGGAGAGTTCTGTGTTTTGGCCAGTCAAAGGTTTGGATCATAAAGTAGCATAGAGGGTTAATGTGCCTGTTACAAAACACATTGTCTAACATGCAGATCACAGATTTGCATTTTATTCAGGTAGGTAAGTGGCATACTGCTTTTGACTGAGATCATTAGGTTGCAAGCCTTCTACTATAGCACTGTGATCTATTTAACGGCATCAAGGAGCTGCATGGTAACTAATTTGTGGGTTTAGATCGTTATTGTGTTTTTTTCTCCATCTGTGGTTATTCTACGATTGCAAAAATGGGCTTCTTTGAGAATTAATAGTCTTGTTAGTACAGACAACCACAATCACTGTTATATTTCCGGTTTCTCATGACTTTTAACTTTTTTTTTTTTTTTATAATATATTTTATTGGGTTTTCATGGTTCATGCTGGGCCGTGGCCCCATATACAATTTGAAGATACAATAAATCAGGCGTACCCATACATGCATAAAATTGTAACTCCTGCACAACCTGCAGATAAAACAACAAAAACATAGCACAGATTGTCTCAGATCCCATATGTCTTGAGGAGTCTAATAGCATAGTAACAGACGGTTTCATGTTGTAATTCGGGTTACTCAGAGACCAGTAATATGTGTGAATAAGTCTTACCGCGGGTCCGGAGATGGAAGGGGAGGTAAGTCTATGCCTCGATAGATAGCCCAGCGGGACCATATTTTCCTATGCTTCTGGGGACCGCCTCAGGCCTGGAACACCGCAATCTCTGCACCCATGCATTGGTCAATGGCCTTTTTCCATCTACCCATCGTCGGAGGGGACACCCCTTTCCAAGGCTGGCCGATATCGTGCTTGGCAATAGTGAGGGCCAGAAATAGTAAGTGCTGCTTGTACAGATTCCCGCCTATTCCATCAGTGCTATGGAGGAGGAACAGTTTCGGATCAAATGGTAGATCCCACGATAACCCCCCACCCAGACAGGACGAGATCTTCCGCCAAAATGGCTGTATTGCTGTGCAGCTCCAAACCTTATGTATGAAGGTCCCCTCTTCCCCTTCGCATCTCAGACACAGGGGGGACTGAATTGCACCCATCCTCCATAGTCGGGATTGTGTGTAATAGACACAGTGTAAATACTTAAATTGTATGAGGCGGTAGCGTGAAGACACCGCTGCCCCCCAAGGGCTAGCCAGGGCCTCAGTCCAATCGTTGTCTGTCAGCTCCGGTATGTCCTCTAACCATGCCTTTTTGGTCTTATGTAATGTCGTACGGATGTGCGTGGTCAGCGTTTGATAAATCTGACGAATCTTGTGCGTGCCCATGTCCTTCATTAACAGACGGCCTTCAAGGTGATACTCGGGCAAGGTCTCAATTGAGTGTATCAGGGGAGCTAGTGCATGTCGTAACTGGAGATATTTATAGAATTGCGTCCTATGTAGATGAAACTCTTTCTGTAGTTGTTGAAAAGACTTTAGTGTGGTACCCTGCATCACATCCCCCAAAGAGGATATACCCACCAGGTCCCGTTTGCGAAACCCCGCTAGGGCTGTCACTGAGCGTAGATGTGTACCATACCATCAAACGACTTTTCACTCTTAACCTATAATGTCTACAAGTATGGAGTATATGTGATTTCTACACCTTTTAACCCTCGTTGTCTTTTGTAACATGTCCTGAACATTGATTTACACACTTGTGCCTGTGTGTATGATGTAGAGTGCTCTGACACTCTACACTGGGATGAGAAGCAGTACAAAAGGATTAAATAAAAAATAATTGTGTGCCCTTTAAATCAATATTGGTGTAATTACTCTTGCAGATAATGCTTGTATTCTTACAGTGTAAGCACATCTCCTACATAGAGAGTTGAATAAAGTTAAAAATCGACCTCAAATAGTTTCTCCTAAGTACCTGTGAAGTAGTAACAAGCTGCGCGCGCCTTTCTTTCCTTCCATTGCATTGGCGTCTACCTTCAGATGGCTCCCAGCCAAAATGATACTTGAACGAAAGGAGGGCTGACGGCCCTTTTAATCGGGCTTTAGTTTTGGGCCCAGCTGGATGTTAAAATAAGAAAGCCCGCTACTGCCTGCACGTTGCTGCACCGAACGGAATGCAGACAACATGTGGTGCTGCTGAATTACGTCTTGGTGTCTATATGACACCAGGTCAAATTAAGGATGCTTCTCTGGCGACATAGCTGCCGTAATCTTAATCTGGTGGGTCCCTCCCTTACTTTTCATCACTGGCAGCAGATGCTGAAGTATACGGCAAATGCAGGAAAATTCCTAAAAATATTTAACTGTGCAGTAAAAAAACACACTGGAAACAAAATTGCTTAATTCCACTGAACCGGTTTTATCTTTTGTTCTGGCATTATATTTGTAATATATTCATTGCAGTTCATTGATAGTGTGTGTGTGTATATATGTATAGTGTGCATGATATGGTACTGTAAACATAATCTATTTGCTTAAATGTGAGTGTTCGAAATGTGAGTGTTACTGGTTGTTGCAGTGGGATAACATTGCCACGCTAAACCGTATCCATTATTTTTTCTTAGGGTACAGGGTCACATGTGAGTACACTGCCCACAAAGAGGGGGTTCTGAAGGAGGAGATGGTACTGGCCAGTGAGACCAACGACCGAGCCTGCATGAAAGTGGTGGTTCAAGCGCGGGTCATGGGTAAGTATGTTGGGTCCTGTGCGGAGGGGATGAGCTGTTAAAAAGTGCTGCCATCATGAAGTGCTTAGGGATCTGCTGTAATATTCATGAATTTTCATGGAAGTTTGCATTATTTAATAATAAAAACAACTGGGTCGTGAAACCACTGCTGCAATTTCAGCGGATTCAGTCTTCTCGTTAATAATTAAGCTAAAGTGCTTAAAATTTGACATTGTGAATAACATCTCTTAGAGTAACCAGAGGGATACTCCAAAATGGAAGTTTAACTTACTTAGTCGGGACTGGTATCAAAAGCAGAGAGGCCAAGTGACATACATTTAAAAAAAAAATTCTGGGCTATCTGACAGACACCTGGAAGAAGTAGGAATAAAGAAAGTGAAAAACGCATGCAAGGCCTTCGTGAGGATGTACTTTATAGTGTATGATCTGACTTGGGCACTGTGCACACTTAGTTTTCTCTGTTTGGTCCAGTTGACTTTTCTCGGAAAGTGCCAGGGGCAGTTTTAGGGAACCGCATGCAGTTGGGGTGAATATTGACAGAACTGGAACTTTGTGGAAATTCACAACATTTTACAGAATGTTGCCCAGGCTCATCTGGACCATCACCTCACAGCTGATATTTTTTTCCAGGCGTTAGCCCTGCAGTGTCATTGTTCACAAGATGCGTGAGAAGTAGTCATTGGAAAATACAGAAGGAAAACATATGCTCCCCTGCCCCAAAAAATGCAAATGTTTCCAATTCCATTGTAATCGGACACTTACACAAGCTTGGGGTTGCAAAACAATTGTATGCACACATTATGCCATAATGCACATACCCGGGAATATCTGTGCATCTGTCAATCTTTGGTAAATTATTCCCCAGCCCACCTCATTGTGCTAGAGGCCATCCAGGTCTTCTGCTCATGGATGCTTTTCCCTGCAATGCCCCTACTCTCCTCTGATTTTCAGCACCCCCGCACTGCTTACCCCATGCTTTCTTCCCTCGCCTTAGACTCCCCTTGTAGCCCCCATCACCCTTCGGCCATCAAAACTGTATCTGATTGCCATGTCCCACTACTGGATTGATCCTCCAAGTCTACCTACCACCCTCTACGAACCCCTGCTAACCCTGTTACTCTTTTCTTACAGCTCATCCCTTGCCAGTCCCTCCTATCCCTTGCCTCTCCTTCTCACTGAACTGCCCCTTTTACTACATAGTACCTGACCTGCCCTAGCCTCCTGTGCATTGTCACCCTCTCGCCCATAGTTTAACACTCAGCTTGCGTACAAATATCCAGAATATATATCTCAACCATAAAGGAATCTCGTTTTCTGCCACAGGTCCTAGATTTACTCCAGCAGACAATTTGCAGAACTGATAGATTGTCTCTAGAGTATTTCAAATCAGTGATCAGAAATGCCTACGTCATCCGAGTCTGTGACTAAGTATTGAAGAATGGACATGCATGTAAATTCCCTTTGCATGTGCAACTTATGGATTCAGGCAGGTTTGTCCTCCTGCCGGACTTTGCTCTTCAGAATTATTTGGAGGGCAGTAGGATTGAAAAAGGGGAAAATTGTCAGCAGATGTCTGAACCAAAGTATTCCTTTATGAAAAGTCACTTATTGGTTCCAGTCATGTTAAACCGTATATTCGTAAACATTCATGTTGACAAACGTTTTCAAAAGTGTTCGGCAAACAGTGGAGCCAAATATATTTTTATAATATTTCATATTCAAAATTGGCCTTGGATTAATGTACTGAAACATAAACAGCTGCGGACCTTCTCAGGGGTGTGCTGATGAACGAGGAAAATCATCAGTGTGCTGGAATGATTAATATGTTGTTAGTGTCCCATTCCTTAAAATGAATACACATCAAGCAGTGTTTCTTTAATATAAAGTTGTGTTGTACTCCAGAGCCTGGAGGGTTACACTAGTAATCCTTCTGTGCTGGAGTGTGTATATTTTTAGGAGGTATAACAGGGTAAAAGAGAATTGTTTCCAGCTGGCTCAGATAGTATTCATTTAATAAACAGAGGTCCGCGTCGACCCAGCGCCATTTCCAAGAATAGCTGTGTGAATTCCCTATAGGGTGAATCTCGCCTTAGCACATCTCTTGTCCTACTCTAAAAGCCATGGTAAGCGCAAGTGGGAGGTCCCCAGTCACCAGTCTGCTTCCTTCTACGCGCCTTCTTGTAACCTTGCAGCCATTAGAAGTTGTTCCGTATTCCCCATGGATACATGGCATTGCCACAGTCACGACTGTAGTCGTTTTAGAAACCAGTGCGGCTTTGTGAGATAATAGCATCCCCGTTGACTGCTGTGACTCACCTGTTGGTTTAGCTTCTATAGTTGAACCCCTATTAACCACTGCGTACGTTGCCAGAGGTAGCAGTGACTCAATGACTGCATCTTTTATTCCAGATAATGACATGCACGTCCCCCAACTGTGAGACAAGTACAATTGAGATCTTTAAAGTTATGCTGTTCTCAGATTACTATATATCGATAAATGCATTAGTCATCTGCATAATAACCCAGGGTTGTCAGTGAGCTGTCACCACATCTCCTTAAGATGGGAGTTCCCACAAAAAATAGGAATAGTACAAGAATCCATGTACTCGGTCACATGTCGTTCCTAATTTGCTCAGCATCCCATGCAAACCACAGCTGATTTTCCCCTGCCACATGTCTGCATTCCACTGCACACAAACACAGCAGGTTTTCATAATAAATGTGGTACACTGAATTATATTGCATTCACTTGGTTAGGTACAGTCCAGTAGACACAGGGTTGTCAATAGCCTTCATTTCAAAGGGTCCAACAAATCTTGATAGTTCCCTGGAGGGTATGTCTTAACTAAGAGGGTATGTATGACCTGGTCTGTGTCTAACCTAGCATCAGCGTAATGCTTTTAAGAGTTTTGGTCTCACTTTAGGTTTCCAGAGACCACAGCAATTGTTAAATACTCTGTATGTGGGAATCTAACCTTTTGTGATTTGATATGTCTTCGAGACTAGCTAGAATGCATTGTGGGTAAAAGCCAGTGACCATAAAATGTACTTCATTTTATAGAACTGCAATCACTATTTTCTTATGCTACTTGGCAATACATCCATCAAACCAAGGCTGAATACAGAAGGAACTGTCTGTTATGCGGCAAGAAGATAGTTTGATTCATCCTCTCCATTTGCCCATCAAATTAAGGGCCATGACTTGGAGATACTTTTAAAAAAAGATTGAATTCCTTGATAAGGTTGATTCATCAACACAAATGCGTATTTTACCATCTGCATGTCTTTTTGTATGATTCCTATGGGTGATACTCACAATGACGGTACTGATGCAAAGATATCTTTAAAAAAAAAAACTTTTTATTTAAACATTGCTCATCATACAGCGTGTACTGTAAATGAATGCAGATTATCATATGTCATACATAGCAATGAAGATCTCTCCCCTCCCCCAACAACATTGCCCCCAATCAATTCCCCCTAAAGTCACGCCAGGGCCTCCACACTTTCCCCCATTTCTTGGGGCAGCCCCAGCTCTGATAGACTACCAGTTTCGCCATCTGGCACCAATCCAGGTCCGACTCCCAGTCCTCAATTCTTGCGGGGGCAGCCATACCCCATGACTGTGCTTTTTTGCGCTTGATCACCCCTGCAGCCACCACTAACCAGATCTTTTCATACCTGGGCCAGGTCTCTTCTGATCTTGTCGGGGGAATAATTTTGCATCCATGGGAACTTCCAAAGATAAAACTTGGAACATTTCCTCAGTGACCTTTTGTCAGTACTCCTGTATCACCGGACATTCCCATAGGATATGAAAGAATGTTCCCTCTTGGCTGCACCCCGGAGGCATAGCGCTGTGTCTGCTCTACCTATCCTGTGTAACAGTGTCCTCAAGTAGTAGGACTGGTGCAGAATCCTAAGTTGAACCCGCCTGAACCGGGCGTGAATAGCTATTGGCCGTGAGCTCTGTATGTGTCAGACACCCCACAAGACTTACCTTATGCTTGTGAAGCGGTCTTGCAGAGACGACATGACCCACCGCCACCGTACCCACCTTATCCCAGTAGAACGCGTAATCTAGCTAGGATGGCGTTGGGAACGGGGAAGGAGGCTAGAGGTGATGGAGTTGGTGTCCAGACGACAAAGAGGATATCATCCGTAGTTCAGTAAGATGGTCTAGTGTACCGTCTAATGAAGGGAGATAAGGGAAACCCCATTACATGGGCACACGCAAAACCCCCATTCCCTAGTACAGCAGTTCTTGAGGTACAATAGATCACCTTGTATACATACACCTCCAATTTGGTAGAAAGTAACACCGGCCAGGAACTAGTTTGAATTCCGGTACACCAGAAGGGAAGTATCAGCAAGGCGCCCTAGCGCGGTTGAGTCACACACTAAAGAAAAATTCAGCAAGGCGCTCCAGCGCGGTTCAAGGCACAAACAAACAGAAAGCAAAATCAGCAAGGCGCTCCAGCGCGGTTCAAGGCACAAACAAATTAGAAGGCAAAATCAGCAAAGCGCTCCAGCGCGGTTCAAGGCACAAACAAACAGAAAGCAAAATCAGCAAGGCGCTCCAGCGCGGTTCAAGGCACAAACAAATTAGAAGGCAAAATCAGCAAAGCGCTCCAGCGCGGTTCAAGGCACAAACAAACAGAAAGCAAAATCAGCAAGGCGCTCCAGCGCGGTTCAAGGCACAAACAAATTAGAAGGCAAAATCAGCAAAGCGCTCCAGCGCGGTTCAAGGCACAAACAAACAGAAAGCAAAATCAGCAAGGCGCTCCAGCGCGGTTCAAGGCACAAACAAAATAGAAGGCAAAATCAGCAAGGCGCTCCAGCGCGGGAGACAGAAACCAAAAATAAGCAGCCAAAATCAGCAAGGCGCATTAGCGCGGTTCGTTACCTGCGGCTCGGCGGCTTCCAGTGAGGCGTTCCGAGAATCTGAAATCGGCGTCCGGGAAGGGCTGGCGTCCGATGGCGGTTAGGGCTTTGAATACGAAGCGCTGACCTGGCGGAACCGCAGAGGTTTTAAGCGGCTTTTAGCGGAAGTGCTGAGTGGCGTGGCAGTGGCTTCCGGTGCCCAGGACTAGACCACGGACCTTTGTTTGGCGGAAGTGAGGCAAGTCTGTTCCGCGAAATCATGGAGTACGATGCATTTGTTGCTCGTGATTTCACGGAACCTATCGCAACCATGACAGCACCCCCAACCAAAACAGAGCCCCCTCCCAGCCAACATCCGGCAGCTCACACAGGGGTGGCAGGACGAGGGCTGAGAGGGTGACCGACGTGGAAGGCACGTACCAATCGGGGAGCATGACGGACATGAGACAAGGGCTCCCAGGACCTGTCCTCCGGACCATACCCCTTCCAGTCCACCAGGTAGAAGAGCCGACCCCGGGTACGACGGGATTGAAGAATAGCCCTGACCTCATATTCCACGTGATCGTCAATAAGAACCGGAGAAGGAGGAGATGAGAGAGAACTCTCAGGATGAACAGGACGAAGAAGGGACACATGGAACACAGGGTGTACTTTCATCCGTGGGGGCAGAGCAAGTCTCATGGAAACGCGGTTGATTACTTTGTCAATGGTGTAGGGACCAACGAAGCGAGGTAGCAGCTTCTTAGGGCCATGTACATTAAGGTTCCGTATGGAGAGCCATACCCTATCCCCCTTTTTGTAGGCGGGTTCGATGACCCTGTGCTCGTCAGCGTACTGTTTATAGGTTTCCTTAGCCTTGGCCAGTTCGAACCGGGCCCGCTGCCACAGATCACGAAGCATGGTGTGATATTCCTGAACCGTGGGCAAGGGACTGTCCCGTTGTTCCTCCCAGGCCTCCGTCCGTGGATGCCGACCCTGGAGGCAAAAAAAAGGAGACATACCAATGGCTGAGTGTTGGTTGTTGTTATAGGCGTATTCCACCATCCACAACACGTCCGCCCATTCCTTCTCCACCGTTATCAATAAGCAGCGAAGGTATTGTTCCATGGTATGATTCGTCCTCTCCGCCTGCCCGTCGGTCTGGGGGTGATAAGCAGACGATAAGCGTACATCCAGATCCATGGCTGCGCACACTTCACCCCAGAATTTGGACACGAACTGGGACCCTCGATCGGTTATCACCACAGAAGGAATGCCATGAAGGCGTACTACGTGTTGCAGGAAGATAACTGTCAGCTCCGCCGCAGAGGGTAGTTTTTTCAGTGGTACAAAATGAGCCATTTTGGTGAGGTGGTCTACGATGGTAAGAATAGTGGTGTATCCCGCTCTGGTGGCGGGCAAGTCCACAACGAAATCCATGGAGATGGTGTGCCAAGGATAGGGAGGAATCGGAATAGGATGTAATAAACCCACCGTGGATCCCGGCATATTCTTTCCTCGAGCACAGACCGCACAGCAAGCTACGTATGTGTGTGCGTCTGCCGCCAGCGTAGGCCACCAGAAACGTCGTTGTAATAGGTCCATGGTTTTATGATATCCAGGGTGTCCGGACAGTACGTGGTCGTGACACATGTACAATGCCTGTCGTTGGCGAGCCACCAAGGGTAGGACATACCTGCCCTCTTTGTACATGAATCCGTTCTGTGATGAAACCCCTTTATGGTTCTTTATCAAGGCAACCTGGTCGATCTGGTTGACGTCGTTTTGTAGTTGGGTCAAAAGGCGGAGGAAAGAACCACTCCCTGGAAACAACGTTCAGGTAGGATAGACACCGGCTCAGCTGTGGTTACGGTGTCCTCTGTTCCTTCTAGGCGTGATAATGCGTCGGCCTTGGCATTTTCTCTGCCGGGTCGGTACGTGATGCGAAAATCGTACTCGTTAAAGAACAGAGTCCAACGCAATTGTCTAGATGTAAGGGCACGAGCTGAGCGGAGGAATTGCAGATTCCGGTGATCCGTGTAAATGGTCACAGGATGTTTGGCGTCCTTCAAGTAATGGCGCCATTCCTCGAACGTGGCCTTGATAGCGAGTAGTTCACGGTCCGATATGGCGTAATTGCGTTCGGCAGGTTGCAGTTTACGGGAATAGAAGGCCACGGGGTGCAACAGACCTGTGTCAATATCTCTTTGTGACAGCACACCTCCTAGAGCGTCTTGTGAGGCGTCAGCTTCCACTATAAAAGGCCGCTCTGAGTTGGGGTGTATCAGGATGGGGGCCGTGACGAACCTTTTCTTCAATTCCTGGAAGGCGTGTTCAGCCACAGAATCCCAGTGGAACAAGGCCCCTTTGCGCAGCAGTTTGGTGATGGGGGTGGCTAACCCGGAAAACCTGTGATAAAACGCCGGTAGTAATTTGCGAACCCTAAGAACCTCTGGACGTGTTTCACGGAGTTCGGAGATGGCCAGTGCAGTATGGCTTCCACTTTCTTTTTGTCCATTTCAACACCCGCAGGGGAAAGGAGATGACCCAGGAACTCGACAGTTGTAGTGTGGAAAACGCTTTTCTCTAGTTTGACGTACAAACCGTTTTGTTCCAGTCGTTGCAGGACGATTCGTACATGTCGGACGTGTTCTGCAGGGATTTGTGAGAAGATCAGTATATCGTCAATATACACAATACAGAAAAGGTCGATGAATTCCCTCAACACTTCATCGATGAAGAACTGAAAGGCCGCGGGAGCGTTACAGAGTCCAAAAGGCATGACCAGGTATTCAAAGAGACCAAACCTGGTCCGAAATGCGGTCTTCCACTCGTCGCCCTTCCGGACTCTGACGAGATGATAGGCCCCCGCAGGTCCAGCTTGGTATATATGGAGGCGTCCTTGACCTGGTCCAACAGGTTTGATATTAAAGGAAGGGGGTATCTATTCTTTATGGTGATGGCATTTATTGCCCTGTAGTCGATGCAGGTCCTAAGGTCCCCTTCTTTTTTGGCCACAAAGAAAAGAGGCGATGACACTGGAGACCTGGAGTGGCGGATGAACCCGTTGCGCAAGAACTCATCCAGATAAGAGCGGAGGTGGTCGTTCTCTTTTTCTGTGAGGGAATAGACCCGGCTACAGGGAAGCGTTGAACCAGGGATCAAGTCTATTCTGCAGTCAAAGGGACGATGAGGAGGCAATGTATTGGCGCCTTTTTTGTCGAATACTGCGACGAGGTCCCGATATGCTTCTGGCACCGCACTTTGTGTAGTCACACCAGTTCCTGTCAAGGGTAGGGTGAGGACTTGCATGGCTTTGATACCGGAAATGGCCGTCTGAGGATAACAGGAAGCGGTACAACCAACCGAATCCAGGACCATCAGTCTGGATGCCCAGTCTATCCGTGGATTGTGACGCACTAGCCATGGGAGACCCAATATCACCCGGAACTGGGGTGCATCGATGACATCGAAGGCGATGGTTTCAGTGTGATTGTTGTCGAAAGTCATCTCCATGTCCTCGGTTTGGAAGCGAATAAGACCGGAGGTAAGGTCTGTACCATCCACGGCTTTTACGGTTTCAGGTTTAGCCTTTGGTATGGTGGCCATACCCAGGTTCACCAGATACTGGGTGTCTATGAAGTTGCCTGTGGCCCCGGAATCGAGCAGGGCAGATATCTGCCATGTCTGGCCTGTCCGTGCTTGTAAGGAGACTGTCACTCCTAAGTGTTGAGTGTTACCAACACAGGCAGGGGTCATTCTCTTGTTGAACGCACGAACCCAGTAGCTGGACCCCACTATCTACTGGGTTTCTTCGTTTCCCGACTTGTTTCCTTTGGAAATAGAAAAGGCAAACGGTTTTTTCCCTCTAGTACGGGTAGGTTTTACTGGGCAGTCCCTAACGAAGTGGCCGTTCTTGCCACAGTACAAACATTGATTCTGACTCCGTCTTCTCTCCCTTTCTTCTTTGGTAAGAGGGCCCCAGGTGCTGCCTATTTGCATTGGTTCCGATGCTTCGCTAGACTGGTCTGGTTCGTTTTTGGTTTTTTCCCTGAAGGCCAAGAACCGACTGTCGCCCGTCTTGGTTTTCTCGGTTCTTCGCTCCTGTATCCGGTAGTTCATTTTGACTACTAAATCAATGAACGGCCCTATTTCTTCTGGAGGTTCGGGCATCTGTGACACCAGGTCTTTCAGCTCGTCACGTAAACCCCTGTAGAACACGGATATCTTCTTGGTTTCTGGCCAGCGAGCTTCGATGACGAGTCTGTTGAATGTGGTGATGTAATGGAGTAGGTCATCGCTGCCTTGTTTCAGACTGAGTAGTTCATTGTCAGCGGCTTGGACAAAGGTGTGGCGGGCGAACATCCTTCTCATGGTTTCCTTGAATACCGACAAGTTGTACAACATCGGATCATCGTTTTCTACTAACGAAATGGACCATTGGGCGGCATCGCCCCCATGTAGGAAAGGATAAAGGCGACCTTGGCTGCGTCATCCGGGAAGGCAGTTGCTCGAGCCATGAAATGTAGATGGCACTGATGCAAGAAGACGCTTATATTTGGCACTTTCGCCATAAAAGCGTTCAGGAGGTGCCAGTTGCACGGTGTGTGGAGCTATTACTTGTATGGAGGTGTCCTGGGAGGAAGAGGGACCCCCAAAGGTAAACGTCGGTGGCCGCAATAGCCCTTCCTGCCTCGCTCTAGATGTGGGTGTTTGACCCCAGGGTCCCGTCACACCAGCAGCCATTTGGCCTTGTAAGGTTGTCATGTCCTGGCGCAGGCTGAGGTTTTCGGCCTGTATACTGGTGAGCATGGCCGCTATATCTTGCAGGGTGATCTCGGGGTTGCTCATGTCGTCCGGGCAAGACGTTTATGCTTGGGCTTCGTATTCTGTCAGACACCCCACAAGACTTACCTTATGCTTGTGAAGCGGTCTTGCAGAGACGACATGACCCACCGCCACCGTACCCACCTTATCCCAGTAGAACGCGTAATCTAGCTAGGATGGCGTTGGGAACGGGGAAGGAGGCTAGAGGTGATGGAGTTGGTGTCCAGACGACAAAGAGGATATCATCCGTAGTTCAGTAAGATGGTCTAGTGTACCGTCTAATGAAGGGAGATAAGGGAAACCCCATTACATGGGCACACGCAAAACCCCCATTCCCTAGTACAGCAGTTCTTGAGGTACAATAGATCACCTTGTATACATACACCTCCAATTTGGTAGAAAGTAACACCGGCCAGGAACTAGTTTGAATTCCGGTACACCAGAAGGGAAGTATCAGCAAGGCGCTCCAGCGCGGTTCAAGGCACAAACAAACAGAAAGCAAATCAGCAAGCGCTCCAGCGCGGTTCAAGGCACAAACAAATTAGAAGGCAAAATCAGCAAGCGCTCCAGCGCGGTTCAAGGCACAAACAAACAGAAAGCAAAATCAGCAAGGCGCTCCAGCGCGGTTCAAGGCACAAACAAATTAGAAGGCAAAATCAGCAAAGCGCTCCAGCGCGGTTCAAGGCACAAACAAACAGAAAGCAAAATCAGCAAGGCGCTCCAGCGCGGTTCAAGGCACAAACAAATTAGAAGGCAAAATCAGCAAAGCGCTCCAGCGCGGTTCAAGGCACAAACAAACAGAAAGCAAAATCAGCAAGGCGCTCCAGCGCGGTTCAAGGCACAAACAAAGTAGAAGGCAAAATCAGCAAGGCGCTCCAGCGCGGGAGACAGAAACCAAAAATAAGCAGCCAAAATCAGCAAGGCGCATTAGCGCGGTTCGTTACCTGCGGCTCGGCGGCTTCCAGTGAGGCGTTCCGAGAATCTGAAATCGGCGTCCGGGAAGGGCTGGCGTCCGATGGCGGTTAGGGCTTTGAATACGAAGCGCTGACCTGGCGGAACCGCAGAGGTTTTAAGCGGCTTTTAGCGGAAGTGCTGAGTGGCGTGGCAGTGGCTTCCGGTGCCCAGGACTAGACCACGGACCTTTGTTTGGCGGAAGTGAGGCAAGTCTGTTCCGCGAAATCATGGAGTACGATGCATTTGTTGCTCGTGATTTCACGGAACCTATCGCAACCATGACAGTATGGCCTCTACCCAATCTTCATCATCTATGTCGCCTAGGTCTGCCGTCCGGGAGTCTCTCAATGCCCCCAACGGGTCAGGGGAGTTAATACCCAGTTTTCTGTATATTGTAGACATCTTTGTCCGGTATAAGCTCCGTGAGCAAACGGTCCTCCAGAGGAGACGCCTCTGGTAGCTGCTCTCCCTCTAGTATGTCTCTCCTAAGGGCGTTTCCCAGCTGTAGATACCTGAATTTCTCTGATTGCACCAGCTCAAATTCCTGGCAGAGGACATCAAGCTGTATCACATTCTGTTCCCTCCAGATGTCCCCCACCTGTTCTATACCTATTAATTCCCATCTCAAGAAGCCCGTCCAGCCCCCCACCTTGTGTAATTAGTCCCTGTCCCATTGTGGGGTCAAGTTGGTAAGTCTACCCCTCCAGCCCGAATAGTTGCTGAAAGATATCTTGATCCAGTGAAGTCTGAAATTCTAGTTCAGCTTGTTTTTGGCTACTTAAAGGAATTCCTCAGGAGTATTAGGCCTCTGGTTTGACATTGTCATCAACATATGTTTAATCTGGCGAATATTTAATCTACCAATGTCTTTGAATAAGTCAGGAAGGAGTCTTTTGACATCGACTGCTGAGGCAGACGAAATCTTATCTAGGATTCGGCACAGAACTTTCAAAAGCCCTAGTTTCACCATAGAAGGCAACACATACCAGCAGCAGAATCCACTGTCTCCATATCAGTGGCTTGTTGACTGGGTGTGTCCTGCAATTTAGCAAAGTCGGTGTCCGTCATGGCAATAATAGTGGCACCATTGTCAACCAGGAAAGGAATTGGGCTACCATTCACTGTACTGTTTAGGGTGAGTTCAGAATGTTCTGGGCCCTCCTTAGTCATGACACTGCCCCTCATGGAGAAGACAGTGGCCTTGTGAGACTTCTCTGAGTCATTTGATGTCGAAGATCGTGGTCATCTAACGAACTCTCTGATTGGTTAATGAGAATGACAGTTTATGTTGTGGTGGTAATGGTGGTAGCTGCATGCGTGATACGTGCTGCGCCTCCTGGGGAACGTTCTTGTGTGTGGAAAACAGACGCTGGAACAAGAACCTTTGGATCCACCTTCAGGAGTGTGCAGAATTAAATTCACATTTGAGATTTCTCTACTTTAGTCTTTCGTATGACGACTCATTACTTCACCTTGGTATTCCACAGTGTGGGATGTTCAAGCGATGCTGAGAATGCTTCTGGGTTTTTGTAGCAGTTTTTCTTCGAATGCTGGAGACTCGCATCCTGCTATGATTTGAAATCTAATCACTAATATAAATGTCACAAACACGTGCGGCACACATTCTTTTAGCCTTTTAACAAATGCCAAATGTTTTACTTCTTTGTGTGTTGTTGAGTAAAACAGGTAGTGTTCATGATTAACATTTCTTGTTGGCAGACAACATAGCATTAAACTCTTGAACTTCCATACAGCATTTTTTCATGTTAAACGGTAGATGAGGTTTCGCTGACGGGCCCACACAGTGCATCAAGAGACTAGCAAGGCACTCTTCGTTCTCAATGCCTAGGGTACCTGTGTATATTCAAAGTCACCAGGAGCCAAGATTTTTGGTACCAGCTAAGCTGAGAGGATGTGGTACTCCCAGCGATAGGTGTCTTGTTGACAGTGGATATCTAGGATTTTAATGGTTTGTTTTTAGAGTGGCTGGTACCTGGATGAAGAACGGGCGTTTCATCCGATGATGATGTGGCTATGCTGCAGAGTTCACCGTTGTCATTCGCACGTGTTTTTTGTGCCTCCTAGTCACCAGTGTAGAGTCGTCCACTTACCCTCACAGTGACACAGCTGCACATCAGACCACTCGCCAGGTAAGTTAGAGTGATTTGTTTACACATGCTTCTGTATTCGGCACTGTATCCAAATCATACATGCAGACCCCAACATGTAGCTTAGGGAACAGCATGAACTAGGCAACAGAGTGCATTTGAATGAATCTGGTGAGGAGCACACCCATGCTGCATCTGACCTGCGGGCATTTCACACTCTTCTGACTGGTGCAGTGTTCACCTTCCCAGGGTGTAACAGGAAACATGCCTGTGGTTCTAGGGACGCCATCGCAAGTCAGGCAGCATGAAAGCACTTCACTTACCAACACAGTTTCCTTTTAGGGTCACATATTTCTCAGCAAGTAGCTACAATAGCATGGATCTCTTAGTTTATGTGGCCTGGCTTGATAGCGCTGCTGTTGCCAGACAATTATGTGGGCATCACAAGAGAGGCTTTGGCTCCTCCCACAGGTTGAGACCCAGGAGTACATGTTTTGATTCGGCAGAACTTGTGTGCTTCCACAAAAAGTGTGTGCCCTCCACATAGATGTGATCATTTTGTTTATTTATCCAGCTGCCTCAGCTTGAACTTTCAGGAGTACACACATGACATTGTAATGCTATCTATTAAAGCATCTTAGATAACTAGATCATTTATAGTGTTTTCCTCTGGCAGCAGCACAGATGGGAGGAGGCAGTCATTAACCTACATGGATGTTTAAATCTGGCTTGACAGTGCAACTGTCCCAGACCTTTAAACCAACATCAATATTATTTGACAGTTCTATGCTTCCTCACAAATACATATCCATCCCATGATATTTACTTGTAATTCCTCCCATTAGTATACAAAATTCTTTTAAAGCCAGACCTAGTGGCGTTGCCAATGCTCGTTTTATGAGAAACTGCTCCCACGATGGCTGCCAGTACACTTGGGCGATCAGCAGTGCAGTGGCAATCCCACCAGAGTCTTACGAGAAGAATTTGTTTAGTGGGCGCTTCTGCAAAATAAAATGGAATCAGGCTAGAAACCATGGCTCCATAAGACCCTGTACCAGTTCAAGGCTACCTAAAAAAAAAAAAAATGTTTGGGGAAGGCTTTAAGTTCCTGAAAAATGCTGGCCACATGCATGCACATACGTGCGCACACAAACATGCACATTCTCTTCAGTGTGTGTCTCGCTTTCTCTATCACTCACTCTTTCTCTGTCTCTCCACCTCACACATGACTTGCTCGTTCCTTACACACTCATGAGCTAATTATCTGCAGAAAATTCTGCCCCATAGGTGAGAAGATACTTAGGACCTTATTTACTTCTCGGCGGATGGAATACTCCATCACATACGTGACGGATATCCCGTCCGCCGTATTATGATCTCCATAGGATATAATGGGATCGTAATACCGATCTCACTTAGGCCCTTAGTCTGCCACTTTGTAGAAGAGTTTACACATACATACAAGGCATTGATGAGCAGATTCATAACCAAAAGGTTTTAATATATGCATTGCCCTATTGCAGAAAAGTGATCTTTCAGTCCCCCTGTGTCACACTCCTGGGATGCCCTGAGATACCTGATAATAGTCCCCATAGGATATAATGGGATCCTAATACGGCAGACAGAATCTCCCTCACGTTTGTGACAGAGTTTTCCCCTCCGCCAAGATCTAACTTAGGCCCTTAGTCTGCCACTTTGTGGAAGAGTTCTAAGACTTTATACATACATACAAGGCATTGATGAGCAAAAGGTTTTAATATATATGCATTTCCCTAATGCGGAAAAGTGATCTTTCAGTCCCCCTGTGTCACACTCATGGGATGCCCTGAGGTACCGGAGAATAGTTACCATGTTAGGAGTGGACCACAATGTTTAATTCTGTTAATGCTAGGAATAGAATTGATTTTTTTGATCCAGATTATACCATGTTATTCAAAATGCAGTTTCTGTTAAGGAGGGTGTAATTGGCATCAAAGCAGTAGTAGTACAAATAAGCTGTGCACTGATGGTGTAAATCTATAGCATACTATTTTTTATGTAGCATTTCAAAATGCAAATCCGCATGTCTAAGTGCTTGTAAATGAAATGTACTCAGTTGATCAACCTCCGAAGGAGAATGAGTTTGTTATGCCCTGCATAGTTATTCTATGTTCTACATTTCACCTATTCTTCCTGCTGCTCAGCCAGTGTGCATGTTTACTGTAGAATGTTGGGAATGCAGTGATGCACGGAATGTTGGGTGTCTGTGTGAGTGAGGCATGACAGTTGGAGAGAGAGGGGCTGAGCAGCAGGCAGGCTGCTCCTGGTGGGGTTTGCTACTACAAGGTGTTTCCTACTACCTGGAACTAATGGCTTGACTACTGGCTAATCTACTTATACTTCACCTGTTACCTGGACTACCTGTCTGTTGTACTTACCAACCATCTGGATGTACTTGAACCGACTACAGATTAAAGGTACATGTTAAATCTACTTGGCTACCAGTGTCTACTTTCTACCACAGACTACAACAGAGTTGCTCTTGGAGACATTCAAATTTGCGTGCTGAAAATCACTGCATGCTTCGACTGTAAGCGTTCAATTAATTTTTTATCCGATGACGGATTCTACACAATGGTACGATGCTAAACCTTGAGCTAGTTCTTTTTAATTTTCTGCTGGCTGACATCCTAGCTCAATTGAATAGTCTCAGACCCGCCAAAACTCTGATCCAGCTTTTAGCGGCAGATGATGCTGTGGTTTTGGATGAGACTCCAACACGTTTCCATGTTTGTTCACGAGACTTGGAAGCCTTGACCCTCCAAACGTGTTTCACATTATTAACCAGAGCCCTAGCATGCTTTCTTTCCCCCCCAAAAGTTTTAAATTAGGTTGTTTTGTACTCGTGTATCTCTTGTCCACATCTCATCGCTGTGGGAGTGCAGTGATCCTGTGGCCAGCTAGGGTGTGCTGCAGACAGCGTGCATTGGCTTAGTTTGGTCTCAGTGACAGCGCTTATAGGTGGGCCAGTGGGAAAGTAGCTATGTATACAAGATGGGGCCTTTATCTAGAGAATGTGTAAAATTCTGGGATCAGCTTTTTAGTAATACGGGTATATGCTGCCGTATTTTTGCCTCATCCCCTCCCGAACGTTAAGGTTAGAGTAAGGCCTGATCTCTTCTCGAAAGCCCAACCTTGAATGGGCTTATCCAGGATAGGAGGCAGAATCTTCTGCTCCACATGGGCCAGTCTGATTAGTTCTCGGTTGGTTTGGGCCACTGGGAGGTGGAATCCCCTTAGCTCCAAATAGTTCTGCAGGCCTTGATAGGCAGGATGTGAACGGAGTCCTCAGGAACATTCTAACTGCAGATTCCTCACCTCCGAATCCTTCCCGGGCACCAGACTTGATTCAGAAACGTTTTTAGCAGTGCTCCAGCGCGCCGCTAGGCATTTTAGCACCACCCCTGCAGAAGTCTGTTCCTTTCTTTCCATACCGTCTGACATGGATCCAGATCTCTGCTCCAAATTTTATCAGCCTTCTGATGACCTATAAAAATGAATTCCAGTGTGCTAGGAATGATTTCTCCACCCAAAACTACAGGTTTCAAGCTGTGTAGCAACTGCAGAAAAAGATGTTTGTCAACGACCCGCATGAGGTGTTTCTTGCATATGGGCTTGGTCTGTGACTTACTTGTGTGATAAATGTGCCCTTATGCACTCACGACAGTCCAGGACCAGGAGGCAAAGCTGTACATTGCTGAACACAAGAAGAAGTCACGACCTTTGCATAAATCCATGTCACAGGTGTGGACTCTGTCCCATTGCAGAGGCCGTTCCCGCAAGCAGTCTGCGTCCTGCTTGAAGTCCTCCGGTACGTCAAAAGCAAACTCCAACACAAACATTAAAAAGTAAAGCAGGACTCGACCCAGTACCGCCACTCTGAACCTAAAGAGTAGGCACAGTGGTGTCATGATGTCTGTCATTCACATTCAAGGTCTATGGTTGCGAAGCCAATTTTACAGTTGATCCCAGTGTGCCCTGAGTTTCCGGGGCCATCAGCCACGCTGCAGTAGATTGAATGAAGCCTTCAGGGAGGCCACTTCTGGTTCCCTCTGGTATGCCTTTGGGCCCCAAGGAACCCAAAGAGACCCCTTTTGGGTTACCACCAGCAGATCGGTCCTCCGCACCGTCTGACCCCTTGGACCTGCTTTGGGCCCCATACTGACACTGGTACAGGCTTTCACTCCAGCTCCAAGACCTGCGGCAGCCACTTCCAGATTGATGCTGGAGTAGACCGCGCAGTAGGAGGATCCAGTTATGATCCTATTGTTGGACACAGAACTGACATTGGCTCGGTCTCAACCGATGTTGCGCTACGAGATTGAAAAAGCGTAACTGGATGTCATGCACCCTGTCATGCATCATGTGCTTCCACCGGGGCATACATTCCAGCAGAGGTTCCCTTGCATTTTTGCCTCTGATTCAGATCAAGGGCTACCCCAAGATTTAGAAGATGATGTTGGTGGCTTTCTCCCCCTTCACTATAGCCAATAGAGGTAAAAGTTATCATCTGTAGAGGCCAGTGGGATCGACATCTCTGCTGAGGCAGGGTTTACCTTGCCACCAACTGAGGAAAGTTCCTCCTTTGCAGTAGTGGTTCTGGAGGGCAGCTGAGGATTTGGATTTGCAGCTGTCTTCAGTTGAGACCAAAACAACCGTCCTGAAAGAAATGTTACCCCCTGGGCCAGCTACTTCAGAGCCCTTGCTCCCTTTTAACAAAACCCTCTGTAATGTGCAAATCTTAAGTAAGGTTTGCATATTGGAATGTTGAACATGTAGTTGCAGAATATGGAATGTTTAGAGGAACTGGAGAGTGAGAGGGAGCCTGTGACTTGGAGGAGTTGGTTGGCTGAGATTTTCTATCTCTAAGGAAATAAATGTATGAACTTCGTTCAACAAATGTCCTGTAATCTTTGAACGGCAAGGGGCCACTTTGTTACACCGTCACTGATACTATGATGGCTACTTGTTCAAAGCCCTGTTCCTGTCCACCGATAAATAGACAGCTGACCAGGCATCACAGACCGGCCCTGGCAATCCTGATTTTCATACTAAACATCCTACTCCAGAGCCCCTTGTGGTTCAGGCCTCGGCTATTTAATTGAATCCCAATTCATTACCCACAATGTCTCCAGAAAGGAAATTCAAGAGGAATGAGTTTTTTGACAAGTGCATGTTTTCCTCCGCCTGTTTGGCATTGGGGCGGGTGATTAGGTTTTCTTAGTGGGTCATTATACACATGACCTGTGGGACATGGCTAGCGAGATCTTGCCGACAATCCCGGAAGACCTTGGAGCCTCTTTGGCTCAAACAATTTATAATGGACAAGATGCAGCTAAATGTTATCCACTCTGGTCTACACGCTACCGATTGTCTGAGCAGGGAAGTCGGCATCAGTGTTGTACTTTGTCGACACCAGTGAATCTGCTCCAGGATTTTCTGGCATATACAGGTCTCTTTCATGGACAGGTCAAACCTTTTCAGTGAGATGGTAGACTTTGTGTTGGAGTTCTTTAAGGAAAGTAGAGCCATGGCTCGGTCTTTGGTTCTGTGGACCCCAGCCAAGCAGTTTCCACAACAAATTCAGAAAGTTTACAGGCTGTTCCAGAAAGCTGACTCATAGACAGTCTCCCCGAATGGTACAGCGGCTACCACAGTCCTTTCAAGGCCATGGATGCGAGTCTGGAATGATGCAGCACGAGGACCTACGGGGGCATCAGTTCTCATCCCATTCCTCTTCTGCTGCAGCGGCCACCAGACCACTTTAATATGCCTTTAGTGGCACATACTCAAGTGGGGGGCAAGGTCCGACCTCCCAGGATGGTGATCTGTCTTTTCAGACAGATGGGCTGTGTCCTGGTTTTTCTTATTGTCCCACCAAATATGCCCCCACATTAGGGAGAGTTTCAGAAGAGCACCTGTCCGTTCTGCTGCAAGGGATGTGAGCGTTACTCTCCCTGGGTGCTGGTAAGAGGGGACCACATTAGAAAAGAGGAGAGGGCGGTTACTCTCATTGTTTTCTTGTGCCGATGAAGGATGAGCGACTCCGGCCCATTATGGACCTTTGCCTCTTGTGCCTTTCTGTAGAAGGACAAATTTAAAATGCTCAGGCTGGTCTAGATCCGGTCTGCCATGGGCACAGGCGACTGGACAGTGTCCTGGGACCTGCAGGACCTGTGTTTTCATATACCTGTCCTGCAGTCCCACCGACGCTACCTGCGGTTCAAAGTAGGCCAGAAGCATTTCTAGTTTGCT
The DNA here is from genome assembly GCA_963921515.1 of Calotriton arnoldi. Classification (NCBI taxonomy): domain Eukaryota; kingdom Metazoa; phylum Chordata; class Amphibia; order Caudata; family Salamandridae; genus Calotriton; species Calotriton arnoldi. The sequence continues at coordinate 401,041 of CAWUFW010003060.1, read as the reverse complement.
GCTCATGAGGGGGGACGATGGCGTAGCCCTGACGTTTTCCGGCTGTGGAGGGTAGAGGCACCAAGAAGAAAGGGACAAGTTATGCATTGAGAAATCTGTTAGTGAAGTATGAAATCCAGTGCAGGGCACTGCCCTTTATTTTAATGTTTGTCGAGGCTCTGGAACTGTGAGTGATGTTCCATATCAAAGCAGAATCAGATTTCTAGTAATTAAAGCGCTGCAACTCTATTTAATGGTAGTGTTAATGTTTTGCAAAGTGTCAATCGTGGCTTCCCTGCTCTACGCTCGGATAGAATCAGTTTGGTAGTCAGAGAGGTTGTTTCCTTCAATGAGAGCTGATGATTGCCTAATGTAGATCTTTCGGAGTTTGACCAAAAACTGGTCGTTGCATATTGGCTGATTGAAGGATCATTTGTGTTACTGCCTTGTTGTTTTAAAATCAGTTTTTATCCATGGGGTTTCAGGTTTGTCCTGAAATAGTTTGAGAAGCTCGAGCCAGGATGGCCATCGAGGAGGATGTTCTTGGTGGTCTGGCCAGATATTCTGAGGATCATTTGTGCAGTGTTTTGACGGGCATTATTCCTTTAGGCAGTCTTGCTACTGTGCACCGTTTTTAAAGGGTGCACAGTATTTCTATTGGCAATTATTTTTTTTGCACAAAATGCCAATAGGTATGATGGGTTTTATCTTGCATTTTTCTCAGTTTTTCAGTTAAACACATTTTCTGCTCTTGTTTAAACATTACGTTCCTAGACAGCCAAGCTTCTGGTAGTGTTCTCCATGTTTAAGAAGGGCATGGTTAATGTTGTAGGTGTTGCATCTCCTAGTCTATAAAGAAGTGCGAATTATCAGATCAATTTATTAAACGATCTCTGATTATTGTCAAAAGCAAAGGTCTCTGAGTGAATCTATGCATTATTAAAAACCTAACCGTGGGAGAAGGAATCCAAGCGTTACCCTTTGCAGAGTTCTGTGTGTTTGGGTATTAACATGAGCACATGTTGTGCATTATCATAGGTTTAACACAGATAGTATGGGTCCTTATCGAAATTACAGCTACGATTACATTTGTACTTTAAAAACATAGGTCCTGATATGAATTGTGCAACACACCGTTGATATATTCCATTGCAAATTAGAGGGGATGTATCTTGTATCTCCTATTTGCAATTTGGAATGTGCTGCAAAATCCTTATTGCGATTCAGAAATAGCATAAGTATTTTAGTGCATTATAATATGCCCTTTTGCAGTCACAGACCCAGTGATTTTGTGAATCAGAGTTCACAATCATAAAAAGACTTTGCACATCAGGCCCATATATCTTCGTGAATACAGGTTTAAGAAGCAGAGCTTTGGTAAAAAGGGTGGGCTTTATAAGCTGCCTTTAAAAGGAACTGCCATACTGTAAGTTTTGCAAAGTGATCACTATAAGTCGAAAGTATTTGATTTGTATTTCCAGTGGGTGTGTCTGCAAATTGTCCAGCTTGACAAGGCCATTTAAAAGAACTCACTCTGAATAAATCCACATTACATACCACATTTTATCTCTATTCTTGAAAAAGTGGCTGCACCCCATTCTTTTTACAATATTTTGGTGCACAACATAGGGGGTCACCATTTTCCTGCTTAAAGGCTTTTGCTACTTCTCGACCTACTCAAGGTCTCCGTGATGGCCTCAGGCCAGTGGAGAGGCCAAACAATGATTGTTCACACTGAACAAAGCCAGCCGAATATCAGATTTGGAGAGGGACAGTCTTAAATGGGCACCATAGAAGTTCTCAGAGAATACCGCTCAACGCCCCGCTCCCTCGCAAGATGTGCACCGATCCATGTGCTGTTTGGGAGGCAACCCCTCAATGTCGTTCCGTGCCACTCAAAGTGGGCACCAGACACCCTAGATGTGGCTTGTATCACGGAGTGAAGAAAAGAAGCAAACAGACTTCAGATAGCACTTGGCCTGAGTCTCCCCAAAATCCTGCAAGGAGTGACTCGCAGAACCCCATAACTCAGACCTGGCTAGGAAGCCATCCCTATGCACAAGGGCCAGATCTCACCCCATCTCCAAAATACAGAGAATGTGGGGCTTAGTGGCACAACCCCTGGCTGCAACCGTGCAAACATAACACTTGTAGTTTAGATATTTGGTTCTTTAAATGTTCTCGTGTTTGGCTCCAGAGAGGTTTGTTTTCTTAAGTTGTGGAGGAATGTTGCGTACACAAAGTCATCCTTTTGTCTGGCGGGTAACGGGACGACACCTGTGTTTTTCATAGCAGCTGTCTCGCCCCGCTCTACGTCAGCAAAGGGTATGAAATAAAGACGCATGAATGCCGGAAGTCATTCGCGGACTTCCTGCTTGTTGTACCTCCAGGTACGTGTGTGCCTAGTCATGGGCCGACGCGGTGCCCTCATAAGACTACACCATGGAAAACAGGATTACGTGTGTAGCAGGGACGGCTTGCGAGGTGGAAAACAAGGCGGTGTGAGCTGTTGATGGGGCCGTGAGCTCTCATTAAACCACGACGAGGCACATTTTTCCAGAGAACCAAGAACCTTTTAAAAATGGATGGTCTGAACAATGTCCCTGCAGTGAGAGCAGAGCAGAAGAATACAGCGTCGACACACGGCGTTCTTGCACCTGTGTTTTTCATAGCAGCTGTCTCGCCCCGCTCTACGTCAGCAAAGGGTATGAAATAAAGACGCATGAATGCCGGAAGTCATTCGCGGACTTCCTGCTTGTTGTACCTCCAGGTACGTGTGTGCCTAGTCATGGGCCGACGCGGTGCCCTCATAAGACTACACCATGGAAAACAGGATTACGTGTGTAGCAGGGACGGCTTGCGAGGTGGAAAACAAGGCGGTGTGAGCTGTTGATGGGGCCGTGAGCTCTCATTAAACCACGACGAGGCACATTTTTCCAGAGAACCAAGAACCTTTTAAAAATGGATGGTCTGAACAATGTCCCTGCAGTGAGAGCAGAGCAGAAGAATACAGCGTCGACACACGGCGTTCTTGCAAGGTAAATTATGCATGCCCTGCAAAGGTAGTAAAGTGGATGAGAGAAAACAAGAGGCCCTTACGGAGCACTACACGAGCAACAACCTAGTAATCCGTCCACACTTTAAAGTCACAAACTGTACATAGTGTCAACAAAAGTCAGAGAAGTATGACATACAGATGGGGGAAAAACACAAAAATAATACGACGACGGTCAGAAGAAATGCAACCTGTAAGCGGTATACAGGATAACAAAGAGATCATAGTGGAAATGAATAGTAAAGATGTTGGAACTTTGGGAAAGCAAAGGCTTGAATGTGTGACATGAAAGAGGGGGACATTGAGCGTGCAGTGTGGGAAATGAGTCAAGGTGGCATGCTCCTAGACTGAGTGGAAGCAGCATTGCGCAATATGGAAAGGGGGTCACTCTCCTCAAACTTGGACGCAACAACACAAGCCACCACCACTGCACACATTTTTCACACTATCTGTAAAGCAAACATGAGACCGCAGCGTATGAAGAGGGGTATAATTGTGATCCTTCTTTAAAGGCACAGAGTAGGAGGATGAATGGTTGATTCGCCATGAGCTGTATCTTTCATGCCTGTGACTGGTAACGATGCTAGTCCTACCACAGTTTCGGAGAAGGGAAATAGATGATCACTTTGCCAATATGTAGGTAAGAGAGAGCGTTGCAGGCGTGTGAGTGTTTTAAAAGATTACGGAACGTAATGCAAATAAGCATCATTAGAGGATGCTCTTTCAGGCTTTTTTTAATGAGAGGAATGCTGTTGCCTGTCAGATATCCCTAGGGATGTTGTTCCAAATCTTGAAAGCTTTTATAGAGGAGGAGCGGGACAGAGTTAATGTTTGCTAAAGTCCGGAGTCGATTTTAACGAGTAGCCTTGCTGTCCTTAAACGGTGGCCTGGTCTCTAAGCAGAAAGCATTAATTTCCTAACAAATACCTGAAACTAGGTGGAGGAGCAGATTTATAAATCTTGGAGATTTTTAAATGGCGACCATTGAAGGGCAACCACAGTCACATAGAATGGAGAACAGAAAATTAGGTTCTTGCCCCTGAAGACCAGACCAACAGTGAAGAGCTTGGCCCCCCTCCCTATAATGTTGGACTTGCAGACTCTACTACCCCTTGCTTCTCAACCATACTATGTTGAGCACACACCCTACTTGCAGACTAGGATATAACTGAGCAACTCCCTGATCCCCCACAAAATTAGGAGGTGCTCCATGTGATTCATCCAGTACTGCCAGGACCTACAGTCTGGCTTCCAGTGACCTAACAGTTGGCCATGGGTGTGCTCTGCCACCAGATATTTGAACCATCTGTCCAGGATTACCTGACACCCAAGGGATACCTGCCAATAAATACTCTGACAGCTAGCTCCCTATGAAAAGTAGACTTTACTATCTACAACGGCCCCACAGTACACCAAAGCCTTTATGGAGATGACCCTGTAGTACAACAGCAGGCATGGTCACAACAACACCGCAGATGAGTTCAGTGCAAAGAGCGACATCATTAGCACGCCTGCAGTAGCATCATTGCTCCAGCGCTCTGCACCACCTCATCTTTGCCCCTTTCATCTCGCAGTGGGCACCAGTCCCAGTATTTCAACCCATCTGCCACCTATCCCCGCAAAATCTGCTCGGAACCAAATAGCAGTTGTGTGCACCCATAGAAAGTTCATTGGGGAGAGGGGAGAGGAGTTGGCCTAACGGCTAGGGCGGTCGACCTCGAATCTGGGGAACCGGGTTCGAGTCTCGGCAATAACGCTGAACATCCTGTGATTCTGGGCAAATCACTTAATCTCCCCGTGCCTAACAAAAAAATGAATGTGTCCTCATGTAATGCAACTGGTGCTATGTAAAGCGCTCTGATACCCGATTCGGGTCAAGTTCGCGCTATATAAAACTCTGTAAAATAAATAAAAAATAAAAAAATTGTCAGAAATGTGTATCTTGGGAAAGAGAATAGCTGCCTGGTACACGAGCTGTTATCTTGACAAAACGGCATTCAGTATTGAAAACTTCTGAAAGAGGTTATAGCAGGAGTGAGCACTTGTGCCACAAAGAACCAGGGGATTGAAAAAAACAGATGCTCAGGAAGGTGAAGGGGAGGTATCATCTAGAGCATGGGAAGGAGCCTGTGAAAGCTAAGAGCCTAATATCGGTCATTACTGTAGATAGAGAGCAGTACTGCCCACTTGGTGAGGAAAGAACTGAGCTTTCACCCTCTGGGAGCAAATTTGAGAATCAAGTGTGTGCACACTGGGAAAGAGGGGCTTGGTTCCTTAAGAAAGATAGAGGCCTGCCCATCCGTACACCATGAAGGGTTAGTATTGAGGGAGGAGTGTAAATAATGAATAGATGTATACAAACCAGTTATAAGTGTGAGAGAAATGTGTTAAGATGTACAGGAAATGAATGTGCATGAGCCATCTGATAACCGGGTGGGGCAGGGTCCTACATAATACTGAAAATCACTGTAGTCATATATAGCATGGAGTTACTGTGTGTATCCCGCCTGTGTGTCCATAGCATGGAAATAGAATGAGCCTCAAGAGCTACACACCTAGAAGCTCTTATAGAGTATTTTGTTGTTTTCTCAACATACAAGCAGGCAGACGACTTGTGTGTAGAGCTTTGCAAGGTTGTGCGATTGTTAGTATGTATGCGTATATTTTTATTATGTGTATTTGTGAAAACCTGAGGCTGCTGCCTACATAAATATACATAGAGGGACTCTAAGTCAGCCTTCTTCATCCATTGGTCTGTTCACCTGTTTTTCAATTTTTTCTTTTGCTCACCACACTCTACAGCATGGGACAATAGGTTACGAGACTTCAGCCACTGGTTCTTTTGCAGCGAGTGACGGCATTTAGTAGCCTAATCACGTGTGCACATCTGCCTAAAAAAGGTGCACTTTGTCAAGTTTTTTGTTGTTGTCATTCTTGTGTTTCTTTAACTGGCTACAAATGGCAGTAATTCAAAGTAAATAGTACCTTTTCTATAAACGAGTAATCTTTTTTTGGTGGATGTACGACGGAACCACACAAGCCATTGCAATGCATGACTTTGCAACGCGGTCTTTACAACAACCCGTCTTTACCACTGCATTCCTTTACCACACAAGTCTTTAAAGCGCACAACCACTTTGCCCTAGGGGAAAGCGCTGGACTTTGGAGAGGTATAAATTACTATTCCAACTTCAATCTGCGCAAAGCAGTAGGGAAAGCGTTGGACTTCGAAGTCCAACGCCGCTCCCCCTATGACAAGTAGTTGTAAAGACTTGCGTGGTAAAGGAATGCAGTGATAAAGACGGGTCGTTGTACAGACCATGTTGTAAAGGTAGTGCACGGTTTAAACTTTGTGGTAAATGATGTTTCCCCTTTTTGGTTAACCCTTCTACAGATTCTAGCCTTAACCCGCTTGTCATCAACTTGCCCCCAGTCGCGGTCTCCAGGCAGGTTTGGACTGCAAGTGCCATGTCTGCTTTGGGAGGTAACCCATCCTATATTTTTCCAGCTGGCCCTGCCTTTTCAGCATCCAAAGTCTGCTGTGTTAGCAGATGCTTTCTCTAAGCCAGTTTTTAAATGGGGGTCTTTATACTGAAGAGTCTGATTGGTCATTTCTGCTGTTGTCCTGCGACTTATTTCCTTGTTGATCATGGCCTTCATATCCATTGTCATGTGTGGGTAGGTGGGAAATTATGTTACCACGAAGTAAAGGGATTCTTGCATGCTCAGCCGATTGGGGGGGGGGCGGGGGGTGGGGGGCCCTTTCATCCACACGTTTACTTTTTTTGCCATGGGATGATTGACTGGTTTGGACCAAGACCATCAGCTGGCCAATCCATATGAGATGGCCTTTTTGGCTGCCTCCCTCTGTGGCACCTTGATCCCACTCCCCCACTGCCAGTACTCCTTTTGGCATGCTTCACTCCTCTCTTTGGGATCCTCTGTCCCTGGAGCAAGCAGAATTCAGGGGCTATTTTGTGAACTTTGCTCGCCGGCCTTCCGATGGGTTACTGCTCCTGCCTCCTGATGCTTGCTTTGTGAGCCGGTCCATTGCTCTGTTTCTTGTCCTACTCTAAGCCTCATCAGTGCCATTGCAGCAGTATCATTATAATTGAGGCTCACAGTTTTCCGTTTTTATTGATTTTTACAGATAAATACAGCCAGAACACAATGTGTTTCTTATCTGTATTTATTTTTAACAGTGATAAAAATACAGAAAATTGTGTTTCTTGTTAGTGACTCTTTCAATGCTGTCCTTCATGAATTCCAAGCCAACAGCTGATCAGGCACACAGTTTGGGGAGATAAAAAACCAGTATGAGATTTCCTTTAATACAACCATATGTTAACATACATTTGTATATAATACTAACATTTACCTGTGCGTGTACTGTTTTGTTATATTTGGCTGCTCAATTTGCTAAAACACGGCAGGAATCTGCTATCAGTTATATAAATGTGGAAATATACAATTTGCAGACTCCATTTATTCTTATAATACAAAATGTGGAAAAATAGCAATATGAGTGCCCAAAAATAAATATGAATAAATACAGACAGAAATGTTATAAAAAAAATAAAAAAAATTACCATAGCCCTAATTATAATTACTACAGTACTGTTTATCGGAATAATGATGGCCAGGCAGGTTTGTGACCCTCTCGATCAAGTGTGACACATCATGCTGTTGCAAATGGGTTCCGTCCATTTGGTGCACTCAGATTATTTTGCTGTTAATCATCCGGTTTTCGAATTTTTACTGTTGATGAGTCTCACTACTTGTCTCACCCACAGTAATCACATGGTAAATGTACTGCGTGTGTGTACCACCAGTGTTTGTCTTTTTAAGATAAGGCCGCTGCAACGCAGCTAGAGTAAGGGGCACTTGGCTGGTTACACGTGAACATGTGTGCACACTTGTGCAGCCTGGTGCACATGTGAGACTACTGGTAATTGCGCCCAGGCAGTCTGGCGCAAAGGGCTCTGCAAGGTTAGATGTTGACCTGGCATAGGCCTTATAACATTAGTGGGAACTCATGGGTAAGGTCAGTAGGGTTTACTAGTTTATCTGCAGTGTCACAGTATTATACACATGGGGGAAATCTGTCTTAAAGTGAAGTTTTGTTCCTTTAGGCCTACATAGACCAATAAGGTATCAGACTGGGGTGGAAAATGTACTCCAAGTTTGACTATGCAAGTCCCAAGCAATTACATAGACCCCTTATGCGTCATCCAGAATTGTCTTATCTCTCTGGCTCAGCTCAGGATCAGACTCCAGGCCTTTTGTTACCCTCTTGGACCAAGTAAATTACTCTGCGCCCCAGCAGAGGAAACTGAGACTTCCCCACACACAAGTAGTAATTAACAATACTTCCTCAGTCCCATCATGCTGTGCAAGAGGGTTCGGGCTGGGGTGGAGGGGTAATGTGGTCCCCTAGGATTGGCCATGGGTTGCCTGGCTTCTAGAACATTCCACCCACTTCAAAAATTCTTGCACAAGGGCGAGAAAGAGAGTTGGACACTGAAATTGGATGGCGGCAAACAACACCATGGAAAGCTTGAAGGACAAGCCCACTGAAGCCCTTATGGCACGCCACCTGGAGCAAGTAGAGCCCGAGATGGTAAAAATCGGCCCAGTGGGGCCCGAGATATTCACCCAAAAAGGGTTTGACTTTTGACACCCCCTTTCCACTGCATCTTCTATGAGAACCCCTGGAGTGGAAACAAAAATAGTATGCCGTTCCTAACACATAATGCAGATAATGATAAGTGATCACAAGGTTAGACCAATAGGTGGATATATAAGAAAAGCAGGAGAAAGTTTCCTCCTTTCGGAAAAGGACCCTCACACACCAGCGTGCTAGGTGTCATGCTTCATCATCGGGTCTGCTCCTTATCGGGTCAGCACTGCAATACCCGATCGGCACCCGTGATGGGGTGCCTTCTTGGCGGAGATCTTTATTCCTAATGCCGTTGGGTGTAGAGTGTGTAAGGGCCCTAAAAGATATAGTGTAGGTGATAGTGCTGTGTAAGGACGTGAAAATTAAAACAGGGAATAGTGAACCACTCAGAACAAATTTAATGAGTCGTGGACACTACCCTGATTAAAAACAGAAAAGGCGCATACTCTCACTCTCAGGTATGTGGGGAGATATGCTAAAAATAGGTCAACATGTTTCTTGCCTGTTATCTATTCAATGGCAATTCGTCAGGACCAGAAGTAGATCTACCTACACTTTTTGGTGGTGGTCGGGAACTCAGTGAAGTGCATAAATGACAACCAATACAGCACCCTAAAAAGTGGTACCTGTAGATCTATACCAAAACCCAAGTCGGGTCAAAGGTTAACGGCATCGTGTACCGGTAGAGGCAGACACTAAAGTGTAGTGTCAGTTGAGTCGATAAGGACCATCCGTATTCCTACCCTTCGCTCGACCGGACCGGATTCACATGTTGACCTATTTTTAGCATATCTCCCCACATACCTGAGAGTGAGAGTATGCGCCTTTTCTCTTTTTAATCAGGGTAGTGTCCACGACTCATTAAATTTGTTCTGAGTGGTTCACTATTCCCTGTTTTAATTTTCACGTCCTTACACATCACTATCACCTACACTATATCTTTTAGGGCCCTTACACACTCTACACCCAACGGCATTAGGAATAAAGATCTCCGCCAAGAAGGCCCCATCACGGGTGCCGATCGGGTATTGCAGTGCCGACCCGATAAGGAGCAGACCCGATGATGAAGCATGACACCTAGCACGCTGGGTGTGTGAGGGTCCTTTTCCGAAAGGAGGAAACTTTCTCCTGCTTTTCTTATATATCCACCTATTGGTCTAACCTTGTGATCACTTATCATTATCTGCATTATGTGTTAGGAACGGCATACTATTTTTGTTTTCACGTATATTTGGGCATGTATGCCGGACCTGAGTGATTCATTATTCAAAAGCCCTTAGTTCCCCTCCTTTGACGAAACCCCTGGAGTGGGCCAGTGCTCGCCCTAAGGCTTAATTATTTATTTTACCCAGAGAGGGGGTGTACGGGACCTCATCTGCCGGGCCGGCTTATGCAGGTAAGGGACCTGGGACCCAAATCTCGGGCCCCTGACCGCGAGAAGGAGGGATAGCGTGGTCACTGCCCCTGCACTCACAAAAGGAGAAGGGGGCCCTGAATGCAGGAGGAGGCAGGGGAGTGCCTTTTTTCCGCCTTCCCCCATGGCAGTGGGCTTTTCCCCTGCTTCCTGTACTCGTGTCTGGGGGAGCAGGCGGCCACCCCAAGTAGAGCCCAGCGAGCGGGGAAGAATCTTGCTGCCAGCACCCGCGCTGGCAGTCAAAGGAAGCTAGCTGGGCAGGGACCAGCTGGGCAGCACATGAGTGAGCTCCACATGCTGCCCCAACAACAGCATATGTTGGGGTGCCCAGGTGGTTCCGGGCACCGCCCAACAAAAGAAAAACAAGCCCAAAAAGGAAAAAGACTCGGGGCAGAAGATTAAAGCCACTAATTAAATATGAACGCTCCTTTGCAGGGAGCGTCCCATAACTCCCTGTGGCATGTATTTTGCACACAGTTTTCTCTGCTTTGTGATGGCTGCCAGATGGGAGGGTGCACCACTAATGTGTTTTAAATGTACTCTGGGGGCTGCAGGAGGTGCAGCAGCCCCCACCTCTAACTTGCTAAACATTGACCCCAAGTTTCTGGTGTTATGAAGAGCATGACCCCAAGGCTTTTCATCAGTGTTTTCCAAGCATTCCTAAGGTTGGAACTTTTGTTCTTCAGCCTGGTAATGTAGCGTTCTCTATGAGTTGGTCCTATGGCTATATTGTATGTGGTCTATATTTGTTAAAGACACAGACGCGTTAGGTTGATTTCTCAATGCTTTTTTAATAATGTATTGTTAAAAGGGGGGTTTACATGAACCTTACAAATGCTTTATTGATAATGATTGCATTGAAACATGGTTATTGATTTTAGTGATATATTGGTGATTTTTTAACATGTGGTTATAGGTCTTTTATTGTGGGGACCTTTTGACAAACCAATAGGCCTGTTTTATTTAAAGTGATACCCCCCTATATTGTGATGTTCTATCTGGTGTAAGTGGGCGTACTGTGATTGTGTGTGTGTGAGATAAAGGTAATTTTCCTTTCTCAAAGAAAAAGCACTGACTTGACAATAATTTATTGAGTATTGTTTTGTGTCAGCTAATGGTGATTACTAGCCCACGCCTCCTCCCCTGAATAGTCCTTGGACTGCTCTGTTTTGCTACCGTGAGAGAGTCAGGCACTACAATGGGGTACTTGGTTCCCAGTAAGTGAAATTGTAGACCTATTATTTGTGCAGGCCACACATCCTGCACAACTAATAACCCTATTTCTTTCACATGCAAAACCTCATTTTAGTCTAAATGAACCTTGTACCATTTTCATTACATTTTGAGAACTTGTTTTGTGGCAGATTTAAGGCAGGGGAAAGGAATTGAAGATTTGTGTGTTTTTTTTTTTTTATTTAAATGATGTCTAAAATCATATGAGACCATTTATTTTTCAGATCGCCATCATGGCACCCCCATGCTGCTGGATGGCGTACGATGCATCGGCGTGGAGCTGGAATACGACTCTGAGCAGAGCGATTGGCAGGGCTTTGATTAACCCGGAAGCCCAAGCATCGGCTGAACTCCCCACATGTTAAAAAGAAACAAAATACTTCTGAAATGAATTGGTCGCATGGGTGTCGGAATTATCGCTGCAGGGACTGTACTCTGGAAATTGTAGGATGGCACAATGTGTGTTGTTATGAGAGAGAGTTTACAAAATGAACCCCTGCTTGTTCCGTAAGCTGTGAGTTCTAGTGGAGTAAAGCCTGCCTTACTGCTTTGTACCGTCCACCGACAGCCTTTACAGTAGTATGTTTCATGCTTTCAGAGTACAACGCCTTCCCCTTGAAAAAGAAGGTGTGTAGCATCCTGTGTACTTCAATACATACATCTGTGGTGCAGGGCAGGGCCTTTTCCGGCAGAGCAGAGGATGCAAACATCACAGTAGAAAGTTCCTTTATTTCACTTCCATTTTCCCATTGCTATAGTCCAGTGGACACACCTGCAGAATATGGCTTTCTCTGTGGCTGTATTTTGCCCCCAAAACTGCTGTATATATATATAAAAAAAAATTGCATGGCTTTTAGGTTTTTTCCCGGTAATTGTGCAAACCGCAGTAGTTTCTAGGCTCATTTATCATACGAACGATGTCGCGCACGCTGATTATTTTCCATAATTCATGGATTTTCCATCATACCAGTGAGTGAATTATGTATTCCAGCCAACTAGACTTTTATTTTATGTTCTTAGTTTTTTAACATGTTATGTAAACATACGTAACTGATAGTTGTTAGTGTTTATTTTACAGTCCGTCGTAATTGTCGCTAGTCAATACATGATGAATGGCGTAATGCCTTAAAGCGCTCATGACCAGACACCGTACCGTTGAATAGCCATGATCTCTAGGGCCTTTTGAAAGTTTGAATATTGTATTAGCCAGAGAGACCTAATCAAGCATTCCTTCTTCCAAAGTGGACGTATAGCCCCAGAATTCTAATTTAAAATGCAAAAAATGTATACCAGAGTACCTGTCAATTACCATCCCATTGTCATTGCTGCTGTTAATGCTGTGAAACATTGCTGTTGCTTTGAGACATCCAAAGGTTAAGGAAACACATACATTTTGATCAGGGGGGTTATTTCGCTTTAAAAATATATATTTTTAAGTAGAGTTGTAATGCCACCTCTTAGAATTCCTCATACTGAAGGTTTCTGAATGTTTGTCCTGAATGCAATTTTCCCCAGTCATTCCTTCCTACAAAACTCATACATATGTCTTTTCTTCACCTGTTGTACAATGTGATTTTTTTTTTCTTGACAAACTTTGTCACACTGAATTAACCAGAGACTATAAGGCTTTTTTGCTGAACAGAAGGAAGAGGAATTAAACCACCTCTGACAACCAAAATGTATTAAAGCATCTTCCAGACTGTCTGTGCCATTAGACATCTGATCCATCCGAAGCAAGCATGGACACTTGCTGTGTAAAGGCATATTGTAAACTGTTAACGTGGGGCACCGTGAGATTTTTTTTAAGTTGGGTAGCTGGATCCCATGTATTAACAGGAAACAAAGGACCCCATCCCAGTACAAAGGGGGGCACCATCAGCTTTGTTTCAAATTGGGTAGCCGGATCACATGTATTAACAGGAAGTAAAGGACCCCATCCCAGTACATAGGGGCGCCATGAGCTTTGTTTCAAATTGGGTAGCAGGATCCCATGTATTAACAGGAAATAAAGGACACCAACCCAGTATATAATCTGAATATGATAGGTTGCCGAGAACCTCGTTTAAAGGCACTTTCACTGAACCATATATAGTAGCTCATATTCTCAGGTCTTGTAAGATCCACATTATATACGATTAGTTGTTCGCAGAATATAGCTTTGGCTAGCTTTACTTGATCAACAGCAGTGTTTTCAAACCTGTGGTCCACAGAAATGTTGCATACCTGTGAATTGTGGCCGTAAGTTACTGGTATGGAGTCCTTATCAATAATTGTAGTACCCCTCCCTCCCCACCCCCCCCAAAAAAACGTACAAAATATATATTTTTGAATGTTATATAAAGATACGTACCTGAGAATTTTACTGTTATCTCTTCTATACATATACAAATTACATAAGCCAACTATTGAGTATCTTTTTGAAGTGCATTTTTATTTAGCATAGTTGTCATGACTTCATGGTTAGTTTTTGAAATTGTTTCGATTTTATAGACATGCATGCAGCCAGGCAGTGTGTACAAACATGCTAATGATGTCTTTTTTAGTAGCCTTTCCTGTTGAAAGCACTAAACAACTACAGTTTCACATACTTCAAAAGCTTGTAATCTCACTCTAGACCTAAAATAACTTGTTAACACTGCAGCTGTTACACTTTTAAAAGATAGAAATTCATTTTGCTACTAGCCAAAAAGTGTCTTTAACTTGTGTCTTGTTAATTATTTTTAGGGTTGGGGTAATGGTACATTTAAGAAACCCAAATATAAAATGATTCAGAAGAGAGTAGTTTTGTAATATTACAAATAATGCATTATTGAGAGGTTTTCAGCCCAATTTCACAATGGCATGTTCTTTTTTTTTTTTTTTTTTTTCTTCTTCTTCTTCTTTACCTGATCACTTGATTTACTTACTATCCTTAATTTCTGATATTCGTAACGTTTGCTTTTGTATTATATTTTAAGATTCACTTTCCATTTTGTTTTTTGCCTTGGGAGGGAAAAAACTGAAACATGGTACAATTTTGAAAGAAACCAGGGATCTTATGTGCCTCTGTATGTTTTTCTTAATTAAAATGTAATAAAAATGTTGGTTCAAATATTCGTTGTTTTTCTTTTCATACTTAGACTTTTACGTCCTCAGTGGCAGACAGCTTCATGACACAAAGTTGCTATTCATTTTGATCCCAGTCAAAGTCTTAGAGAGAGAGGTGTGGCGCAGCAGCCAGAGCGGCGGACTCTGGAGCGCAGGGTTCACGGTTCGATCTCTGGCAGCAGCTCTGCTCAGCATCATGTGACTCTGGGCAGTAGCTCACTTAATCTTCCCGACGGCCCCCAGCGCCTTGAAACCCTTAAGGGGGTGATATGTTCGCGCTTTGCAAATAGGAATTATTTATTTTTTACAACCTAATGGAATAATTTATTCTGTAGTCCTCAACTTAATTGTACGTGCGTCACTCACACTAATTACGTGAGTAGTGTGAACATTATTTTTATGGTTTGGCTTGACAGCGCAGCAGTCGCCAGACAATTATGTATCACTAGGAGAGGAGTTTGGCCCCGCCCACATGTTGGGAGCCTGGAGTACATGCTTTGATTGGGCAGAAGTTAAGTGCTTCCACAATAAAGTGATTGCCTCCAAAAGCTGTGATCATTTTGTTTATTAATCCAGAACTTTCAAGGTCATACACGACATTGCAATGCTATTAAAGTGTCTTGGGTAACTAGGTAGTTTGTTGTTTTTCTCTGGCAGCAGCACAGATGGGAGAAGGATAGTCATTGACCAAGATGGATTTTTAGGTTCGGCTTGACTGCAACTGTCATATGACCGTTTAACCTACACCAACATTATTCTACAGTTCTTTACTTTCACACATATCCATTCCCATGCTATTTACTAGTAATGCTCCACATTACCATACAACACTGCTATAAAGCCAGACCTATTGGCATTGCCAATGCTTGTGTAAATCTTTAATAAATTTTTTTTTTCAGTTTAACATTGTTACTGCTGAAATAATTCCACAATACATTCAGCGATGGATGTGACCAATAGCTAGGCTTCTACAGTAGCCTAGTCAGAAGAACCATTCAGGAGTAAACCAACATTCCTTAATAATATTATTTTCTTGCGCATTAGCAGTGTGGCCTTTAGTTATAGCTTGTTGTTGACGTTTTAGGTCAGTATAACCATCACTGGATGTAATTGCTCAAATCCAGATGCAGAATCTGGGATGCTCATCATATTTTCATGTTTTCTTTCTACTTTTTTGTCATCATTCCACCTCAATACTTTGAAGTCTGGGTTACCCTTGATCCTGTATCTTTTTGACAATGCCAACCATTTGTGTACACCTTTGACATCCTTGACGTCTTTTAAATAATTAACCATTTCTAGACCACTGTTTTTAAGAAAATACATGCCCAACATTCATTGACCAACTCACGTTCACTCCATCTTACAAACTGTTTCCTCTTTCAGCCAAAAATTAAATTGTTACGATGACTGGTAAGACCATATCGCCCAATCCTAAAAGCCATGCGCACCATCTGACCATAAATAATTTTTAAAAAGCTTTGCCATGGACCTGTTCTTACCTAGACTTTAAACTCAACGCAAAAAGCTTTTTAATTGATGATGAGCCCTGTCATTTCTAAACGCCAATCTAGAAAGCAGAGACAAAATGACGTCAAAAACCTTAATTGTCACAGAAATTTTTCTTCAATTACCTCTAAGATTTTTGGCTGGCAATAGGAGGAGAGAATACTTTGGGAAACACCAGAGTACAACTCCTGCAACTTATGGCACCTGTGTTCACTTGCAGTCTTCATTCTCCTGGACCTCTCGACACACCACTGTCCAACCCCATGAACCTGAAAAGTCTACTGAAGGCAAGGCTGCACCCCTTCTCTCCTCCATTTCACCCCTCTATGACTTTTAGGATTATTGTATAGATTTATTGTCCTGAGTCTTCATTGTAAACACACCTGCATGATTCTCATTGGCTGCATATTCTCTAGCTACTACAGCGCTCTGCTGCCTTCGGGGGGGTAACTTGGTCCTAAATAGCCCCTGCTAGAAATGGGGTTACTGGTTGGCTAGGGTATGCACCTAAGCCAGGCAGAACCCACCACTCTAGTCAGGGCAAGGGGGTTGCACACCGAAGATCACCCCTGCTCACCCCCTTGGTAGCTTGGCAGAGCAGTCAGGCTTATCCCAGAGGCAATGTGTAAAGCGTTTGCGCAACACACCCACACAACAGTGACACACTAGACACACCACAAGAGACTCCACACAAGGTTATATAAAAATACCCTTTGTTTTATTCACAAAACACATTAGAACACAATCACATATATATCACTTTGCCACCGGGCACTTGTCATGACTTCACAGGGATTTGCATAAATCACTTGGGCAATCGGGCCACAGTCATAAACATTACAGTTAGGGCGACCAATAACTACTGGTAGGATTACACTGAGCATAACACATTATGCATAACTTCATCAGCAGTGCCCTATAGCGAAGGCCTGTAGAGTGCACACATTAGTAATCCTTACTGGCAATGTAATATGCAGAACAAACTACATACGCCATATCAGGGCCCAATACAACTACATTACCCGTTATGCAGTGTTCTCCACACAGCGGGGAGCCCAGAAGCCACCGGGCCTCTCTTATGGCCAATGCGGGGAATGTCGTGGAGGTTCCTTCCTCCTGCAGGACTTGGGGACCTCCGTCGAGGTTTCACCCCGTTCTTGCCTAAACATAATGGCCCCGGTGCCTAGCGCACCAAATCTTGTGCGGGGGTGCAACACACACCCAGTCTCTGCTAAAGAAGAGTGCCTCCGGTGCCCAGCGCACCAAGTCAGGGAGCGGGGTGCTACTCACTTGTTGATCAGGGCCCCCGCGCTGCTCAGTCGGCCGGATGGGCCGGAATGTAGCGGGGGGCCTCACCGATGTCTCACCCCGTTGGTGGAGCCAAAATAGTGCCCCCAAAGACCTGTCAAGCTGGCGGGGAGGTCTCGCTTGGTCCTCCCTGCGTGCTGGACTGGGTCTCCGCCACGCAGCTTGCCCTGGTGGTTCCATGGAGAGCGGGTGTGGCTGTACTCTCAGCCGGCCCTTGCCAGTCACACGCTGAGTTCTCTGTTCTCCTCTGGAACAGGGAGGCGGGCCCTCTCGGGAGGATCCCTGACGGCCGGCGTAGCTGCTCCCAGCAGCCGGGCGATGCGGTGGGGCGCCACCCGTCCCTCTAAAGATGTATGTCGCGGCCCGCTTTACCACAGGGGGGCCGTAGGCGAAAATCAAGCCTCCGCGTCCCCGAGCAATCACGGAGCTCCTGCGGTGCGATCTCCTCTGCCAAGTAAGGCGCCCTGCAGAACCACGCAGGCAGGGCAACGCTATACACGCTTTCTCCCAGCAGCAGGAGAAAGGGACTGCGCTCACAAGCGCTCCCAGCTTACCTCACAAAGCGCTTCACATGCGCTATATCTCCTCAAGGCAAGGGACACACCAGCAAGGTGCCGGCTAGCAGGCCAGCACAAGGGTTCCTCAGGGCAGGGCTGCAGTCCTTCCTTGAGTCCAGTAGGCAGCAGGTCAGCAGCCCAGAGGAGCAAAGTCCCTAGGCGGTTTCTCCAGGGTCACAGCAGTTCTTGCTGTGTCTTCCCTTTTCAAGTTCAAAAACATGGGGTCACAGCCCCAGTACTTATAGTCCAAATGTCTTTGTTCTGGGGGCACTTTACAATATAATTACAAGTGCATAACACCCCCCATTCACAGTGTAAGCCTTGGCCCCAGACACACCACAGGGGGGCGGAGCCAGCATTGTGGAAGGCAGGCACAGCCCTATTCAGGTACAGGTGCTACTCCTGCTACCACTCCAAATGCAGACCAGGCCTATTCAGGTGCAAGGGAAAACTCCTCCCGCTACTCTAAATTCAGCCAAGGTCTATTCAGCCTAGCGCTGAGTCACCCAGGGAGGGCAGGACACAGCTCAACCCCACTGTACATGGGACTGATGGGTAAATTAAATATGCCAAACTGGTGTAGACCAATCTTACCAAGTTTACAAGAGAGAGCACATGCACTTTAGCACTGATCAGCAGTGTTAAAGTGCCCAGACTCATAAAACCACCACCAACAACAGGTCAGAAAACAGGAAGAAGGCAAAATGTTCTGGGATGACCCTGCAAAAAGGGCCAAGTCCAACACCCTCAGTAAAGAATAAACAAATATAGATATGTGAAGACTAAAGCTTTCGCGGTGGACATTTTGTGAACTTTGCTTCTCATCTCAGAGGCAGTTCTGACTTATTCCTAGCCATACACCTAATAGACTGATTCTTAGAAGGTATTTTGTTGCATTTGTTCGACCAACCTGGTCCATATATGTTTATCTGAAAGAGACACGTTAGTGACAGATTCCTCACCTTAGAATATCCCCAGGCTTCAGGCTGGATCCGGAAAGTTTTTGCGTAGCAGTACCCTTGCGCGTCGGTAGGCGGCGTCGTGCGGCTCCGCGTCCGTCGTCGGCGTCGTGATCGCCGGGATGACGTCGCGGGCAGTACTTAGACGCCGCCCCTACGCGCTGACGTCAGTTCTTCTTTTTCCGCGCCAGCAAGCGCAGATCCGGGAAGAGCAGTGCCCTAGTCATTTTTTGACTAACTTTTTGGGTGAATTTTTTCACTGTTTCTTTCATATCGACTCTAAGGTGTCGTAGGGATGCCCGGCTTTAAACGTTGCGACGCCTGTGCTCGGATGATGTCCATCACAGACCCGCATCTGGAGTGTCTCTTCTGCCTCGGGCGAGACCACGACACAAAGTCGTGTTCCGACTGCCGGTCCCTAAACCCGAAAGCTTTGCGAGAGCGGTCTCGAAAGCTCCTCGAGGCCCGGCAGTCGGCTCCGCGCCACACCAAGCCCCGGTCGCGTGAGAGGTCGAGGGGTCGGTCGCGGAGTCCTCGCCGGTCGTCGGGATCCAAGTCTTCGTCGTCCGGTAAGTCTAAACACAAGAAGTCCAAAAAGCATCATCGCTCTAGGACTTCGCCCGCCGGTCTCGCGACTCGGCTGAGGCCCCTCCCGGCACCGTCCCCGCCCCGCGGCCCCGGACATGCCTGTGGAGTCGCCCCGCAATACCCGTCCTTACCGGGTTCGGGGGCGGATCCGGCCCAAGTACAGGAATTCCTGTCGGCCATGGCCCGCCTCTTCGGGCCTCAAGGTCCCTCCGGTGCGCCTTCGGGCCCCGCGGGCCCTGATGGGGTTGCCCCGGCGTCGCCGACGACTCCGGTCCCGGCGTCGCTCGTGCCTCCAGCCTCGGTCCTGGCCCCGGCCTCGATCCCGGCTCCGGTGGTACCGCAACCCCCATCGACGCCGGTCGACCTGACCACGCCTCCGCGGGCGCCGATGTCTCCGGTGCCGTTCCTGGCGCCGGGCGGCGTCGTCCCCATGTACTCTCCGGCTCCGGACATGGAGCCGGACCGACGTCGCTCGACGCCGGTTCCGGCGCCGATGAGACCTTGTGTCCCAAATTTCCCTCCTCCTCCTTATTTTGAACCGGAGGAGGACCAGGAGGACTGGGAGGGGTCTGACCCTCTGGCACAACAGTTTCAGTATGATGAGGACTGGGCAGAGGAACTAGGGGATGCCAGTGGTCTAGATACTTCCCCTGACACTGGCATGCTGTCTCCTCCCGTGGCTACGGAGGAGGGAGCCAATTTTGCAACGGTGTTGCGTAGGGCAGCTGGAGCCTTACATCTCCGACTCCCTACGGTGACGGTCAAGACTAATCTCTTGACAGAAGTGCTTCAGCCGGCGGCCTCCTCCTTGGAGACTGTGCTGCCGTTCAACGATGCACTCACTGACGTTCTTTTGGGCGCCTGGTCCAAGCCCAACACAGGGGCTCCTGTGGATAGGAACGTGTCCCGACGCCATCGCCCAGCTCCGGGCGACCCCTTGTTTCTCTCTGTCCACCCCACTCCTGAGAGCTTGGTTGTCCAAGCCTCGGCTTCCCAAACCGCCTTCCCTACCGCCCTCCGGATAGGGAATCCAAACGCCTGGATCAATTTGGGAAGAAGGGTTTTTCTTCCTCCAGTGCTGGCTTGCGGTCCATCAACACCACTTGTCTTTTGGGCCGATATACCCACTCCTTGTGGGATTCGGTGGCGACTGTTTTGCCCCAGTGTTCTGAGGAGGTCCAGACACTGCTTACCCGCGCCATTGCGGAAGGAAGGGATGCGGCCAAATTCACCATACGTTGTGGCCTTGATACCGCCGACTCGCTGGGCAGATCTATTGCAACGACGGTGGCGCTGCGTCGCCACGCCTGGCTGAGAACCACTGGTTTTTCGGGTGATGTCCAGAATACACTCATGGACATGCCCTTTGATGGAGTCGGTCTTTTTGGTTCCAAAGCAGACCATGCGTTGGAGCGTTTTAAGGACTCACGGGCTACTGCCAAGTCCCTGGGCCTTCCTGCTACACGCCCTCCGCTACCTTCTGCTTTTCGCCCCTATCGTGGCCACGGAAGGGGCGCCCAGTCACCTCAGCAGCCCAGCCACCGGCCCGCGCAGCAGGCGTCTTCGCGTGGCCGAGGACGTGGATACCGCCGTGGCGGTTCGGGCAACCAGCGTGCAGGTCAGGCCACCACCTCCAACCCGTCCGCGGCCTCCAAGCCCTCCTAGTCCCTCCTTTCAGGTGCACAGCACGCCAGTAGGGGGCAGGGTCCGCCATCACCTTCACCACTGGCGTCCCATCACCTCGGACAGGTGGGTCTTGGACATTGTCCGAAGGGGCTACTCCCTCCCCTTCGAGACCACCCCCCAGCCATGCCACCTCAATTCCACCGCATGTCAGGGGATCACTTGGTACTTCTGCAGAAGGAAGTCAAGGCCCTCTTGGCCAAGAGGGCCATCGAGCATGTTCCGACCCCAGAAGTAGGACGTGGTTGCTACTCCCACTACTTCCTGGTGCCCAAAAAGGACAAGGAGGACATGCGTCCTATCTTGGACCTCCGGAACGTCAATCGCTTCCTCCGGAAGGAGAAGTTCAAGATGCTCACCCTAGCTCAGGTCTTGACTGCCCTCGACCCTGGAGACTGGTTGGTAGCGTTGGACTTGCAGGACGCCTATTTCCACATCCCCGTCCTGCCGGCCCACCGGCGTTACCTTAGGTTCACGGTAGGCCTCGAGCATATTCAGTTCACCGTGTTCCCCTTTGGCCTTACCAGTGCCCCTCGGGTGTTCACGAAAGTGATGGCGGTGGTCGCAGCTCATCTGCGCCGGGCAGGGGTTTCCAGTATTCCCCTACCTCGACGACTGGCTGCTGAAGGCGGGCTCGCCCCAGGCAGTCGTCTCCCACCTCCAGACTACGGCCGAACTCCTGCACTCGCTGGGGTTCTCCATCAATGTGCCGAAGTCGCATCTGATTCCTTCTCCACAGCTCCTTTTCATCGGAGCAGTTCTGGACACGACGCAGTTTCGGGCCTATCCTCCCGAACGGCGAGTCCGGGATATTCAGGCTATGATTCCGATCTTTCAGCCTTTATCCTGGGTTTCGGCACGGATGACCCTGAGGCTGCTGGGCCTCATGGCCTCCTGCATCCTGCTGGTCAATCATGCCAGATGGCATATGCGGGCTCTGCAGTGGGACCTGAAGTTCCAGTGGGCGCAGCACCAGGGCAACCTGTCCGATCACGTCCAGATCTCGGAGGGGACTGCAAAACAGTTGCAGTGGTGGCTCTCGAACCGGCAATGGGTCATGGGCAGATCCCTCTCCCTTCCCCAGCCAGAGCACACAGTTGTGACGGACGCGTCCCTTCTGGGATGGGGCGGTCACATGGGAGAGGCGGAGATCAGAGGCCTCTGGTCTCCGGCGGAGTCCCGGCTCCATATCAACCTTCTGGAGCTCCGGGCGATCCGACTTGCACTCAAGGCATTCCTTCCTCTGTCAAAGGGAAGGTAGTGCAGGTGTTCACAGACAACACCACCGCCATGTGGTACTGCAACAAACAGGGCGGGGTGGGGTCGTGGACCCTCTGTCAGGAGGCTCTGCGCCTCTGGACATGGCTGGAACATCAGGGCATGTTCCTGATGGTTCAACACCTGGCTGGTTCCCTGAACGCCAGGGCGGACGAACCTCAGCCGCAGGTGCATGATGGATCACGAATGGCGTCTTCACTCGGAAGTGGCGCAAGGACTCTTTCTACAATGGGGAGAGCCTTGGTTAGATCTATTCGCCACCGAAGAGAACGCGCAATGTCATCAGTTCTGCGCGTTGGAATTTCCAAGGCGGCACTCGCTCGGCGACGCTTTTCGTCACGAGTGGAGTTGCGGTCTGTTGTACGCCTTTCCGCCTATACCACTTCTACCCAGAGTGTTGAAGAAGATTCGGCACGACCGGGCCCAAGTCATCCTTGTGGCTCCGGACTGGGCTCGAAGAGTTTGGTATCCCGAGCTACTCAGTATGAGCGCAGATCCCCCGATCCGTCTGCCTCTTCGGGAGGATCTTCTGTCGCAGCAGCAGGGGACGGTCCTCCACCCGAACCTGTCCAGTCTACACCTGCTTGCGTGGAGATTGAGCGGCGGCAGTTGATTCCTTTCGACTTGCCTCCCGAAGTTTGTGATGTGATTCTGGCAGCCAGGCGTCCCTCCACTAAGGTGGTATACGCCTGCAGGTGGAACAAATTTGTGGCATGGTGCACAGCAAAGGCTGTGAATCCCCTTTCTGCCCCTCTTTCTGAGGTCCTTCTGTTCCTTCTTTCTTCTGGCCCACCAGGGTTCTGCCCTGGGTACCATCAAGGGTTATCTTTGTGCTATCTCGGCCTTCCTCAGGCTCCCTGATCAGCCCTCCTTTTCAAGTCCCCTGTTGTTAACAGGTTCTTAAAAGGCATTACACACCTCTTCCCTCCTGTTCCGTTTGTGATGCCTCAGTGGGACTTGAACTTGGTTCTTACCTTTTTAATGTGCGCTCCCTTTGAGCCTCTACATAACTGTCCTCTTCGTCTTCTGACTCTGAAGACAGCCTTTCTGGTGGCCATCACCTCCGCTCGGCGGGTGAGTGAGCTCCAGGCTCTATCTTGCAAACCTCCCTTTCTGTCTGTTCATCCAGACAAGGTTGTTCTTCGGACGCGTCCGTCCTTCTTGCCAAAGGTGGTTACTGCCTTCCACATTGGGCAGACCATCACTTTGCCTACCTTCTTTCCGCCTCCGCATCCTTCCATAGAGGCTCCACCGTCTGGACCCAAAACGTGCGCTCTCCTTCTATATCGACCGCACAAAACACTTCCGGGTGGATGACCAGCTCTTTGTTGGCTACGTGGGCGCCAAAAAGGTCGGGCGGTGCACAAACGAACCATCTCCCCGCTGGGTTACCTTGTGCATCAAGACCTGCTATTCTTTGGCTAAGAAGGAGCCTCCTGTTGGGCTGCTTGCCCATTCCACCAGGGCAACGGCTGCTACCACGGCCTTGGGCCGCGGTGTTCCGCTGCCGGTTATCTGTCAGGCAGCTACGTGGGCCTCGCTGCACACGTTTACAAAGCATTACTGCCTTGACAGTCAGGTCCGGAGGGACGGCTTCTTTGGCCGTTCTGTCCTCCAGGACTTCCTTGTCTGATCTTTGTTCGTAGACCCACCACCGGGGTTGGTATTGCTGGGGTATCTATTCTAAGGTGAGGAATCTGTCACTAACGTGTCTCTTTCAGATGCACAAGTTACTAACTTGTGTAACGATATATTTGTAAGAGACAGTAGTTAGTGACGGATTCCTTACCGCCCCACCCATCCTCCCCGTTCTGCGGACTGATTTCTAGGGTTAATGACATCCCTTTCAGGGCCCTAGTATTTTTCAGACACCTATGTCAGCTTCTTGCATGGCTCTGCGTTCCTGACGCGGAAAGTCGTGTACAGAACTGACGTCAGCGCGCAGGGGCGGCGTCTAAGTACTGCCCGCGACGTCATCCCGGCGATCACGACGCCGACGACAGACGCGGAGCCGCACGACGCCGCCTACCGACGCGCAAGGGTACTGCTACGCAAAAACTTTCCGGATCCAGCCTGACGCCTGGGGATATTCTAAGGTGAGGAATCTGTCACTAACTACTGTCTCTTACAGATATATCGTTACACAAGTTAGTAACTTGTGCATCAAGAAGTATGGCGGGCAATGTGGATTCCGCTCTTCATAGGACAGCTGATGATGAGTGTTTCAGTGCCTTTTGAATCAGCGAACACTTCTGGTTAGCAATAAAGGGTAAGTGTCTTTGTAAAGAAAATGTTACAACCGTCTTTTCACAAAATGTCTGCTGCCCTTCTGTAACCTGCGTTATCCTGCATGTCTGTTTTCCCTTCGGAGATTGCCTCTCTTATTGTACTACAAGAACTGCAAAAGTTCAGCAGAGTTTTTTCTTAGATTAATTTAATTTTATGTTTTAAAAGAAAATAACTTTTAGATGGGTAGAGGTGAGCATTCCCAGCAGGACTTGAAATTCCCTGACCTATAACCGAGAAACCCATAATCTCGAAAAATCTCAGGGAAAAACATCATCATTGACTTGAGGAGGGGACCGGGAGGGGTGGACCGAACACAAATAAGTGTGGTATAGGGTAAGCAACAAACGGTGCAAATGTAGCAATGGGTTTCTTTAATTTTTCTTAAATCCAAAATATTTTTTTCTCATTGACTCTGTTGTAGCCATGCAACTGCAGATGCCTGTTCCAGCATTCTTGCTCTTTTACACAACCTGTAAGAAGCCTTTGTGGTGATAACCTAGAATTGAATGGAACATAAAGCACCAGTTCTTTTTGTAATTGTTCTTTTTATTTGCAAGGAGAGTTTATAAAAAGTTTTCATTATTAGCACAATCAGCTTCTTTTTATAATCTGTTCACCATTTATAGGGAGAGATAGTTTGAAAGTACAGAAAATTGATTCAATCAAGCTCAAAATTCAATAAGTACATTTTGTCCTGGTGTGACAAGAAAAATCATCAGTCATTGGTTTGTAGGGTTGAAAAGGAGGTGTTCTGCATCAGGAGCCAGACACCTGTGAGGCTATAAATCAGAAGGTAATACACATGATGGCTGCCGACTTAAGTGTTTTTCCATTAGCATCAAGTCCAGGATTTGCTACCAATTTACTTTGTTTGATGCTCATGACTTAAAATAACAGCGGAGATGCTATTCAACTACATTTAATTTCTCATTGAATATGTGTCTGCTACGTAAGAGCGTGACTGTGATTGAAGTCTCACCACTTCCGCCTCACTAGAAGAAGACAACACTGGGACTGTCAAAAAGTAAAGGTGTGTGAGAGCAAGGAGCTTCTTGAGATACACGTGCATACGCCGAAAGGAGTGTTTGCTTATCCTTAAAGCGTAGGGTTCTGTCTGACAAGTAACTCTGCCTATTGCACATGTGATCCATAGATAATGAGTAAAATACTCCAATACCCCATACCTCTATAAAGGCAGCCCAATATTCTGGAACACCTCCCCACTGTTACATTGCCGGCAGTGTCTGCGGAACAGAGAGAAGCCCTAAATAGCCACATAACAAAGCAAGAAATTAGATGTGCCATACGTGACTCCCCTTCCTGTAAAACCCTGGGCTTGGACAGCTTGCCTATCGAATTTTATAAAACATTTAAAGCCCTGCTGGCCCCTAAATTAGCGCAACTTTACTTGGCCGCCATCTCTGTTGGTCATTTACCCCCATCCATACGGAGGCCCTCATGGTGTGGGACATGACTCTTGGAGGTTTCCTCTTACAGTCCACTGTGCTCGATGGGTAGTGACTAAAAGATCCTTAGTAAGGTACTGGCAACACCATTGCTGGGGCACCTGCCTGTGCTGGTCCATCCTGATGAGAATAGGCAGATCCAGGACCCTCAACATCCATCGATTACACAGACTGAGCTGCGGCACAGTGGTCCTACTTTGCTTGTTTGGTCCTGGACCTCGAAAAAGCATTTGACACCTTGGACTGACACAATATGTTCTCGCCCATAGAAAAGGTGAGCATTGGATGCAGGCTCTTGCAGATGATTAAACTCCTCTACACAGCCATCGGCAAGGGTAAAAATATGCTGCAGGATTTCAAGCCCTTTTCCAATTGGTAGGGGCATACATTAGGGATGCCCCCTCCTTTTTGCTCTGGCGATAGAGCCCTTGCCGCAGCGTCTTTGTCAGTCCGGCAATGCCTGGGGCATTCCTGTTGGCGGCAAGAACCACGCCGTCTCCCTGTACGCCGATGACGTCCTTGTGTATATAAAAATCTTTGTAATGGTATAGTCTACACACATCTTGGACGATCTCAAAACCATCTCGGGGCTGGGGGTCAACTGGGCTAAGACTTGTCCGTTCCCATTACATCCAGACTGCCCTCCGTATAACATTACGGTCGACACTCATGTCATTAGCAGGGAGCTGCACACCTTCTGGTATCTGGCAATTAATATTTACCACATGACCTGTGATTTAACAGATGGCAACCTCATGAGTGATCTCTTCCTTGCGGCCTCGGGTTGCCTTCTGGTGGTCCCTCACTGTACAGGGGCGTGTGGCCCTCTCTAAAATGGTGATTTTGCCACAGCTCCTATACTAATTCACGAACCTGCCGATTTGTATCCCTCACGGCACATTTCTGACACTGAACACAATGCTGGGTGGCTTTGTATGCAACAGAGGGAGGATTAGAGTGCACCTGTCCAAACTGCAACTACCATCTGAGAGTGGGGGATTGGTCGCCCCAGTGTTTTGAACACTATTATCTGGCGGTGCAGCTCCAATGGCCCAGATGCTGGCTAGCTGATCGCAACTTGACAGAAGCGTGCTCGGAGACTAGATCGGTAAGCCTGGTGCAGGAATTGTTTCTTCCCGGTTTGGCGCTGCCGGTGTCCTCTAATACCCTCTTTCGGGTGTCTAATGAGTGTCATCGCAGAGCGTTAAGGACCATGTCTAGAAAACCATTGTACACGCCTGCTATCTCCCAGCGCTCTGTCCGCACTTTCCGGGCAGCTACTGGTAAGAAGGGAGTTGCACTCTGGGAACAGTAGGAGTGAGCATCCCATTTGACTTGTTGACAGACCAAACAGCACTCCTGGCGGGCCAGTTCCTGATGCACAGGCGCTCCCTAGTAGACCTAGAGCGCTTGTGGGGCGTCACCGATACCGATACTGAGCCTGATTTGCATCCTCTGATACAGGTACTCCATTCAATGGGCAATGAGAACCTCTTGATTTTCTGGCTTACGAAAGCCATCTCTCACAAGACACAGGACCCACTAACATCCCTCCGGCAAACATGGGAGTGCAATATATGGCACGCATTGACCCAGAAGGAATGGGGCTGAGTGCTGACGTATTTGCGGAAAGTCTACGGCAATGCCTGCTTTCAGTACATCCAATATAACACATTGCACAGAGCCTACCTCACACCGGCCAAATTACACAAAATATACCCTGCAGTACCTCCTGACCGCCCTCACTGTCATGCCTCCACATTGAACATGGTGCACATATGTTGGACCTGTCAAAGCGATCACGGGCTGTGGGCAGAAGTCTGCGCAGCCCTTATCTGCCTTAGCCCTTACCCGCGTCACTTGTCCAGACCTGGACGGTGCGGCTAGCAGTTTACTGAGCCTCTACAAGCGTCGAAGGGCGGGTGGTACCACTAACTGCTTTATTGATTTGGCATTGCTGATGGCTAGGCAACTGATAGCAATGCACTGGCAGGTCTTGGCCATCCAGTGGGGCACGGTGGAGACTACCATGCTCCGGCAAAAGGAGTTGCGGGGATTGAGGAGTCAGCCCATTTCGGCTGCATGGGGTGAGCTCTTTCTGCTCTTCGGAGAGCGAGGGAGGCCCTGACGATGATGACAGCTATGCATAACCTACCACAACATGCTTCAAAATGACAGCACCCCTCCCGCGCACTTTAATCCCCTTCCCCGATTCCCCATCCCCTTTCCTCTGCAAGTGAAATTAACCTGCTGAGGATATGCTCATGGAACATCAATGGGCTGTCCAGCAAGTTGACAGACCTGGATTTCATTAATTACCTAAGGACATTCCATATTATTGCACTTCAGGAGACTTGGTTGATCGATCCACCACACTTTCAAGGATATGTACGTTTCTTTTCACCAGCAGTCAAAGGGGCTAGATACGGGCACCTGCAGGGATGCCTCGCAATTTATGTGAACAACACAAGTACAACTTCAGCTCATCCAGTTGGCCTGATAACATCGGAATCGATTGCAATAAAAATGTCTACCTCGAGGGGGATACCAGGTAAAGGGCGCAAGGACATCGTAATAATAAATACTTACATACATCCGAAAAGAAGAACCAAGGCTGCAAAACAACTGACAAATTTTGTTGAGCAATGTATAAGTGAGGTCAACACACCAGACATGATACTCACTGGGGACTTTAATTTACATTTAATCGGCTCATCGACAGCGGAGGAAGTACCCATACATAATCAATTATGGAACATCCCACTTCAGGGTAAGAGCTCATCAGAGCTGCCCACAAAAACTAGCCAGTGCCTCATAGAGGATCTCGAACACCTCAACCTTAGAGCGTTGAACGGCAGAAGGAAGGGTGATATCCCCCCGGCATTCACCCACTATACATCAACCAAAAGCTTAACGCTAGACTATACCTTTGTGTCCCTAACCCTGTTCAACAAAATCATTTCATTCAGCATGGGCGACAAAGCTGACAGTGATCATCGGCCCCAGGAGCTCACACTCCGCACAAACATGCCAAAGCTTCTGAAATGGTACGGCCAACCAGGAACAACGGCTACAATCGACTACAAGAAAATAAAATTTAGGCAAGCAACGCAAGGGGACTTTCTACAAACGCAACACTTTTATTCGAAACACGGGAAGGGGGCAATGAAAAAGAGAAATGGGTGAACTACACGAAAACATTGGCAAAATCCTTCGCCGTTCCAATTAAATCGAGAGCACAGCAGAGCTATAGTGGTACAACCAACTTCACTAAGATGCAAAAAAATATGATAAGATCAATAAAAAATACAATTAACCGCACGCTGCGGTACCTGCGGCGGAATCAAACCGATATCACAAATCTAGCAGTATTACGACAGCAGAAAAATCAGCTGAAGCAAGTACTATGGGCGGCCAAGAGAGACTCTGAGGATTCTCTATGGGCGAATTTGCATGCCGACATCAAGCAGAATGACAGTACAAGGTTCTGGGGGACAATAAACCGACTAATTCGCCCTACACATGAGGGACTGTCATCTAATATATCTGAAGAGGATTGGGCGACACACCTTGAAAATCACTTCCATCAAGAAGGCACCACAGAGTCTACAGGAACTAGGTCGGAGACAACTCTGAGGACTACCACTATCGCGCACCGACCCAGCGAGGAAAGTACAGCAGCATTGGAAGGCGATGAAGGGGAATTGCTGGGAGCTAAACTCCCAAGCGACTACCTCAAAGCAATTAAACGCAATATAAAGAAGGGAAGAAAAGGGGGCACTGGGCCCCAATGGAATACCGCCAGTGCTCTACAAACAAGACGCAGATTTCTGGGCAAAAGCACTTAGCCCACTTTTCATCGAGATAAGGCAGACAGGCCTACTTCCTCCTTTCTGGCGGGCTTCGATAATCTCGCCAATTTTCAAGTCAGGAGACAAGACTCAGCCAAAAAACTACTGCTTGGTCGCTCTACTAGATAATGAGGCAAAATTGTTTGCGGGCACACTTCTGGACGAATTACAACAATGAGCCGAAGACAACACGATAATCCCTTTGAATCCGACGGGCTTCTCCAAATGAACGGTAACAAACATAACAACAATGGCTCTGCTTATCGACAAGGCCGAGAAAACAAAAATGCCATTACACCTATGCTTTATTGATTACAGGGCTGCCTTCGATCATGTGAATCGCAGCAAACTATGGACAAAACTGGCCAACTGGGGTATATCCCAGGCCTTGCTCAATCTGCTAATCAATCTGCAAACCGAGACCTGGATTCAAGTAAAACTGGGGGATGGGTCAACTCTTTCGAGACGGATACCAACAACGAAAGGTCTCAAGCAAGGATGTGTGTTGGCCCCGACCCTCTTTAACCTGTTCCTTGCAGACCTTATCCCGCTTTTAAATACCAGCAACTCTCATTCTCTAAGATTAGGGAACCTAGCATTACCATGTCTACTCTACGCGGATGACTAATAAGTCAAACGAAGGTGGGCTTACAGCACCTTCTTAATACCACTTTCGAACATCAACTTGGAAAAAGCCAAAACCATGACAATCAACAAGAACTCTAAGAAAACACCCATCTGGTTTTGGGGTCATACCCGCATTGACTCAGCAACAGAATATAAATATTATGGGGTGGTCATCGATAAAGGAGGGCATTTTACAGCTCAAAGGGACTCAATCAGGAGGAGGGGAACAGCCCTGGCAGTCTCGCTAAGAAATCTTAACTCCGAGCTGAGCGGCCCCTCACTTGCCCCACTAGCCGAAGTAATATGGGCAAAACTCCTACCCACAATAGCTTATGGGAGAGAGGCACAGAGGGGCAGGGATTCCAAGCTTCTAGATGGCACGGTTGCAAAAGCGTACAGAATAATCTTTGGCTTACCAAAAAGAGTCTCTCCAGCACAGATCAGGCTCGAGTTCGGCGTCCAGAAACAGACCCTTGCAAGACAAGGCGCGATAGCCATCTTCTGGGACAAAGTACGGAAATCAAAACCAGGAACCCTCAACTGGTGCCTGTGGTCAGAACTACAATATAATACGTCATCGCTTGCTGCAAAATATCTACAAGCAAGTCTGACCACCCTGTGGCTCACCGAGCTCTGGGAAACACCTACTAGTCACTGTCTCTTCAAAAAAACAGTAAAGAAAATTGTAAAGCGCCTATCCTGGGTTGAGGTCAAAGCAGCCTTAGCCAAGAGGTCACATGGCTGGATGACCTTGCGCACCTACTCCACCCCCGCTGCCCAAAAATACTTAGCCCTGGGATTTGCCAGATCTATTAAAATTCAATTTTTAAAGTACCGACTTGGCCTGCTACCATGAACAAAGCACTTTCTGCACTGGCTGAAAAACCAATTTGACTCTACCTGCCGCTTGTGCGGCAAAGCGCAGGAAGACATGCTGCACCTGCATCTGTAAAGAAATGACACAAGGGGGGGCGTGGCTAGCGCCTGAGGAAGATGGCGGCTCTCCCGTGACTCGTCTGAGGTGACTGGGCCGGCTGAGGGATTTTCTCGCACCACCCATGTGTTCAAGTTCGGCAAATTGCAGAAATGAAGGTCGGGATGTAGACGCTTTTAAATGAAAAGGCTTCTGGCTATTTTCAGACAAGTTTTGCCCCTCTCATAAGCATTACGCTTACAGCTGGTACTTTGAAGACTGCTGCTCCACTGCTGCTCGTGCGCTCAGAGAACCGTTGCTTATCGCATGTTATCTTTTTCAAGATGACAAGGATTACGGTCGTGGGACGAAGCTTCAAAGTTAAGTGCTGCAATGAGTTATTGCCTCATTTAATTGCGCAATGCCCCCTTTTTCACCTCTTATTACTTCCTGACTAAACACGACAGGAACTATCATTCCAAGGCTGCCTGCTTACTGAGGAGATTCCTCTCAACGCGCGCTCTGTTTCTTCAACGGAGGCAGTG
This sequence comes from Calotriton arnoldi, assembly GCA_963921515.1. Lineage (NCBI taxonomy): Eukaryota > Metazoa > Chordata > Amphibia > Caudata > Salamandridae > Calotriton > Calotriton arnoldi. Next base: position 369,020 of record CAWUFW010003060.1, on the reverse strand, counting down.
TCTGCATGTTTGAGTATTTGACTTATTGACTTCTGAAGTCTGAATTACTGAATATTGCTGTTTAGCATTAGAGGCTAAGACAAAAAGTGAAATGTGCCTTTATTTTTACACGCTTATCCTCTTCATTAATATGTTTTAAAATAGGTACATTAGTATCCTCATTTCTATATTGCTGGTCAGCTTATGTGAAAATACCTGCAATGTTATAGGGATGTACCACACAGTGGTTTATTTGAAATGAGTCTAATGGCTATGGCATTAAGCTTAATATGTTAGGGTGCTTGTATGCCCTTCGCTATGCTACAGACATGATTTTGTAATGAACTGTGGTGGCTTATACTTCACATACTTTCTGATTATTAAGCCTATGGATATTACTCATGCTTACTGATATACGGATGCTATAATAACCTGTTTACGTGCCAAATGACCACACTTTCTTTTACAGTGTATTCTCTCTTTTATCATTGAATGGATTTGCGCACTTGAATTATATTTTGCAGCTTTACACAACCTCTTATGTATAGGCTTTTAACTGCATGGGTAGGTTAAAAAAAGTATCTCTATTGCAAGTATCCTCACATCGCAGATTCATTATTCGTTCAAAGTCACGTGCAAATCTCATTCAAATGGAGGATTCCCAAGCACCAACGCCTAAAACCGCGGCTTCTTCAGCTATGGCTAACGGTTCCTCTTCTCTTAATAAAGTAACTACCAAGCGACCCAAAAAGGATCCCCTCTCTCCACCGAAGCAATCTTCGTCTGTTTCCATGGATCTTCTCTTAGAGGAAATTCGAGCTCTGCGACCATTTGGTGAAGAGACAAATTCCAAGATACAAATTCTAACTGATGGTTGGGGAAAACTAGAAGAAAGAGTCACTAAGGTTGAACATAATGTTGAAACTCTCAATGCATCGTACACCAAAGTAGACGTTTTTCATTCCCAAATTACATCTCTGCAAAAACAGGTTGAAAACTTGGAAAACAGGAACAGGCGAAACAACCTCCGCATTTATGGTTTATCAGAAGGAGTGGAGGGGTCGGATCCCATTTCCTTCTTTCAAATTTTTTTACCATCAATACTAAATCTACCGGAGGATACTACTCTCAACATACAACGGGCTCATAGATTGGGCCCACTACATTCAACATCTGCAAATACGAAAAAACCAAGAGGAGTCATATTGTATTTCCTTGAGTACACAGACCTCCTCAAAGTACTATCAGCAGTCAGGCTCCTAAAACGTATTTCTTTCTCAGGGCATCAATTGTTTTTCTCACAGGACTATGCCAAATCTACAGCAGACAGACGTAAAGAATTCCTTGCTATGCGTCCAGCGTTGCGTTCTATTGGAGCACGGTTCGGATTATTTCACCCCTGCTTGTTCAAAGTCACTTTTAATAACAACACCATGACCTATGAGGATCCAACAAAGTTGAGAAGCTTTCTTAATGTTCATTGCCCAGAAAAGATGGACGTCTCCAGTACTCGCTTTAAATAAGCTCTTATTCGATTGTACACGTGAATAGGGTTTAGCTTTTCAATATCCTGTCTTATTTACAGAATTTTAAAATAGACCATGTCATGGTACAACGGTTTGTTTGTTCTCATTAACCTCTTTCATTTTAGGGGATGACCTTATAATGTTGGATATCACATTATGTCCTGTCATTCTGCATCCGGTCCGTATTAACCATATTTTGTTCTTTTTTCTCACAGGACCCCACCTCATGTGCCTGACCTATTAGTTTTGTATGTTGTTTTGCATCCCGAAGTCTTCCCTGCCTTACCTCATGGAGTGCGGGTACGTTATCGTTCCATGTGGTCTCTCCCCCCCCCCTCCATTGTTTTGACTTTTATATGGATATGATCCTTTTTCTTATACTCTTCTTCACAGTTTTCACCCCCTCTTCTTTGTTCTCTCTTCTTTCTTCTTATCATATATGTCTTTATCATATGTCTCTTTTTCCAATCTTGCTTTCTCCTTTTCTTTCCCTTTCCTATCTTTTCAGCTTCTCTCAATTGGTTTTAACTTTCAATATCTTCGTACCTATTATAAGGTTTAATTCAATGTCTTTTATAGATCTCAATATTGAATTTTTCGCAAAAATTACTGTTCATATTATACAGGATTGTACTGGTTCACTTATGTTTTTCGTACTTTTACTTCATAAATGTTTTTGAAAATTGTTACATGGAACGTCAAAGGCTTGAATTCCCCATTAAGCGACAGAGAGTCTTATCCCACCTTTCCAAATTAGATGTTAACATTGCGTTATTGCAAGAATCACATCTTACCGAAAGTGAATCACTAAAACTCAAAAGGAATTGGGTTGGTGAAGTCTTTTTTCGCCAGGAGATGGCAAAAGGAATGGGGTTATAACTCTATGTCACAAAGCACTGCATGCTAAGCTTGTCTCTCAAGAATCTGACACAGAGGGTAGATGGATTCTCACCAACCTTTTGCTGGGGAAAATTCCTTTGTCTCTACTCAACATTTACGCCCCTACCAATGGAGATGCCTCATTTTGGTCTAGTATTTCTCAGTTAATGCTCAAATACCCATCAGAAAACTTTATTCTTGCAGGTGACTGCAATCAAGTCATGGACCCATTTATTGATAGAAACTCTAAAGCCCCTTTTATCCCAAACACGCCACACAAAATTTTCGCACGAACTATTCAACAGAGAAACTTATTAGACTCATGGCGCCTTTGTAACCCATCCACAAGGGAATACTCTTTTTCTCCCCACCACATCAAATACAATCTCGGATTGATCATATTTTTATTTCTCGCAACATTTCACAATCCCTACGTTCTGCTGACATTGGCCCCATTCTCATTTCAGACCACGCACCTGTCTTGATTCAATTAGACATTTTAAACCAATCCACAGTACCAAAAAGATGGCGCTTCAATAACTCCTTACTCCTTGACCCGAATTTTAATTCATCTTTTGCCTCTTTCGCTCAAGAGTTTTTTCACATTAATCTAACGAATGATGTTTCCTTTCATACAGTATGGGACGCCTTTAAGGCCACCGCCCGGGACTTTATTATTAGATTTGTGTCAAAAAAACGTAAAGTTTCCCGCTCACTACATAACACACTCCTTGCCAAGATTAAAAAACTTGAGCACTCCTTCTACACCTCCAAATCGAAGGAATCCCTCAAAGATCTTATTACTGCAAAAATTGCTTTTAATGAATCCACTACTGAACAGGCCTCACTATATTTATTGAAATCCTCAGCGAAGTATTACGGGGGGCAAAACAAATCGGGCAAACTTTTAGCCAATTACCTAAAAATGAAACAACAGAAACTCCATATTGATTCTATTATAGATGAAACACCTAAACTTAAAGACCCTGAAATACTCCAAGAATTTGTACATTTCTATCAAGCTCTTTACACGCCGGAAAACACACCCTCAGATACAGACATATCCCAATACTTCTCTACAATTCAAAAACATACTAATCCCCAATTGGACTTAGCTTATTTGGAGGCTGATCTCACACAAACAGAGTTGTTAAATGCTTTAAAAACCCTTAAAAAAGACAAAGCCCCAGGCCCAGATGGTTTCACAGTGGAATTTTATTTACATTTTATTCATCTATTACTCCCACATTTACACACTCTTCTTTCTTCCTTTATCACTTCCTGCAATTCCACTGGCTCCTTTTCCGAAGCCTTGATCTGTCTAATACCAAAGGCTGATAAGGATCTACGTTATTGTAAGAATTATAGACCTATTTCCTTAGTCAACCTGGATTATAAAATTTTCTCGAAAGCTTTAGCCCTAAGATTAGAACCACATCTTCCGATGCTGCTTGGAAAGGAACAATCAGGGTTTGTAAAGGGTCGCAATATCACTGACAACACGCGTTTGTTCTTTGACATCCTATCTAAATCATCACATTACCCGGACTCTCTGGCAGCAATCGCGTTAGATGCAGAAAAAGCCTTCGATAGGGTATACTGGCCTTTCATCTTCCACGCTCTTAAGTGGTTCGGGTTTGGACCAAGGATCACTTCTTTAATCGCTCTACTTTACTCTGACCCCAAGGCTGCCATTTCCACCAATGGCCTCATCTCCCCCTACTTCAATCTTCAACGAGGAGTACGCCAAGGTTGCCCCTTGTCCCCTTTTCTTTTCAATTTGGCCTTAGAACCCTTTCTGTCAAGGATTCGTCAGAATCATTTAATCACAGGTTTTTTTTCGGACCCTCAACAAATTAAATTAGCAGCATATGCTGACGATATTTTGGTCTTTCTTTCCCAACCACAATCCTCACTCACAGCTTTTATGGAAGAGGTAGAGGCCTATGGACTGGTATCTGGTTATAAACTGAATAGAGGAAAGTGTGAGATATTACCCTTGACTAAATATACCTTTAAAGAAGATTTTAAGATCTCTAACTTCACTTGGAAAACCTAAACATATAAAATATCTTGGCATTTTGTTCTCTTCCTCTATAAAGACATCTATTTCTCTAAACATAGACAAATGTTCTGTTAAACTTAAAACACTAATCGCAAGATGGCATCCCCTTCATCTTTCTTGGTGGGGTCGTCTCGATACAATCAAAATGATGCTGACTCCGATAGTTTTGTATATCCTTTCTAACATTCCACTATCCATTCCATCTAAATTTTTTCAAAAGATTAACTCTATCTTGACTTCTTTTTTATGGAATGCTAAAAAATCAAGAATGGCGCTACAAAAATTAGCCGGACCAAAATCTGAAGGTGGTGTCAATTTCCCCCATTTTTCTAATTATCACTAGGCCTTTCAGTTAAGACAACTTTCGAATTGGATCACTAATCAATCTGAGGATAAACCTCTCTGGGTGGATCTTGAGACCTCATTTTTAGCCCCCTTCTCATTTCAGGAATTTCTTTCCTTTACACGCAAACCACAAAAACTTTCTACCCCTGTAATCAGGCAATCTTGCAAACTATTGTCCATTGCATCCCACTTAGCTGTACATAATTCAGATACGTTTCTCAATTCCACAATTTGGCATAACAAACAAATCCTTCTTAATAGAAAACCTATATACTGGAAGGTATGGAGAAATAAAGGTCTACGTTGGGTTCATCAATTTTTTGATCAGGGTTCACCTATTCAATTCACGCAATTACAAACTCTTTATCATTTGCCCTCTTCCTTTAAACCTAAATTTTTGACCCTACAGAACGCAATACTCAATACTTACGCTAAACTCAAATCTTCACCTCCACCTCCCTCCCAACCCCTTTTACCATGGCATAACCTTTTGCTCATAAACCCCAAAGCATCCACCATCTATTCCCGTTTGCTGGTATCTCCTGAGATCCGGGACAAAACCAAAGTGGAACTCTCATGGGAATCCGATCTCTGAACAAATTGGCCTATTCGTTTTTGGAACAGAATTTGGATAAAACTCAGGAAGTCATCCAGAGCAGCCAGCACAACACAAACACTTTTTTTTATTTACAATAGATTGTTTTTTACCCTCGCATATCTAAACAAAATACATAACACAAGTCTTAACACATGTTGGACATGTTCCCAAACTGACGCTGATCTCCGTCACATGCTATTTACCTGTCCACACGTTTTTAAATTCTGGAAGCAGGTCTGGCACCAAATCAACACTATTTTTCACACCACAATTCCCTCTCCCTTACAAACATTTTCCTAGGTAGCTTAACACCGGACTGGGAGGGAGGTCAGCCCCAGCTACTACTTATTGATTTGTTAATAGCTGTAGCTTTTCAGCAGATATCAAAAAATTGGAAAGACTTCTCTAAATTGTCTTATTTAGCTTGGTGGTATGCTGTGTGTCATAATCACCGGCTCGATACAGCATTTGTTCACCCTATCTCTCTTGCTACAAAAAGGTTACACCTCTGGGACCCACTCACACAATTTCTTGACGATACCGTGAAGAGAACTTCTTTACCTGATCCCTCGCAACAAGAAGTTATCAAGCCTCCTTGACCTCCTATTGTTGTTTTTAATTATGCTTAATTTATCATCTCCTATAACATTTAAAAAAGAAGAAAAAAAAAATTGTACATTTTTGACATGTATTGTTCTTTGTGATTTCTGTGAACCTTTGACCACACTCATTTCTTCTTCTATATTATCCTGTTACTAATTTAATGGATATTGTATATCACTAGTGCGCTTTGTTACACCTTCTTGTATTCATGCATTAACAATTGACTGTTGATACGAAGTATTGTTTCTTGTATGATCATATTATTCTTTTCAATAAACCTCTTCTTGAACTTAAAAGAAATGACACAAGAACGAAAACAGCTTTTAAAACCGCTTTTTTATTACAGAGGCATCCGCACACGGAGGCAAGCGGTGCTGGCATGTTTTGCACCCGAGGACACACAGCTGAACTGCCGCCTGGTAAAGTTTTTGAGGCTAGTAGAGAAGAAAATGCCACAACAGCTACAGGCACGCCTCAGCACTAAATCGGACAAAGCAATTTTACTGCCTAAATGTAAAAAAGGTTAAATGCTGCTAAGTTGTTTAACTAATCACTAAATCTTGCATTTCAAACATGAGATTAACCGATTTAACTGATTTGAACTGATTTAACTGATTTTTTACTAAATCTCTCTTTTTATCTTTCTTAAAATTGTAATTTATAATGAAAATTGTTATATTCTTTAGCAATGGTTTTGAGTAACTATGTAATAAAAAAAACTTAAACTTAATCTTAAACCCTCCTCCTTTCCTCTCCACAGAGTGGACAGACCAAGGCTTAAACACAACTGTGCTGTTTTACTGTGCCTACTCACAAGTGCCCCAGTGGAGTCATCACCCACCACCCTGGACGGTCTTCGGCCATATCTGCATCACATCCGTACTAACTATTGATAAGATGGGATCATAGGCTCATGGTTCAATTTGTGTTGAATTGGTTCTGAATTGCCACACCATCGTAATTTTCTAACATGTACTGCCTTTAGCATTAGTGCAGCAAAATGACAACACTGTATTTGTACATTTGTGAAACTTGCCAAGTGAGCTGTAAGAGACACTTCAATGAAGATGGTTAAAAGAAAAGGAGTAAAAGACTTCAAGGATACATGCATGAAAGAGAGCCCAACATAATTGTGCAAAGGCCTTGTTTCCAAAAAGACGAACAGGCTTTCTTAACCCCTAAACTTAGCATGAGAGTGCAGGTACAGCCACCGCATAGGATAATTTCTGATGGCTACATCTGACTGCAGATTCCGCAACTATATAATACTCCCCTGTGATGGGCAGGATCCAGGAACATTTTCAGGCAGTGTTCCTGCCTGACAGTAGGTGGCACTGTGTGAATCTGTATCTCCCCAGGAGTGATGGAGAGGAGCCGCATTTAAGCACTATCCCTGTGCACTGACATCAGCTCCTTTATTTCTGCACTCTTCGACGAGGATCTGGAGCTCCACTCCCAACTTTTCTTGATCATTGGAGAATGTAAAAATTCTTATGACAGTGCACTCTGCAAAATGTCCTCACCAAAAAAGAAAGGATTCAAACCATACCAAGACCGCAGGAAACATATGTCGGTGGCGTATGACGCTTATTTGCAGTACTTGGGCTCCCATCACTATTCAAACTCATGCGATACGTGCTCCGTTATGTACCAAAAGGTGATCAGGGGGCAGGCGAAGCTCTACGTCAAGCATAAGGAAAGGTTGTGGTCAAAGTCCAAGTCCTGTTCCAAGTCGCGGAGCTGCTCGTCATCCCAGACACAAGCCTGTTTCTGTAAAAAGTCCAGTCTTGTAGTTCAAGTCAAAGACCTTCCATAAGCGCAAGAAAGCCAAGTAGGACTCAAACCCATCCTTCCACTCAGTCTAGTGAGAAGGCGTTAGGATGTCAAGCTAAAAGTCTTACCCCTCTGGTGTCACTCGGATCTGACCCAATCCTGGAATTGGTCCTGACATGCCCTGAATTCCGTAGGCCGTTGTCTACTCCACAGAAAATAGCAGCTTTCAAAGAAACAATCTTGCAAATTTTTCATGTGCTTTTGGCTCTCTGGCCCTCCTCTAGGACCCACACAGCCACAGGGCCCCCAGGTAGACTTCAGCTGCCAAGTCTGTCCCCCGATGCCAGCTGATCCAGCGAGACCCGTTACCAGGTCTGTGCCGAAGGCAGTTCAGAATGCCAAACGGGCACCAAGGCAAAGCCAGGTTTTTCCATGCCTGCACCAATACCAACTCTACCAGCCCTGTCCCAAGATCCAATTCTGATACCCATCTGCTATTCCAAACTGACGTTGGCCCGCTCCAGGCCTATGTAACGCTACAGAATAACCAAGGTGCAATTAGCCATTAAGGTAATGAAAAAGAGTGCACCCGCACCGTTCCCTATGACTTGAGTCTCTTCCCATAGGATGTGCAGGACGGAATAATTGTCCCTTCACATCCCACAATTTTTAACCTTGCGACTGCCCCCTTTTTTATGTTTATGATTAAAAGTGCTACCTCAGGGAACAGCAAACAATTTTAACTCACTTTTTCTTATGCAGATCCCACCAAGTCTCTTATGGCACAGGTCCCAACGCCCTGGTGGAGGAAAGGCCCGATGATGGCGCAATTGACCACAAGTACGCCAGTGAGGAAAATGGTCAACAAGTGCCTTATTATCACTTTATGAAGAGACTCTAATAACGGAGAATGCTGCGGTACACTCTTTTTGATTACCTTCATGCTATGCACTGGAAGCGGAGTGTATCTCGTGTGAGACGCTTCTACCTCCCTCTTTTGATTTTTTTCGAGCAATTGGTCATTATACAGCCAGACACAAATTCTAGGACTCTGCCATAGCGCCAGTACTGCAGAGGCTGAAGGCTCCCTTTGGCTCCGATGCTGATGCTGTCCAGAACATGCCTAATGTTGCTCAAGATTCTGATGATGATGAAGAGGGAGATAATTGACTCTGTCCTGTAATAGTCCTGTAATACTGATGATGGCTTAAGTTTACAAAGTGCCTTTGGGCTAGGCTCGTATTTTGAGACAGAGCAAGACTCACCACCTGGACCCACAACAGAAGAAGGTGCCCTTTTTCAGTAGTGGTGTAGCTAAAGTCGTGCACTTAAACAATTGCCAACAGTACAGAAAGTCAACCTTTCCCTGACCAAGCGGGTGCCGGACTCGAACAGAAGAGAGGGGTGCTGCTCATGCTACTTCTTTGTACCGAAAAAGGACAAGGATCTCAAGCCTATACTGAGCCTTTGGCCAATGCATGCCTTTCTGAGAAAAGAGATATTCAGAATGCTCATTACTCTCGATTTCTTTCTGCTCTGGGCTCAAGCGACTGGAGGCGTCTCTGGACTTGCAGATGTGTATTTCCATATGCGTCCTGCAGTCCCACAGGTGTTACCTGTGGTTCATTGTGGGCTCAGAATACTTCTATTAGAGCCAAGGCTGCTGCAACAGCTTTGGCGCGAGGGGTCTCCATTTTAGACATCGGCCAGGCTGCAACTTGGTTGTTCATGAAGTACTTCTGCCTTGACAGAGAGGTCTGGGTTGAAGGCCACTTTGCCAGTTGGCTCCTGCAGGACTTTTTGGTCTCTCCACAGGCCCTCCACCTTTGGGAGGTACTGCTGTGGTATCTATCCGTAAGTACGAATCTGTGGTTAGAAGTATCTAGCAGAAGAAAAAGCTAGTTACCTTTGGTAATGCTCTTTTGTTGGGTAATGTATCTAACCGCAGAGTCCTTACTGACCTCCATCCTTCACCGTCTGTGAGGTGGACTCATCAACATCTTAGTAAGGTCCATGGTGGAGGTCAGCACACTGCCATCAACAATTTGTATAAAGTGTTCCTCGTCTGAGAGTTCAGGAGAAAGTTTGATAAACGGATGGCAGTGTGCAGGGGTGGAGTGTATATACAGCTCTGCTTCATCACTTCTGGGGTGTCAAAGTGGAGCCACACAGTATCACCTACCTGCATATGGGAGCATTGCTGGAAAATGTCTCTGGATCCAGTCTTGCATCTGTAATTATTCTAAGAGCTAGGAATCTCTAGGTAGAGTATCCATGAGAAAGAGCGGTCCCGAAGGAAAGCCATTTTTTCTTCTCCAGAAAGAAAACTACCCAGGTCGAGATAAATCTTGAGCCCCTAGTCAGTTGAGGGAATAAAAGAGAAAAATGAATTGTGCAGTCAATGGAATTCATTGCAACCCTAGTTCAACTTGGACCACCCGCCTTTCCACTCTTTAAAGAAAAGGTCTCCTAAAGGATGCTAACCTTTCTCTTAAGGTCTCTGCATGCATAGTCTGTCGGCACGTCTATCTTTTCTGAAGCAATTCCTCATCTGCTCTAGGCTGGTTTTGGAGCAAGTGCTGTATGCTCACGAATCCTTGTAGCAGTTGCTCCTTTATCGGTGAAGTCCTTTTCTACCAACTAGAATTCCTTTTCCAGTAGGACTTGCAAGTGTGTACTGCACGTGGAAGGAGTAAAATTAATTAATGTTTGAGCAGAAAGATTAAGCAGATGGTGGCCATAGCCCTTTTGAATTTACCTGTGACAAGTCCTCCGACTGGTCAAGGCTCTTTTGGACTCTGCTTCAGCGCCTCGATGCCCCGCTTCCTCACCACATGCCTATTTTCCCACTCCCAGGACCTAACTAATGGTGGTCACAGTGCGGATGCGATGCTGGTGCGCCAAAGGCAAGAGCGTCTGCGCCTGGACGTTGCCCAGTGCTAGAAATCTTGGTCCTTCCTCAACCCACCACTACCCCGTCATGCTCCTCCATGATCTCAACCCCAGCTGCCACCCACAGTGCTGCTGTTGCACTGCACCTCACAACACGGAAGCAGCCTTCGCTTGCATCTCCCTCCATTTCACCTGCACCACCACACCCACTACCAAAACAAAGCAGCCAGACTGGTCCTCAACCTCCCACGATGGTCTCGCATCACACCTCTCCTAAGGGAACTACACTGGCTTGGACATCAGCCCACACAATTCAAGCTCCTCAACCACATATACAAAGCACTCAACACAGGCCCAGCCTGCCAGCCGCGTGCAGTTCCACCTATCCTCCAGGCACTTGCACTCAAACGGACCATCACTGGATCACATACCTCGCATACACAAAAGCAGGTCAGGAGGTTGTTCCTTCTCAAAAATCACCCCTAAAGCATGGAACGACCTCCCACTCCACATTAGGACCTCTTCATTTCTTCCCGAATTCCTCTAGAAGCTGAAGACCTGGTGCATCAAGTAGGCCCCTCGAGGCAAGTCCCGCAAACCTGCAAAGCGCCAGGATACCCTCACATGTGTGTCGCGCTATAAAAATCCACATACCATAACCTGAAGCAAGCACGGCCAAGTAAGTTAGCAGTAGAATTCAATGCTCTTTTCACACAGACATAGCCCAGTGCATTTTCATAATATTGACACAATTTTCTGCTGAGTTGACCTGGCAGCAGTCGCTGTGAATAATTGCGCAATTAAATGCTTTCAGAGGCCAGATGCTTTGCTATTGTAATAGTTTTTCTTTCTTCTAAATGGCTAATGATATTCCTATGAGGACCGAAAAAAGAACTTCACCAGACTCATGATTATCCCATATTTGTACTACTTTCCTACAGCTTGGGTTTAGGTAACCCCTCCTTGAACCGGTGGAATTTCTTTCCCTGGAGGAGAAGATCCTCTTTGTTCATTCTGTCTTTTAATCTTTTTTGCATGTGGCAGGCCTAAAACCTCTCATCTGCGGTACAAGATGCGTAGCTATAGGTCCTACTTTTTCTATTCTCCAACCTTCTCCATTCTCACACCTTAGATCTTAAAAAATGCCATTTTTGACTTTGCCCCTTGTACCAGCAGTGTTTCCATTGCTCCCCTGTCTCCCACCACTTGCTAGATACTGTCAATGAGCTCCCAATTTGATTCTCATTGAGGTGAATGGGGAGGAGTGCACAGGATGTATGGGGCAGCTGTTTAACTCTGCTCTAGGTCCTGATGAAGGCCCCAATGTAGGATTGTGCAGCTGGTTGAAGGCTTTGGGTCCAGGGAATTGCTGGTATTTTGGACGTTGCATGAGAGACAAATCTCTGGCTACTACATAACACTTCTGTGCTGAAAACAGATCAGATCTAAACCTCAAAGCTGGGAAAACTGGATTGAGTTTCTACAGCCTGGCTGGAACATGGTGCTACTGATGTATGATTTATAAATTTAACTCCAAGTTGCAAAATCTTCACCAAAGATGTTCTTCTGACCCATTCCTATTGACACGTTTCCTCATCAACTTCCCACTCTGTTTCCATATTCCAACCTGTAGGCCCAGGTGTGTACCAAACCTCTGGTTTCACCCTTCGAAAATGGACAACACTCATAGGTTGTGGTGCCTTTATTGCATTGCCAACGCCTCTTGACTTTTATCTACTTCTGGAGTTTCAAGAACCTAACACTTTCTTCCTCCAGCAACCATACTTTCTGTATAAATTATACAAAAGACTTCATAACATCCTTCTCTAAAACTTGACCTGCCTCGCACTCGGTCCCACCCTATCTTTGGAAGTGTAGTGTGCAGTGGCGGCTCGCATAGGGCGTGCTGCGGGGCGGTGAGGCGGGGCAGGGTGGAGGGTAGTAAACTCTGACATACGACGGAACGGAGGAACGTAATAATTACTTTCCTCCGTTCCGTCGTATGTCCGAGTTTACTACCCTCCCCCGCACCGCAGCACGCCCTATGCGAGCCGCCACTGGTAGTGTGCAAAGCTACCTGTATATAATCCTGGAGTCTTTTTGAGTCCCCTCTTCATTGCCAGGACACTAATGTCGTTTTCTTGATCTAGTTCTCCAATGACAGCAGTGTGTGTGCTTAGAATCCAAGCTATAGGCCTTGAATGGCAAACCCTGAATGTAGGTTACCATGTGCAACTACAGTTTGAGGGATTCACTCTTTGGTTGCATCATCAGAACTTTGCAAGATTTCCTGGATCATTTACCGCCCACCCCCCATGGGTAAAGTATCTGTTATTTGAAGTATACACTGATCCCTTAAAAATAGAACCTGATTGCAGGAGTTGGCCTGTCTTGCAAGGCCTCCTTACTGCAGCTTCTGTGTTTCTTGTGCTCGGGCCGGTAAACTGGCGTTTTTCGATGACCTCTGGAGGGTTTCACCTCTTACGAAGATTATTTTGAGCACCTCAAAACTGAATGTGTCCCAAGGCCATGGACTCATTAAAATTCTTCAGGAAGTGACTAGACAAGTCTAAAAGATCCAGACGCCGCTGCTATTTTAAGTTGCTCTTAAGACTTCGCAGCCGTGATGCCAAAAAGTGCACTGTTCCCGACAGAAGTTATTAAAAAAACTCATAGATATTAGAAAATTTACTTGCAACGGAAGCATTAACGCTGCAATTTCAGTTCCCGGATTGCAATACTTTTTAATGTGGGTAGAGTCCAGTACTACTGTTTTACCAGACAAATCATAACTTTGCTGCACCCTGCCAGCCAAACTGCATGGGTAACTAAACTTAACAAATAAATGACAACCTTGAAAACACCACTGCTCATTCCTGAAGTGGATGAACTAGTGGCAATCTCACATATGTTTGGGTAGGGGCAAAATATTATTTTGTTTTCAATCACATACATTGCAGCTGCTTTCTCTGCCATCTGCTGCCTGGCTAGTTCAGAGCTATGGTGGAGCGGGTTGTGATGAGCCAAGCTAGCGCGTCACAGGCCGCCCAACGAAAAACTGATGCAGGATTCCTGGTCAGTCTTTCTCTGCTTACCAACTTCTTACCATTATAAAGACACAACTGGTATATGAGGTTATGACTGTTTCACTATTTGCTGTGAATTTTTTTAAGGAAGAAAAACATGTACAGTTACTACTTCGCCTCCCAAAAATCCACCCACCACCAATCAATGAAGTCAACCCCATTCTTTCTTTAGTAGTCCTATTCGTTTCCACTACTTTTCTATACTTTAAAGATGGCTGCTACCTTTTATCATAAAATGTGGTTGCTGTCCAGCTGGTCATAATAATAGTATAGAAAGCAATGAAAAGATTGCTATCTGTACCCGCCATGGTATGAGGGCCAACATTCTAGAAGAAACTTCTAAATGCGGATGCCTTACCTTAGAATGCTCCCCAGGCATCAGACTGGATGTAGAAAATTGCTTTTGACCAACTTTTTCTTGACATTTGTCAAGTAATTTTTCCAGTTGTTGCCAGTGTGTTAGGGACATGTCCCCTCAAACACCTATGGGTTTTTAACCTTGTGGGGAATGTTAAAGTTGGATGTCTGTGACTGATCCCCCCCACCCCTTGATTTGCCTTTGGTGCTTGGGGTCGGGCCATGACGCAAAGTCCTGTTCGGACTGTCTTTTGATGCCCCTGAAAGCTATTTGGTGAGGTTGCTGAAGCTTCTTGCGGCGTGGCAGCGCAAGACCCTCCATCGTTCCCACTCTCTGGGATGGTCCTGCGGACAATATCAGGCCCACATCTGGAGCTATTTGCCCTCCAAGTCATCTTCGAGTAAATCCAAAAAGTAGTCGTTGTCAAAGTATCACTCGAATTCACTGCACCCTTCCAAGTCTCCGGAAGAAATGCTGGCCCATCCCAGTGCCTCTAGGCCCTACTCCCACACACCACCAGCGAAGCTGGTGCCGACTCACTCTCCTCTCCTCCCAGAGTTTGCCGAAAGGAATTACCCCCCCTCCGCTTCCGGAAATTCTATTAATCCAGGATACACATCTTTGGGCAACAACTCCCTCAGTAGCGCCTTCTGGCCCCAAGATGCTGAAAGGTGTCCCACCTGAATTACCATCAGCAAGCCTGCCCGATGCCGGTTGGACCCTCTGGATCTGGACCACCTCTGGTCCTGGGCCTCATTCCGGCTCCATTACCCGCACCCAGTCGAAGTCCCTTGGCGCTGTTGCCAACGTCTTAGATGCTGTGCATCGAGGGTGACCCTTTTGCCCTTTCCGACTACGAGATCGCGGATCGTCAACAATGTCCGAGGTCAAGACTAGCACTGCTCAAGCCTAAGACCGCCTTCGGGCTCAGACACAGTGCCTCTGTTCTTTGGCGAGTTTGATGTACGACGCTGATTATGGGGCCTTTGGCCTAACTGACGACATCAGTAGGAGGAGAACTGGTACAAAGAACTGGGTGATGCCAGTGGGCTAGACACCACGCCGGTCTCTGGTTTAGTCTCCCCACCTGGCGCAGCTACTGAAGAGAGTGCATCAATCGCAACGGTCATGAGGAGGGCAGCTGAGGTCCTTTATCTCCAGCTCCCATCAGTGGAGGTTAAGACTAATGTCTGAACTGACGTGCCTCAGCCGGGGCACTTCCTTTTAACCAGGTCCAAGCCCTATTTCAGGTTCCCTGTCAACAATCAGGTTGCATGCCATCACAGTCCTGCAGCAGGGGATCCACATTCCTTTCGCAGCACTCCACCCGAGAGTTTGGTGGTGCAAGCTTCGACAGCTAGTGAACCCAAATGCCTTCCCTACTGCCCCACCAGATAGAGATTAGGAAGATTTTCTTCTCCACCAGCCTAGCATTGCAGTCGGTCACTACTCCGTGCCTTTTGAGCAGATATTTCCAGGCTCTGTGAGACTAAGTGGCACAGGCGCTGCCCATGGTCCCGGAGGAGGCTCGGCCGATTCTTAACCATGCCATTCTTAAAGGCAGGGCGCAGCAAAATTCACCAACTTGTGTGGATTGGACACCACAGACTCCCTTGGCAGAGCGAAGAATTCCACGGAGGCCCTTAGGTGCCACGCTTGGTCCATTGGCTTTTGGGTGGGGATGTCCAGGCAAGCCTTATGGACATGCCCTTTGCTTTCGCCTATTTGGCAACAAGGTCGATGCAGCGCTGGAGCACTTTAAGGAGAACAGGGTCACGGCTCGCTCCCTAGGATTGTCCACTGCTCCAAATCAACCACACTCCTCCTTTCGCCACTTCTTTGACTATGGTAGAGGGCTTCAGATCCGCCAATGTCGACCATACCCACAAAGCCAGCAGGCTCCCCACCCCTTTTGTGGCCGTGGCAGAGATTCCCACAGACCTCCTTGTCAGCAAGAACACGTTGCGACCCAGTCCTCCATCATCTTCCAATGCGGCTGCCTCACCCACAACTCGTTAGTGTGCCCTCTTCAGAGCATCACCGTCCAGTAGGAGGCAGGATCTGGAACTCCTTACCAGAGTTGCAGAATGTCACCTCAGACAAGTGGGTATTGCAGATTGTTCAGTGGGGTTACACCCTCCCATTTTTAGCAACCCCGCCCCCCCCATGACACCATCACTACAACGGCAGTCGGAGAACCATCTGATTTTGTTATGCCAGGAGTGCAGGCTCTTTTGGCCAGAAGAGGTTGCTGCCACCAGAAGGTGGTCATGGTTGCTACTGCCTCTACTTTCTGGTCTATTCTCGACCTTCTCCCTTCCAACTGTTTCCTGAAAAAAGATTCCTTACCTACCTCAACGACTGGCTGCTGAAGCCGGGCTTGCCCCAGGCAGTCAACTATCACCTCCAGACTATGGTGAACCTTCTCCATTCACTGGGGTCCATTATCAGCATGCTGAACTCACACCTGACTCGTTCTCAGATGCTCCCTTTAACATGAGCCATTCTGGACCCTCCGGTAGGGAGAGTTCAGGACATACGGGCAATGATCCAGATGTTTCAGCCTCGGTCCTGTATATCAGTGGGACTGACTCTAAGGCTGCTGGGTCTGATGGCTTCTTGTATCCTGCTGGTTAAGCATGCCATGTGGCACATGTGGGCTTTGCAGTGGGATTTGAAGACCCAGTAGGCACAACACAGGGGAATCTCTCTGATCATGTCCTGATTTCAGAAAAGACTGCACAAGATCTTCAGTGGTGGTTACTGAACTGTGACCTAGTCAGTGGCAGACCCCTTTACCTTCCTCTCCCCAAGTTGACAGTGGTGACAGATGCCTCACTTCTAGGATCGGATGACCACCTGGGAGAGGTGGAGATCAGAGGACTCTGGTCTTCAGCTGAGACCCGGCTCCACATCATTTTGATGGAGTTGCAGGCAATCCGCTTGGCGTTGAAAGCCTTCCTGCCATCCATAAACAGGAGGCTGGTTCAGGTGTTGATGAGCAACACCACCACCATGTGGTACTGCAACAAGCTCAGCGGGTTGTGGATGTTGTGCCAAGAGGCCCTGCGCCTCTGAACATGGCAGGAATGTCAGGACATCATCCTGGTCATACAACATCTGGTGGGATCTCTGAATGCCAGGGCAGACAAACTCAGCCATCAGTGCCTTGGGGTCACGAATAGCATCTAAACATGAAGGTGGTGCAAGGTCTCTTTCACAACTGGGAAAAACCTTGGCTCAGTCTATTCACCACCGCCAAAAATGTTCAGGGCTAGCACTTTTGCTCTGAGTTTCTAAAGTGCCTCTCGCTCACAGACGCGTTCCGCTTGGAGTGGAAT
Organism: Calotriton arnoldi; assembly: GCA_963921515.1. Taxonomy (NCBI): domain Eukaryota; kingdom Metazoa; phylum Chordata; class Amphibia; order Caudata; family Salamandridae; genus Calotriton; species Calotriton arnoldi. Next base: position 351,575 of record CAWUFW010003060.1, on the reverse strand, counting down.
TCGAGAATCCTGCAATCCATTTTTCGTTGGATTCACCAGAACAATGAAGGGAATAACTGTGCAGAAGAAGACCATCTCTCGATGGATTGTACTCTGCATTAAAATCTGCTACGCATTGACAAGAAACATTCTCCGAAAGGCTTGAGGACTCATTCTATCAGAGCCAAGGATGCAACTACGGAGTTCACATGCGGGATGCCGGTCCTCGATATCGGTCAGTTGGCTACGCGGGCGTCGCTCCATACATTCACAAAGCACTACTGTCTGGACAGTCTGGTCCATCGAGATAGGTATTTTGCCCGCTCTGTCCTGCAGGACCTCCTGGTTTAGGTAAGCTCGCAGCACCGCCTCCAGGGTAGTTACTGCTGGGGTATCTATTCTAAGATAAGGAATCTGCAGTTAGAAGTATCTTCCAGAAGAACAAGTTCCTTACCTTTGGTAACGCTTTTTCTGGTAGAGATATTATCTAACTGCAGATTCCTTCCCATCCCTCCCTTCCTCCCTGCTCTGCGAACTGCACTCCTTCCTCTGGAAGGCCCTCCTTAGCTTCAGCACACTGGTCACAACCATTCTGATGTGTCTCGGCATCTGTGTGCGTGGTATGTGTCATGAAAAAACCGAAGTCAGTGCGCTGGGGTGGCATCTATATAGGTACACGCACGTCACATCCGGCGCAGACCATGTTGACATGGAGCTGTCAACACCACCCACCAGCGTGCAGAGGTACTGCTGAAGATTTTCTGTATACAGTCTGATGCCTGGGGAGTATTCTAAGGTAAAGAATATGTGGTTAGATAGTTTGTACCAGAAAAGCTGTTACTAAAGGTAAGTAACTTGGTCTTCATGGCATCACCAAAGCCACCATTTGGCATGTGGTGCGCCACGAGGAACATTGGCAGGGGAACTGTGATCTCCAGGCCATTTCCAAGACTGCAATCCTGTGCCTCCCGATCAGCTGAGGGACACTGGCATAAAGGGAGGGGGTGGACAAACAGACCATCACCAAGGCCACGATGAGGCCCTGGTGCCAAGCTGAGCTGCAGCAGTTTGGAGGGGAGGGGACGAGGGGTGGACTCAGGGGGATGAAAGTAAAGAGCATAAGCGTGCTCTGAAAACCAAGACGTGCTCTCCCATGTTGTGCTCAACAAGCAATTACATTAAAAAACATTGTACTGTGATCTCGTCAGTGGAAAGCTACACCAAAGCCAGTCAAATGCAGGGGTAAAAGCGCTTTGCTCCAGAGGAGAGAGAAACACAAAAGGGTGGAAAGCCACCTATGAAAAGTAGCAAACTGAGATTGACAAGGAAGTCATGTTATTATAAGCAAGGGTGGATTGACTCTGTGGAGTATTGTATTCAACGCTGTCTTTGATAGACCACTGGAAATGTCTGGAGCAAAGACAACCAAAATGTCCTTTGCACCTCTTCTGTTGTTGAAGGTTTTTTTATCAGGTCAAGCCACATGTCACTAAATGTGCGCACTTTTTCTCTCTCCCTCCCTTGTAAATATTTCATCTCCAGCACTTTATCCCTCAATTTTTGTGACACTAGTTCTGCATTATCACCATTTTCTGCCAGCAGATCAACGAGACCGTTCTATTGACATTAAAATTCCACAATACAATTCCCTGACTTCATTGTGGATCAGAAAAAAACTCTTCATAGTATCTTTCTTACTCTTTTTTTTCTATCATTGGTCCCATCCATCTAACTCCTCCTCAATTCTGTCTTATTTGGAATATCTTTATCTCCTTCACCATCTTTCATTTTTTGCTGGCTTTTCTTATTTTTTGTAAAACTTTTCTTAGCCCTTCTCTGCCTGACCCACAACCACACAGCCCAGCTCCTGTTCCAGTTCCCTGGGTCCCGCCTCATCTGTTCTACCTTATTCCGTTCTAATTTACCCAATATGCGTGAACCTGCCGTTAAAGTCCAAGAAGCATGGACTTTCGGAATTCGTAAAATAGCACTTCCCTCTTTCCTTGTTCTCCCCTCGGCAGTTGCTTTCACAACGTATTCTCTTCCTTGTCCCTACTTTTTTTTTTGCATTTTTCTGTAGCGCGAACCCCGAAGGTATTGGAGCGCTTTACATGAGCACCAGTTATATTACACAAGGACCCATTCATTTTTGGGGCAGCACGGGGAGATTAAGTGATTTGCCCGGAATCACAGGATGTTGAGCCAACGCCGAGACTCGAACCCGGTTCCAAAGTCAGCGCTCTAGTTGTTATGGCACATCCTGTCCCCTTCATGGCCTGCCTGGTTTCCACTGCTTTCTCTTTAGCCTCTAAAACTGTCTTCACTGGCAGCGGTTGGCTCTGTTAGGCTTGCTCCCACCCTTCCAGCCTCCACGTGCCAGGGTGACCAACCGTCCGTAAATTTCACGGACAGTCCGTAATTTCGGCCGTCTGTCCGTTGTCCGTGAAGGTTTCTTTAACGGACGCCATTTGTCCGTAATTTTAACAGCTGTTGGGTGACAGCCAATCATGTGCCTTTCTAATGCCAACCTTTCTCCAATCTTTGCTGTGGAGAACAAACAAAGCGATCTAGGATTGGCTTGAAAGCCATCAGCCAATCCTAGAGCACGCTGGTACACTGCAGGAGTGCTCTCATTGGCCCTGGCCAATGAGAACAGCTTTAGGTGGACAAAGGGCAGACCGGCAGAGAGCTGTCTGGTTAACACCATGGAGTCAGAACATCCTCGTAAAGTCACTTCCTTCTTTGTGCATCATTTATCTGTAGGGAAAAAAAACAAAAGGGCATAGGGGGCTAAAATATATTCAGTCGTCTCTGTCTGTGTTTCATGCCCTCCTGGCAGCTCTCTGTGATGACGCAGTGATCCAGCACTGACTTCGTGAGCTAGCGCTTCCAAAACATCTCCACATTTGTCTGAACAATCCCTCTTCTCATAAAACACTTTTCTTTTGCTTGCATCTGTGGTGTTGTAGGTCTGGGCCTAGTGCAGAGGACACAGAGAGCCGTACAGTGTGTGTCAGGTAGTAGCCAGTAACTCACTGACCACGCCCAGCATGACCCGGGCTATTTATTAGCACTCATACGTGCTGGCCGAGCGTACGCTCGGCCAGCCCATTACATTGCGTAGCGGGATCGAACTGGGGGGGGGAAACACCCCTTACTCAATGGGCAATATGGAGCAGCCCAACCTGGACAACATTACATTCCTCCTTTACCCGAAGAACAAAACAAAACTGTGAGAACACCCAACAGTTATAAACACCAGTACATGATAAACTGGATATCTATGGAACAGTCTTACTTGATCTGCAGACACCACCGTGTCTTCTGCTTGGAGGTCGACAGCAGGCTACAAAGTCCTGATACTTCTGGGACGGCTTGGGGTAGGGCCGCAGGGAGTATCGCCCCTGGCTGTTTCTGTCAGGGGGGTCAGCAAAGGTTCTGCAGGGCTGCCATTGTCTCGTGTCGGTTGATCGCCCCTGAGTTCCTCGTCATGGGCCTTCTCGGGAGCTGGGGCGCTTATGCCAACATCCGCGGTGACGGCTGTGGGACGGCCGTTCCCTCCCTGGGAATCGCGAGGAATGTCCGGTTCAGCCATCCTTGGCTCGTCGAGTGGCAGAAACTCCTCCGCGTCGTCAGCGGGGACTCTCTTGAAGAAGGATACGTTGCGGGTGACACTCTCGTGCCCCCGTGATGCTGTCACCATCGTACCTTTGATTCCAATCACTGTCCATGGATCCAGTTCAAATGGCAACCTGAACTTTCCGCTGGGATGGCGGTCTCGCACCAGCACTCGGTCGCCGACAGTGATCGGGTTCTCCTTCGCATGCCTCCTCTGGGACGCCTCCTGGTTGGTCTTCATCCACTTTGCCAGGGAATGGTTTGGAGGGTTCGGGGACTCTGCCCACAACGGATGGTGCGGGATGGTGTCTGTCACCGCTCGACTGAAACACAGGCGGCTCGGGGAGATGCCGGTGGTGCAATAGGGGGTGAGGCGATATTCGTGGAGGAAACTGTATAGAGCTTGTTCCAGGATGTGGCCATCGGCTAGGGCTATTTGGATCGTCTTGTTCAAGGTCCGCATCAGACGTTCTACTTCCCCATTCGCTTGGGGCCACCTTGGGGTTATCCGGCGGTGCTTGATCCGGTGGGAGGTCAGGTACTCGAGTAGCTCAGCACTGGTGAACGGCGGACCGTTGTCTGTCCGGAGTTCTCCAATCAGGCCATGGGTGGCCATAAGCTTCTCTAGTTTGGGAATGACTTCTCCTGCTGACGTAGAGGAGACGATTTCGATTTCCGGGTATCGCGAGAAGTCAGCCACGACTACTAGCATGTACTTCCCTCCCGGTAGGCTGCCGAAATCTGCGCTGGCTCTTTCCCAGGGAGCGTTGGGGCCTGCTTCGGTGATCACAGGCGCGGGTCTGCTGGGCAGGCTGGTTGCAAGGCAAACTGGGCAGCGTTGGATGATCGATTCGACCTGTTGATCTAGACCGGGGAACCAGACTTTGCTCCTGAGGCGGCTCTTTGATTTTACAATTCCCTGGTGTGCTCCATGTGCAAGGAGGGCTGCCTGGTGAGTCAGGCGTTCTGGCAGGACGAGGCGTGGGCCTCTCAGGAGACAACCATCTGCAGATACGGACAACTCGTGGCGCACTTGATGTATAGCCTTTAAAGTGGTTTGGGCTTCTGTCGTGCGGAATGGTGTCGGGTTTTGTAACGGCTTCCAGTCTCCCGAGGTGATTGCCTGGATGGCGATCTGGAGGCAGTCATCCTCTCTTGTGGCTTGTATCACTTCATCCAGTGAGATCGGGAGCGGTCTGGACCGTTCGATTATCATTCGCACGTAGTCTTCTGTTGCTGCCGCTTCTGCAGCTTCTGGCTTGGTGACAGGTCTGGCGTGCCTGGATAGGAAGTCCGCCGGATTTCGGGTGCCTGGTCTGTACTCTACGGTGAACTGGAATTCTTGTAGCTGCAACACCCATTTCTCTATCCGCGGGGGAGGACGCGATGATGATCCTTGAAACAGCGGGACGAGGGGCTTGTGGTCGGTGACCACTGTGAAAGGGTGTCCGTACAAGTAGATGTGGAAATGGCGGCATCCCCACAGGATCGCGATGGCTTCTTTCTCGATTTGAGAATAGCGTTGTTCCGTGGGCGTAAGTGTCCTGCTGGCGTAGGCCACCGGGGCCCATTCTCCACAGGTCTGCTGTTGGGCGAGGACCGCTCCTAAGCCCGTGGGGCTGGCATCCACCACCAGCTGGGACTCGTGTCGGGGGTCGAAGTACACCAACGTAGTGTCAGCTGAGAGAGCAGCTTTCGTGTGGCGGAATGCCTCCTCTTGCTCCGCTTCCCACATCCAGTGGCTGGAGGTTTTGGTGAGGTCACGGAGAGGCCCTGTCAGGTCCAAGAGGTTTTTGATGAAACGCCCGCAGTACGTGACCATGCCTAGGAAGCTGCGGACGCCGGACACTGACGTCGGGGCGGGGGCATTTTGTATGTCCGTTACTTTGTCCGGGTCGGGGCCAATGCCTTTGTCGGAGAAACAATAGCCGAAGAAACTGATGTCTCTCCTCAAAAACTCGCACTTTTCACGGTGGAGGGTGAGTCCACTGTCTCGGATGCGGGAGAACACAGCTTGGAGACGCAGGAGATGCTCTTCCAGCGTGGGTGCATGCACCAGAATGTCATCGCTCACGTTGAGCACACCTTCCAGCCCCTGGAGGACATTTTTGACGATGTTTTGGAACACTTCGGCAGCGCTGGAGATGCCAAAGTTGAGGCGGGTGTAGCGCCAGAGTCCTGCATGGGTGGAGAAAGTAGTGATGGGGCGAGAGTCTGGGTGGAGCGGGATCTGGTGATAGCCTGAGCGAAGGTCCATCTTCGAGAACCATTTGGAGCCAGCGAGCTCCCCGATGATGTCGTCTACTGTTGGAGTCAGGTGGCGCTCCCGTTTGATTGCGAGATTCGGGACCCTCATGTCCACACAGATGTGGACGGCTTCCGGTTGTTTCGGTTTCTTCGCGACGACAATGGGTGACACCCATGGGGTGGGGCCACGCACCTGTTCAATGATACCCGCTCTCTCCAGAAGGCGTAGCTCTGCTTCTACTTTGGGGCGGAGGTGGAAGGCAATCCTCCTGTGGCGGAGGGCGATCGGGGCAACGGACTTATCGATGTGCAGTCGGACTGCTGGACCCTTTAGGCAACCAATTCCTTCGAATAGCGTTCCGAAATCTTGCAGCAGGCGGTCCAGGTCGGCATGCACGGTGAATGCAAAGTGGATCAGGTTGAGATCCTGCGCGGTGCGGCAGCCAAGTAGAAATCCTGAACCTTCCTGTGACATATATACTTTGGCCTATTGGTGTGCGGTCTCATGAGAGAGATTGGCCTGGAATACGCCACACAGCGTGAGTGGAGAACGGGTCCCGAAGGCATAGACTTGTACTCTGGTAGGGCGTAGCGTAGGAGGGTTGGGCAAACTCCTGTAGACGCTGGCAGCCATGAGATTGATGGTAGCACCTGTGTCGATGAGGGCAGCTATGGCATGTTCTTGCACTTTGACCTTACACATGGGTGTAGCGTGTTGGGTGGCCGGCAGAGCATTCAGCATTCGGACTACGTGGGCAGTGGCAGCATCGGCTTCATCGTCGTCCATGTCACTGCCGGGGAAACCATCGGGGGGCGGCTCAATCGTGCGAACTCGCCGTGGCGGGCCATTTTGCTTCCTCCTCTGTGTCGACCGGCATACTTTGGAGAAATGGTTCACTTTCCCGCACGTGCTGCAGGTCTTGCCTTGCGCGGGGCAGGCTCCTTCGTGGGGTAATAGGCCCCCACACCACCCACATGGGCGACTGCGGGAGTTCTGTTGGGTGATCGTAGTCTTTGGCCTCGTGGCTCTCTGTCGTGGCTCCTGAACGTCGGTGCGATGGGCGCATACCGGTTCTTCCTTGACCGTGGTGGCCGGCTTGGGGTCCATGTGCGCCGCGCGGGCCTTGGACAATTCTTTGGAGCGGCCAAGTGTCAAGATGTCCCTCATGGACATGTTGTGCTCTTGCAGGACTCGTTCGCGCAGCTTGGAGGACGCGCAGCCTTGGATGAACTGGGCCCGGACTTCGTCGTCCTCGTCTGGGAGGGTGCAGGTGCTCGCCAGCTCTTTTAGCCTCGCATAGAAAACATCTACTGACTCCTCCGGCTGTTGGCGTGCCTGGCGGAGTAGGAAACGCTCGTAGTCGGGGTTGGCAAACGGCTCGAAATAGGCCGTGATGGCGTCGCGCATCGTGGCGTAGTTTCTTGGGGGCCCCGCTTCCCGCACAGTCTTCGATATTTTATGAATGTCCGCCCCTCCGAGGTGAAGAAGCATGGGTCTCCTCCGTGGAGCAGGGATGTCCGCCGCGTCGAAATACGTTTCTAGGCGCTCAACCCATGCCTTCCAGTGTGCTGCTTGGGAGGGTGGGGGGCCTGTGACGGTGAACGGCTCCAGATGAGGCACTGACGCCATGAGGGCGATGCAGTGGGCGCGACTGGGGTGGCAGAGCACTCGCAGTGGGACACCAGCAGGCAGGGCCCGTGATTAGGCGCAGTGCCAAGCGGGGCGCCGTAGGGTGGTGCAGGCAGCGAACCCTCGACGGCTGCAGTGTGGCTGCAAGGGGTGAGGCTCAGCAGGTGGGCGCGCACAGCCACAAGAGGGCGCTGTGGAGCGGGTCCTGGCAAACTTGGCCCAAACGCTGCGTGTCTGTGCCAGATGGGAGCGCGCTGCCCCGTGGCGCCACGTGTGGCCAGACAGAGGCGGCCTGGAATGCCTCTGACGCAGGGAGAGAGAAATAAGGCCTAGCAGGGCCGTGGCTGGAGGCACGTGGCGTGGAGAGCGCCGGGAGGAGAGCGGCTGGGAGTGGGCTTCGTCACTCTTACCGCGAGCTTGAGGGCTGCAGGAGGTCCGTAGCGGAGATGGCCGGGTGCCGGAGGGCACGGAATGAATCCGCACGCGGGTGCGGCTAGCGGAGCGGCCGTAGAGGATGTCGAAGGCGTCGGCTGTGGGCTGCTCGGGAAGCCGGTGCAGGGCCTCGCGAAGGCGGCAGCAGGTGTGCGGCAGAGAGCACAGTGTGCCAGGCGAAGGATGCGGGAGACGCGGCTGGGGCGTTCTCGCGGTGACGGTGCAGGCGGCAGGCACAGCCGGTGTGGTGAGTCACGGCGGGGTGGGGAGACCACCTCGTCGCCAGTGTGGTGTTGTAGGTCTGGGCCTAGTGCAAAGGACACAGAGAGCCGTACAGTGTGTGTCAGGTAGTAGCCAGTAACTCACTGACCACGCCCAGCATGACCCGGGCTATTTATTAGCACTCATACGTGCTGGCCGAGCGTACGCTGGGCCAGCCCATTACATTGCGTAGCGGGATCGAACTGGGGGGGAAACACCCCTTACTCAATGGGCAATATGGAGCAGCCCAACCTGGACAACATTATAGCATCCAACTCGGCCAACAAAGGCCTCTGAAGAAGGGATCTGGGTGGAGTGCAGCACTGAGGGCAGGACTGCGCACCTAGCGGGATGGACACAAAGTGCTATTGTGGTACTTTTCTGCTTAACAGCAGCAGATGTGCCTGAAAAATAACTATGGTTTTGTCAAAGTTTGTTGTTTTCGGTACTCCGGAGGCCAACTTGCCAACAACCATCATAAATTGCCCATTCTTCCAGGCCAGTCGCTCTGGCACATTCCACAAGCGAATTACGTTTAACCCACAGCATCCTATCCAGCAAATGAGTGACTCTTGTGACGCCGCCCAATAGTCCTAAAGAGTCAGATTTTAACTTATCATGTGCCTCTAGGTGCAGCAGGTCTCACTTAGGGGTGCGACACTTGCACATTTCTGCTGGTCCAGTTGCAATTTAGAATTTTAGAAACAAACATTTGCAATGCCATAGGTCGCACATTCACAAGAGTTTAAGCTGTGAATAGAAAGCCATGTTTGCGAGGCAAATTTTGTTTTTCCGTGTCTTATGTGGAGCAATTTTTTTTAGATATGAGTACATGTCAGCAGTAATTACATTGCAGCTTAACTGAATTTACCTTCAGTAAACGGCACAGAGGTTACAAAGAGAGGAAACCCGATTACCACTCATTTTTACTACTCCACCGCCTAGCTGCATGTTGTGCATGTTGTAAATGAGAAGTCCCAGGTGCAGATCACTTTATAAATACATGGCACGTGCCCTTTTTGTGGTCTCATTCTGCTGGCCACCTTCGGAGGCGAACACTGCACCCCTACCACTACTCTTCGTCAATAAAGATCCTAACTACATTTCTGTCACCTCAGTGGGCGCGTGCTCCGCGTGCACCCCGACCGCTGAACTGCCCTGAATTCTTCTGACCTCAGGTTTGAGAATGACCTGCACACGTGGGTTAGCCTCTCCCCCACCCCTCGTTCCCTCCTCGCACACCACCGCCGAGTCAATCGAATCCTTGCAGCCCGTGCTCCGCCCCACCACCGGTGAATCCCTTGCTCAGCCCAGAAACTGGCGCGTAAAATTTACAGAGTAAACAATGGATCGTAAAACAATTACAGACAAATATTCATTATTCACTAATTAATCACTATTCGTGACGTGTTAAGAACAATGTATTGTGGTGTGGGAGGAGATGGAAAGACTGTAAAAAAAGGAGTGCACTCATATGGAAACATTCATTCTCTTAGAGCCTGTGTTCCACTAAGATGTAACCAATGTATGTTGAATTAACGAAAGAGTAATTTTTAATGTAGCTTAATCAAACTTTTTTTTATAATTCACCAGTTAAAAAAGTTATGGTGGCCGATATATACAGAAGCTATTTAAAAAAATATGACATTGCTACTGTACAAGGTAAATTAAAATTCAAATGACACATCTGCACAATTTAAGATAATTTCAGAGGAACAATAGTAGGCAGTGATTTGTAATTACAAGTTCAACCATTGATGGAAGCTTGAACTGTTGCATAACTCGATGAAAGTATGTCACCACTCTTGTAATTAATTCAAGTGAGGGGTTATTAAAACATCTACTGCTGAGGACAATGTACTAGCACCAAGCGCCACGAAGCAGGGCTTCTGCAGTGAAGGAAGTTTGGTTAGTAAAGCAGGACACAGATAAACAGTAGGAGGCAGGTCCTCTTTGTTGGCATGACACACATGGCCTTACACTGTTTGTTTTTTGGGTCGAGCCTAGCGGCAGCGCGCATGCCATGCTCGCTCTGCGAGACTGCTGTAGTAGAGTATGGGAGAGAAGCCGCGCTCACTCTCCTCTCATATTTTTCATTGGCTTGTGTCATTGTCTTTCGTAAATGCTGCCTTCGGATTCGTTAATAGGCTTGTTAGTCCCTCCTTAGTACTGCCTCGTCTTCATTTGTACCCTCCCATGGCGACTGGCCCCTTTACTTCAGTTGTTTCACAGGACCTGTTATTAAGTCTGTAAGCACTATTTACTTTATTGAGTTTCTCTTACTGCAGGCCGGACATGCGCTGCTTCAGCTGAAACCGCTTGTGTTTTTTTAAGCAGCACGGCTGCCCCATAACACGGGCGCCTGCTTTCAATCACTTTAACCTGGCATTATCTTGTGTCTGTTTCAACCCCCCCTCCCCCAAGTAAAATGGATTTAGAAATGATTAGCAAATTAAGTCATGTGAATTCCAGGTAGCACACAATTGTGTGCTAATGGGCTGAAGCTGAGAACAGCACATTTGTGTTACATGTCATCTGCACTAAGCCACCTGACGGGCTGTTTTCAAAAGCCTGTTTTATTAATAACACCACCACCACCAATACGACCACCACCAATACCACCACCACCAATACCACCACCACCACTACCAATAATACCACCACCACCAATCCCACCACCACCAAAACCACCACCGCCAATACCACCACCACCAATACCACCACCACCAATACCACCACCACCAATATCACCACCAATACCACCACCACGAATCCAATACCACCACCACCAATACCACCACCACCAATACTACCACCACCAATACTACCACCAATACCACCACCAGTACCAATACCACCACCAATACCCCACCACCAATACCACCACCACTGTTGAAATGTAAATGTTATGCACTCGTTTTGCTTGTATATTGCTCTATGTAAAGTTAGCATTCACTGCACCATTTTAAGTTGAGCCACCATTTTGCACCGTGATTGAAACTAACCCTAGCATGCTGAGAAATGTCTCCATTCGTTTTTTTCCTCTTTTCTTCAAGGTTTAACGCTGTCTCGCGGAGTACATTGCCCTCGTTAGCACATACCTTTCCCACTAGATAGAGGCCTTCTCCCACCAACCCAGCTGCGGGCACAGGCAGGATGACCTTCATTTATAGATAGCGTGTACCCAGCCTTAGAGTTGAAACTTATCCTACTGTACCTCTTTGTTTTAGCTGTGTGAGCCTGGAATTTTCCATCCTGGGTGGTGCTTTCATTGGTTTGAGATGTACTTAATGTAACTCCATGTTGGCTAAAGTCAGTCCCTCTGCAGCAATCTAAGGAAGCTGGTCAGACCGGACTCCACTCGAGTGTACTTCTAATAAATACCTTTGGTTTGTATTCTCTACTGTCTGACCGACTCTTCATTTGTGAGGAAGGCTGAGGTGGCCGCGAGTGACCTGAGGGTCACTTCCTTCACCACCAATACCAATGCCACCACCAATACCAATGCCACCACCAATACCAATGCCACCACAAATACCACCACCAATACCACCACCACTAATACCACCACCACCACCACCACCTCAGTGCCTCTCGCTCACTAGTAATAGCAGGGGCACTGTACGAGGCCGGAGCTGCAGCCAAGACCATCCCTCCCTCCCTCCATGCCTGCCATAAAGCACAGCCCGCCCTGCACCAGGAGGTGAAGCCAGGGCCCTACTACAGCTGGAGTGTTTTTATTAGGCCAAAGATAACAATGACATTATGCAATACCACACTGCACACTCAAATCACGGAGAGGGCAGGAAATAGCCCCCCCGCTCTTTCTCCTGAGCCGCAACAGTGTAATCACAGAGCGAAAGGTGTTGGAGCGCTTTGTTAGTGTTTGTAGCTCGGATCGTATGTAACTCTCACTTCACACTTTGTGTCTGTGTAATTTACAACACTTACACATCTTCACTGCACTATTTATCACTACTTTGAAGACGTCGCAGGCCGGTCTCTTTCTCTGATATTTACAATCTAACAAGCGGTCGAAAAGGCCCTTTATTGCAATGCAATAGGTCTCGCATTTGCGAGAGTTTAAGCTATTAGTATTGTAAATGGCAATGCCTTTTATTTATGTTTTAAAACCCAAAACCTAAATAAAAGGCATTGTCTTTTACAATGCCAATAGCTCAAACTCGCGTGAATGCGAGACCTATTGCATTACAATTGCTTGTTTGTAGTGTGGCCAGCCATTCCTAAACGCATGCAAGGGTATAGGCCAAAAACCACATACGCAACAACTTGTGACGTAAACTAGAAGAAGCTACTGACTAGTTCTGAGGCTTGCAAGAATTATAACTCACCATTGTGTATGGTGCAAAAGAAAATTGACTGGTAAAAAAATAAAATAATAATGAGTGAAAAAACACATAATTTTGATTTAACTATGCATTTGAGCAGCTGATAATTACTTCTATTAGGCCAGATAGCCGTGAAATCTAAAGATGTTAATGAATGAATTAAATGGGTCCCCTATAGGATTGAGCAGGCCGTAAATATTGACGGCTGTATGGAGCTCCACACTAGGGGGCATATTCACAAGAACGTGCGCTAAACATCTCCAAAAAATGTTAACGCAACTTCACACATCGCAGTCTATCGCGGGAAAATAACCCCGTGTTAACGTGGAATTCACAACACGGTGGTACCATGCAATAGTTTGCCAAAAACGCAGCCAATGTCCGCGATACAACCACCGCGACAGCCCAACACCAAAAAACATGCGATGAGCCCATTCGCGATTAGGAAAGCAGCGATAAGCAGCACCAGGCCCGCGACACACATACGGCAGGCGGGAATAAGCACAACAAAAGCAGGAAAAAGGAAGACAAACCAAACAGAAAACAACAGCGAGGCACAATGGAGGCAGCCGGAGCCAGTACACAACCCCAAAAGCCCCATTGGCAACAAAACATTGTACATGGCAGTCCATCGTGGACAAGGTGAATGCAGCCGGAGAGCGGAGGAGTACAATGGAAGAAAACCAGAACAGCTGGAATGATGCAAAACGCACAAACAAGCAGAAACACGCCAACAACCAGAAGGCAGCAATGCACACCGGAGGTGGGAGTCCAGCGCCACACCAGGAGCTGGATGACATGGAGGAAATGGTGTCCACCACATCAGTCTGGAGATGGTGGCAGGACTCGGGGACCGGAAACTGCTCAAAATCAACAGACACAACAGCAACAGGGAGATGAACGACCAGGGAATGGGGGGACGGGGCGAGATGGGCACAATGGCACACATGCACAATTAAGCACAGCCCAACTGCAGACAAACCATGCCCAAGAGTGACAACACCAACCAAGAGCACAAGTCACACAACTCGGCAATATCACACCACTGAACAAGCACAGAAGTGAAAACCACACTGCCTGAAAGGGAGAAGGGTGAGCCAAATCAGAGCTTAAGGGCCATCTCACACACAATGCAGCACACACACATAGGAAGCAGAGCACCCCAACATCGAACACAATGTGGTACAAACAGCAACATTTGCACAACAGGACACAAGTGCACCCGCTTGTGGCTGGTAAATGGCCATACGCATCTGGCAAAGCACGAAACAGGGACATGATAATGCACAAGTACAAACCCACAACCCTGATGGGGTAGCAATGCATGTATGGCAGGGACCCAGATAGGCCGTGACACACACACTGGCATACAAATCAACACATCACAGTTGGAGACAAGTGAAGGTGCGGAAACTTTATCAACAATTTCGTGTCAGTACGGCCAAGAGAAGTGCCACGACATGCAGACCAATGCAGCAGCATGTCTGAATGAGGAACGTTGGAAAGCGCCCATGTCCACCCCAGGGGAGTCCATCACCCACACAAGTTGTCCGCGCATGGATCCGGAGTCCAGGCCAATGCAGCCATGTCCACTGTCGTCTAGGGACTTGTGACCAGATCCCCAACATGCAACCAGGCGTCGGGACACGTGCAATGGGTCACATTCAGTTGTGGCTGCAGGTACCTTGTCACTCGTCCATGAACGCGAGTGCAGCAGCGTAGGCCAACATTTCCAACATGAGCTCGTTGTCGACTACATCCAACATGTCGGCGATGTAACCCATCAGCTGTCCCGGACAGATGTGCTGACTCCAACCCCTGGCCCCAATTGGCACCAAAGCCCAATAGGGGAGCGGCTCAATGTGGTCACTGCACACGACGACTCGTGCAATCTCCCAGGTCCAGTTGCCAGCATGCATGCCAATCATCCAGGCATGCCATAAACGGGCATCACGGTGACACTCCTGGTCGTGGGCCAACAGGGGGCGCGCACACTCGTCGAAATCCAGGTCAGCTACCATTACATTGGAGAGGCAGACATCCATGGTCCACTCGAATATGCACGAGCGACAATGCAACACAGGCTGAACGCAGGTGATGTTGGCAAGGCGGAAGCTCAGCCGGTAACTGATCCGCAGCACTGCCAATGGCAGTGCCCCCAGTACATGCAGCAGACGTGCACGGTACCGGTCCACGTGACTGGAGTTTGTGCATGTGTCTGGGATGGTCTGCCATTGCATCCGTGGCTCTGCTTGAAGCGGCACTGTGCTGACCCGCGCCAGTCCTGTGGATGAAATGGCACAGCTCGGAGCAATGAGCAGTGTCTGTGTGCAACGGGTGCAGGCCCGGGGTGGGGTGGGAGTACGTGTGAAGGCCATTTCACGCACGCGAACTACGACCAAGCACTTCTGTGTGGGATGTGTACACATTGGTCTCACTTCGGGCAGCGCGTAGTGTGGGAGTCTCCAGCAAATGCTATCGTATCTGTCAGGATGTGCTGGGCACATGCAAGTCCCAGCTCGGAGCTGCAGATGTGCTTCCGCCTGATAGTTCAGACAAAGGACCTTACATCCCCACAGTAACTCCACCATCTGCTTGCACACAGGAGATGTGCAGAGGCCTGTCGTGGGTGGGGTGGGATGTCTGCGACCCAGGGAATCATGGATGATATGCCGAGCACGTGGCACATGAGCGGCCTCACTGGGTGTCATGTTGCCTCACAGCTGCTCCTCCCTCCCACGAGCCCCCACACTTGTGTGCGCTGCGCGGTTGTATCACGTGCACTCCTACGGCACCCCATTGTCATGCCTGTCTGCGCATGTCCAGCGGCATGCCAACAGCACAGTGAAGCTGGCCGTTGAGGGTGTGCGGCCACGCGAGTGTAGGCCAATGGCCTGGACAGGGCGGACACAGGTGTACAGTCCATGGCTGGCTGTGATCGCGCTGCGATTGAGGCTAGGCATCTGACTTATGCAGCCGCAGGACTGATACACATAACACTTGGCATGTATGAGCCAAGACCCCGAGCGGTCTTGCGCTCCTACATTTCCCCGTACGTGCGGGCCCGCCCTCCGGGTGCATGCTACATTGCAACATCGACTACTGTGGCCCTGGTGGCGACAACACTCCAACACAGAGACACGCTTACCGCACTTCCTGCTCAAGGTCAGACCAGAGCCACGACCTGATCCCCCTGCCGAATCAGCACACCCCTGCGCTGACCTGACGTACGCCGGACCAGCACATGCCGCTTGTGCATGCAAGGGGGGGCGGGCGAAGCTACATGTCCAAGGTCTCAGCCACTGCTGAGGTGACATGGTATCGTCTGCTGAAGACAGCACACTGTGATGTTGCAGGGCTCGGGCCCATCATGCTGACATAATGACCACACGGACACACTTGCTTAGATGGTGTGAATGGCTACGGGCACGTGCGCCCGGCCACTTTTATTAGCAGGCTCACATGTCGAGTGACACCTGTGTTGGATGTGTGTGGGGTCTGTGTACGCCAGCTGCCATGGAATGCCTGGTGCAGTCAAAAAACGACAACAGTGTACATCGTTAAGGACACAACCATTCAACCATAAAGGCCCCATGACTTGAGCTGCACAGAGTTAGTGGCCCCGGATGCACAGCGTCCTGCACGGGCCTACCGCCACGGGCTGCTGACTTGCGGTGCACTGGGGCAGGGTCACGAGAGCAGAGCAGGTTCTCGTAGATGACAAAGGGGGTTGTCGCGGAGTGTCTCGGTGGACAGTGGAAGGTGTACCCCCAGGGCATGATGCAGAGGGCAGAACCACGCAGAAACAGTCACTATGGTGGAGATGAATGGAACAGACACATGTCGAACACCAAGTCCGTCCCAGCCAGATGATGATGCAGACAACCCCCAGGCCATGGACTCGGACGCCACCAAAGTCCAACCAGAAAGTGCCCATGACTCATTGCGCACAGAGTTAGTGGCACCAGTGCTGATAGGGGATGCCGCCTGCGATGAGGCATGTCCAATGGTGTGGACTACTCCATATCTTACCCAAGACACAGTTCCACATGTGTGACCTGCTGGACCGCAGTGTAGGCCTGAGGCAGCGGTCAGCAGGGGCCCTCATCCAAGTGTCGCCGGCTTGCGTTGAACAGGGTTAGTGGCACCACGTGTCGCAGGCTTGCGATGCAGACTTTTGCTTCACTGATCGGAGGGAGTTTAGTGATGTGGATGCTGCCACAGACTTGGGGTCACTGCCATTAAAAACTCAGGACACAGTTCCACATGTAGGACCCACTGGACCGCAGTGTAGGCCTGAGCCCTCATCCAAGTGTCGCCGGCTTGCGTTGAACAGGGTTAGTGGCACCACGTGTCGCCGGCTAGCGATGCAGACTTTTGCTTCACTGATCGGAGGGAGTTCAGTGATGTGGACGCTGCCACAGACCTTTGGTCACTGCCATTCAAAACTCACGACTCAGTACAACATGTACCAACAACTGGGCCGAAGAGTACGCCGGTGGAGTATGTCAATGAGAAAGGAGTACTGTGGGCCAGCGCTGTGGAGGCCAGCGATGGTCTGCGGAGGCTGCAAAGGTCGCGGGGCTGGGGCCTGGAGTTTGCACCGGCACGTGGTGGGCCCTCTTTGACACACGCCGGTGTCGGCAGGTGAGCGGAGACTCCTTGGTGCGCTGGGGTAGGCATGACGGGTCTGGGGACCAGCGGCCCGGGGTGCAGCAGGCGCACAGGGACGCAGGCCCCGCCGCGCACGGCGCCGGCCTCATGGCGGGCTGAGAGGCGCAGCCCTGGCAGACACGTTGGCCATTCCGAAAGAGAACCACGCCCAGTGCGACGGGCTTTTTATTCACACCCCTACGCAGGCCTGGCGTACGCAGGGCCAACCCTCTCCGCCCGCGCATACAGGGGGGGACGTAACGTGCGACATTTCTGCGTTCTGCCCCACAGCCTGTGGGGACATGGTAGCGTCCACTTGCCATTACACTCCATGCACCAGCAGTTAATGTCCACATGGCCATTTCCGTGGTTTGCACACTCAAGTCTGTCTGGCACCTCCCACGCCACACCTGGCATTGGGTAGGTTCTCATTCATTAGTCACTTGCCGCTCTCGCACATGCCTGCTCCAAGCCTCTCCTCACATTCTGCTATTGTGTGGCTGTGGTGCCATGCCGTGGCTGGGTTGTGTGCATGGCAAGCCCAGGTTCCCAATGGAGTCGTGTTGTCGTGCCTGGTCGGTTGGCATGTTGTGTGGCATGTTGCATGTAGTTCTGCTGCGTGCCCATTGCCAGTGTCGTGAGTTGCATGACTGTGGGGTGGAGGTGTGTGGTGTGTTCATTTGGTACTTATCAACGAGCACTGCATTTCCATAGGTGCCATCCTGGGAGCGCTGGTTGATGATGGACTGTCGGGAGATGTAGGAATCATGCACACTGCCTGGGGATTTGGCCACGACATTGTTGAGGAGTCCCCGGTGGTCCACTATTGCCTGCACATTGATGGAATGCGTGTGCTTTCTGTTGCGGTAGTTGTGTGCAGTGTCGGCAGGGGGCACTAGGGGTACATGTGTGTAGTCGATTGCCCCCGACACGTGAGGGAATCCAGCTATGGCGTAGAAGACTTGCTTGTTCTCCAGCTGCTCCTGCACAGTGTGGGTGGAGGTGCTGGTGTACCAGGCTGATGATGGCATCCATGACAGGTGTGATGAACTTGGATAGGGCTGGCTGTGAGACTCCTCCGACTCTGGCAGTTGTGGGTTGGAAGGTACCAGAGGCTAACGTGCAGCACAGCCGGCAGCTTTGTCTGCGGAGGGATGTTGGTTGTCCGCTGTGTTGGTACAGTCAGCAGGTGGGCGATGTGGGTCAGGATGCGGGGGATGGTTGTCCTTTTGGGCCTGTAGTGGGCAATGTCCTCCTCTGGCGTTCGGTCTGTGCGGCTGGTGCGTTTAGGGTGGGTCCGCTGTCTTTGTGTACGCTGCCTCTGTGGTGGTCTGGGGGGGGGCGGGGAGGGTCCTGGGGGTGGTGGCGGGCCTGGGGGTGGTGGCGGTGGGTGTTGTGGCCCTCATGGGTCTCCGAGCTGCATGATCATTGTCTCCATGGCATCTGTGGGTCTTCAGATGTGGCTCTTGGCTGGGCTCCCTTTCATGCTGCAGGTAGTCGTCCTGCTTAACACCAGCAAAGGGCAGGTGTTAATTCCCTGCTGCTACCGCGGCTTATCGCCTGTTTTTGGTTCGCATCGCAGATCTGGCAGTTCGTTGTGAAAGTGGTGTAGTGGTGTTTTCATGAGTTTTTGCACGGGAACGCCTACTCTGCATCTCATTAGGGTTAGTTGGTGGTGTCACCCGTGAACATAAATTTTGAGGCAGTTTTCGCGGGAATACTGGCGACGTCTGCAGTTTGCACCCGCTTGTGAATGGGGCGTTAAATCTATCTCCACTTTTGATGCGTTAAGGTGGCGATAACTCGGCGATAAGTCCTTGTGAATATGCCCCTAGGTCTTTCTTTGAAGCACTGGGGGAGAGACCGCTGCCAGTAGTTGAAGAGTGGAGCCAAATTCTAGTATTAATGTACGTCATAAAGCCTAACCCTCTAAGAAGAGAAAATACAATGCCTCGGCTTACTTAGTTGCAAAGTTGTCATTCATCTGACACCTTCGGCCAGAATTGACTTTGCATGTACGTGAGCGTTGCACCCTGGGAGTTGAAGTTTCTTCTGCCATGATAATCTGTACATAATAAGTAAATGCATTTGGTTCCCAGGCCAGAGCTGGGCACAGCTGCTCATGTATGGCATTCCGTACTCTTTCTACAAACCAATGAACATGTTGCAACCATATGCAACTCCTCCTGGAAACCATGTGCTATTTTGTATTGATTTACCTCCATTCGCCTTATGGTTCTACATACAAACTGTGATCAACATTTGGGTCAGTTTCATCAGTCCCATGACTTTTTATTTATTATTGTAAGCACTTTTCGTGGGTGATCTTTTTCGTTTTGGCCAATTGTGCCAGCACCGCAGGCCTCAGCAAGAGAAACGAGAACATGAGAAAGACATGGAAAATCACTGGTGCCTTGGCTGGAACAGCCTTACTCTGCTTACGACCTACAGCTGCATTCTTGATGTACGTGTTTGATTCCCTACCAAGTAAAACGCTCCTCGTGAAGCTGCAGATAATGTCTTGCCAACGGTGTGTGTACGGTACAAACTCACTCTGGGACCACTTAGAAAGATTTCTTCCTTTAGAGCCGGATTAAAGGTAATCTGCAGCTGTTTGCAGCGTGATCCAATGCTGATGGAAGCCCTGAAGAATTGGATACTTGCTCAAAAATAGGGACATTGATGGTCAAGCCAGCTCTGTTATTTTCATCTTTCAAACAATCAATCAATCATGACTTGTATAGAGCTACTAATCACCCGATAGGCTATCGAGGCACTTGGACAATACTCCAGTCTTTTATGTGGAAGACCGTCTTCAAGCAAATTTTGTCCTACCCACATGTTTTCCCTCATTGCCCTTGTTTTCATGTATTTTTATTCCCTTTCCCTCACTTTAATCCCATCTCTTTATCTTTATTCTTCTATAACAAGCCCCCCCACCGCCCTCTCCGGCTTGCAGTCAGTTTTCAGTCCCAAAGGTAGTAGTCAGCGTAAGACAATCCATCAACTGTTCCTTATCACCATAAATTAGCTGGTATTATGTAAAGTGAGTAACTACACCTCGCGGGTGATTAGCCGCGCTTTACAAATCCTGACTGATTGACACCAGATCAATCTCAGACAGCTTTTTGGACAGTCGCTGGGAGTAAGGGATAAGAAGCGCACGCAGTGACGAAAGAGTTGAACATCCCATATTTCCCATCCACCTCTCCTTAGAACACTGTACGTGTCTCGGTGTGGATCTGTAAAGTGAGTACTTAAGTGTAGAGCAGTGAATTGAACAGGGGCAGTGGGGAGACAAGAGACACCGGAGGAGGACCAGTGCATGGAGAGCGGGATGCTGCAGGGGGAAGGTGGAGGCAAGGGGATACAAGGAGTGGTTGGGCTGTCAGCAGCTAGAAGCTGCAGTGAGTCGAGGGCGGGGTAAGTTGTGGGAAGGGAGGCACTGATCTAAAGGTGGAGCGGGGGGATGTATGACGGAACAACGCATGCTGTTACCACGAATGCCTTTACAACGCAGCTGTTATAACGCAGCTACCATTACCATGCAGGATTTTACCACCCATATGCCTTTACAACAAATTTCGTTGTAAGGGCATGAATGGTGAAGGCATATGCGTGGTTAAGGTTTTAAATTTAAATGCAAGTATTTTACAGGTAAGTATAAACCCTTTATATGTGCACATATAAAGGGTTTATAATTATCTGTATAATGCTTTCCTTTTCGTGGTAAAGTCATGCATGATAAATGCACGTGCTTGGTAAAAAGTTTAAAGGCGAGTACAAACCCTATTTTTATATATCTATATATAGCCACAACATTGGTCCATGCTATCTGGTTTCTTGTATTCTTTTCTACAATCCTGCGAGGAGCCTCCGGTCTTCTCATCTGGTTTTGGCTAGAGTGCTGAGAGTGAGATTGTCAAGGATTGGCGGATGCGCCTTTTCCTTTTTAGGGCCGTCTGCATGGAATTCTCTTCCAGTGCACCTGAGGCTGGAAACTTCGGAACCTGCCTTTAGAAAGGGGTTAAAAACTTGGCTATTCACTTTGTAACTTGGCTTGCTGCTGGATTTGCACCGGGACACTCCTAGGAGCATCTGTGCACTTCATAAATCTGTTTTAATCATCATCAACTTCATCATATACCCATACATTTACATATATAGACACACGCATATGTATGAATATGCATGTGTATATATACATATGAAAAACATATATATATATATTACCTACTGGCAGTCGCCAGTAGGTAGTTATAGTTAGGACTTAGTTTCCATAGGAAAAGCGTTTATTGATTTGCCAATATCTTTGGCGCCGTTTGAATCTTTGCAAAATTTTCAAAACTAATGCTCTACTCCGGTTCTCTCCTGTCTTGAAAGTTTTGGGGTGATTCGTCAAGCGGGGGCCGAGAAAAAAGGGGGGGTCCTAAAACACGTTTTCTCCATGTTAATTTACATAGGAAACTTTAGACAAAGCTACAGCCCGAAATGCTGAACGGAATTACACCAAATTTGGCAAAAAGGTAGCTCTTGGTTCAGAAATCGAACTTTTTTTTAAATGGTGTAAATCTGTTTGGTAGTTTCTAAGAAATTCATAGATAAAAAAAAATATCGATATCTGGTGACAGTGGTGGATCCGCGAACCCTCCCGAGCACGAGCTTGATTCAGATTGGCTGCTAACACTCCAAACTAAGAAGTGTTGGCAGCCATCTTGTGACTCGGTTGAACCGAGTCACAAGAAAACAGTAAAAAAAGATTAAAAAAAGAAAAGGGGACCGGGTAGAAACACCCTGACCCCCTAGGCTTGCTCAGGGGGTCCCACAAAAGCTTTTTTTTTTTCTGCGGGATTCGCGGACCTTACGGGAATCTTGCCGACAAAATGTAAAAAAAAAACAGTGTTTCGTTTTAATAAGCCCCTGGGTGGGCCAGGTCCCGAAGGCAACGTGGAAAATATATGCGGGGGCCGCCACCTCCCCGGAGCTTTTTTATTATAAAAAGCGTGGGGGGGGGCTCCTGCCTGCCACGCTGCCCCGGGGACCACCACCTCCCTGAGGCATTCCAAAATAATGGGTGGGGGGGGCCTTGCGGGCCCCCCCCAAGCCCCGGGGACCGCCACCTCCCCGGGGCTTCAATGTTTAAATGCGGGGGGCCTCGCACCCCACCACAGCCCCGGGGACCACCACCTCCCCGGGGCTAGCTTTAAAAATTATGTGTGGGGGGGCTCAAGCCACCCCACACTGCCCCGGGGACCACCACCTTCCCGTGCACACTTTATTCTAATATGGGGGTCCGTTATTTTCAAACAAACACACTTTTTTTCACAGATGGGATGACAACAACCCACATGTGAAGTGAAATCGGACTTCCAGTCCCAGCATGCAGTGGCAATGAGCGGATTTTATTTGGGAAAATACTGGAAGTAAAGTTGGTCGCCATTTACACAGTTCGCTTTTGAGGAAGGGTGTCAGGCCTGAAACGCGTCAAGCGAAGAACTGGAACTTTTGTGTTTCACTGGAGCAAATTTCTTTGAAAATAAACCTACCTGGCAGTGCATCTCACCATGTGGTAACTCTTTTTTTGTCAAATATACGGCCCGCCAGGTCGACAGATGCACCCCTACGATATCTCAGCGGGTCCGCTGCTGTTTATTGGGGTGGCTGGAATGCAGAACAGGCAGTGTGGTGATTTGGAGAACTACTTTGGTGAAAGTTGTACTAAAGTAAAGAACTTTTTTTCACAGATGGGACGACAATAACCCACATGGGTGGTGAAATCGGACTTCCAGTCCCAGCATGCAGTGGCAATGAGCGGATGTGCTCATATGAGCGTGATCGTATTTAATTGGGAAAATACTGGAAGTAAAGTTGATCGCCATTTGCACAGTTCGCTTTTGAGGAAGGGCGTCAGGCCCGAAACGCGTCAAGCGAAGAACTGTAACTTTTGTGTTTCACTGGAGCAAGTTTCTTTGAAAATAAACCTACCTGAGAGTGCATCTCACCATGTGGTAACTCATTTTTTGTCGAGTATACGGCCCGCCAGGTCGAGAGATGCACCCCTCCGATATCTCAGCGGGTCCCCTGCTGCTTATTGGGGTGGCTGGAATGCGGAAGAGGCAGTGTGGTGATTTGGAGAACTACTTTGGTGAAAGTTGTACTAAAGTAAAGTACTCTTTTTTTCACAGATGTGACGACTACAACCCACATTCGTGGTGAAATCGGACTTCCAGTCCCAGAATGCAGTGGCAATGAACGGATGTGCTGACATGAGCGTGATCGTATTTAATTGGGAAAATACTGGAAGTAAAGTTAGTCGCCATTTGCACAGTTCGCTTTTGAGGAAGGGCGTCAGGCCCGAAACACGTCAAGCGAAGAACTGTAACTTTTCTGTTTCACTGTAGCAAGTTTCTTTGAAAATAAACCTACCTGAGAGTGCATCTCACCATGTGGTAACTCTTTTTTTGTTTTATATATATATATATATATATATATATATATATATACTTAACACTTACCTTAAATACTTACATATACTTTTACCACGCATATGCCTTTACCAACCAATCTACTCCATAATGCACTTCTTAGCTTCGAATCTGATGATGCTGCTGCCTCTGGGTGTCTTGTTTTTGGTCGCCAGACATGCTCAGGTGCCAAACATTGACTTCTTTACAGACCTAGCAACAGGCCTTGATGGTAAAGTGGGCTGGCAAGGGTACCCAGAATCATCCTGTTCAGTTTCCAAAGACCTTTTGTGGACATCGCTCTGCAGGGACAAAAGATGCTTCTCTCGGACACCAATATGGAATGCACTGCCACCATTTAGATGGGACAGGCGAGTTCATGTTGGGATGTTCTCATGTCATCTGGTTTGATCCTCCAGGGCATGGTCACTTTATGCTCCATTATCTCGAAATTGTTGGCGCGCTTTACAAAGGATACATTGAAGCATTGTTGTATAATTGTGATTAACCATAATAATGTTGCTGTCCGTTTGGCTCAGAGCATTTCTATGTGCCTGCAGTGGCCTCAGTGCTGAATGCTGACTGCTACATAAAATGTTTAAGGGGTGAAAATGACTGCTGTTTATATGGGGAGAGGGCAGTGGTGGTGGTACTTTATTTGTAGAGGACAGCTGAAATAAGGCTTTAATCGTCCACGTGCAAGTGAGCACTTGCTGCCCTCAAGTGCCCTGAGGCTGGGAACACAGCGCCTTCCTTGCTGCTGCTGCAAAAGTTGGGGCCTCATTTATGGTGTGGGAGGGGCCTCATTCTAAGATATCTGGATGCCCCTTCTGGAGGTTGTTGCTGCCAATGTGAGTGGTTCTTCTGAGTGTGGCCAATCTATACCCCAGCAGAGCTGTCTTCTGAGCCGGAGCTTGTGGACATCACCACCCGAGGAGCCCACTTTGGTAGTGCTGTTGCCTCCGGTGACCACCATGGGCCCTGTTCCAGGCCAACAACCACCTGTCCCTTGTGTGGGGCCAATGAAGGCATATCCGGAGCTCCCGGTGGCAAGAGCTGACCCGGCGCAATTTCTCAGTTCCATGATGACACTTCAGGCAGGTTGCAGCCTCCTGTTGTGCGTCTTACGGCTCCATGTTTCCATTGGGTCCATTTGGTGCTCTGTTTCAGTTTCTGCTTGTCGGCCTGCCCTCTGCACCATTTGGGTTCATCCTCGGGGAACCCCTCCAGCACCAGCTGGATCCATCCAGGTGCTGGGTCGTTCTCCAGTGGCCCTTCTGAAATTGCCTGCCCCAGTGCCCTTACCGATGCTGGAGCCAACTTTGATGCAGTCACCGGCGCTGGGTCCTCTACAGAAACATTTGCAAACTAAGACAATCCTCCATAGGGCAAGAGAGGCCAAGAGACTAGTAGAGATAGCCAGGCACAGACAAACTTCTCAGCCTGAGCCCAGACCATGCTAACGCTATTGGTAGACTACGGAGGACATCTGGTCAGATTTAGACCCCATCCAAATGCTAAACCTAGTCATACATGATGATGAAGACAACAGCAGTAGGCGCCAGGTTTTCTGCCAATACCGCCCTAGGATACTGCTGATTATATGAGGGGGCAGAATGCTAGCGGGCTGGATACATCATATGAGGACGAGATGAAATGCCCTGCAGGCCCTACTACTCCGGAAGTGGATTATTTTCAAGAGTTTCTAAAGAAAGCAATAGACGTCTTAGATTGCCCCTGTCCATGGTGGAAGCCTGTTCAGATATTCTGACGGAGATCGTGCATTCTGCCTCAGTGGCCTCAGAACCTGTGCTGCCCTTCAATGATGCTTTACATGCTCCCATGAAAGCGACTTGGGACAAGCCCACCTCAGCCAATATCCAGCTAATTGCCAGGCAGTATAGGCCTGCCCCAGGGGACCCAGTCGTCCTTTCTGCCCACCTCTCGACAGAAAGTCAGGTGGTGCAAGTTTCATCCTATACGAAACAAACCCAGGGGTGTTTTAACTGCCCAACCCGACAGGGAGTCAAAGGTTGGAGTCTGTTGGCAAGAACGTTTTCTCAGTCGGCAGCTTAGCCATCAGGTCAACCAATGCGGCCTGCCTGCTTGCCAGATACACTCATACCTTATGAGAGAGAGCACACTTGGTGGCTCTGAGTCTACCAGGCCACTTGAAAGAACACTTTGCAGAGTTGGTGAGAGACAGGCAGGATGTCTCAAGGCAGGTTATATCCAGGCTGGCCTAGACACAGTGGGTGTTGCAGGCAGTGGTTCCTCGATCGCCCTGAGAAGGCCTGCATTCCTCTGATCAGCTGTTTTTCCAGGCTTTGTTCCTGTGTCTCATGGACGTGTACCTTCAAGGGGCTTCCCTGTTTGGGAACAAGACTGATTTTAAGGCACAGAAACCTACCACACGATGTTTGGGCATTCAACTCCCAGCCTGGGACTTTGGGCAATTCTGTACGTTTTTGGGTTTCTTGAAAGGATTTGCCTTTCGAAAGCATCAACCTTCCCAGTTGGTCCAATAGCCGAGCCAGAGTTTGGGGCATTTTAGAGCCAGAACCTTCAAGCCCAGCAATCCTCCTCGTCTCCCCTCCTGCTTCACCTCAAACTCCTTTAGCTTCCCCCATGTGGCCATTTGGGAGGCTGATATCGTTTTTTCATTAGTCATGGAAGGCCATAGCATGGGACCCGTGGGTCTTTCAGATACCAGAAAAGCTGTATGCCATTCCCTTCCAACGGGCCGGACCCCCACCAGTCCCTTCAGTCAGAAGATCATCCTCTCCTGAAGCAGGACGAGAAAGCCCAGGTGCAGAAAGGAGCAATGGAGGTGAACCCATAGCAGACAATTCGGCAGGAGTGCTGCTATTCATGGTATTTGGATCAGGTCTGGTGGCTTAATGAACTAATGTTTCCACTGTAGGGGGCCTGTGTTTGATCTCATGGTCACAGGTTCAAATCCTGGCGGGTGCACTCAGCCTTTCATCCTTCTGAGGTTGATAAAATGAGTACCATTGAGTTGGGTACCAATAAACAACTGTTATTGGCGCCTTGATACCCTTGGGTGATACGTGCGCTTTACAAATCCACATTATGTTTGTTATGTTATTTCCTGGTTCCAGAATCTTGAACGTTTTCCTGCAAAAGGAAGATTTCTAGACAGGAAAAAGTGTCCCTAACTTTGGCTATTATGGGCCCGGAAGCAGAAGACCGAATGCTGTCTCAACTTGTAGATGTGCATCTCCACATAACGATCCTGTAGTCGCCCAGGACGCACGTGCGCTTCAAGGTAGGATTACACAAACTACCAGTTTGCAGTTCTCCTTTCTAGACTAACATCAGCACTTCAGGTCTTCACTAAGATTATGGTGGTGGTTGCAGCGCCTCTGAGAAGGTATTCCAGTAACTAGACGTTCTGCTGCTCTGCAGTTCGCTGCAGATGTTGTTGGACCTGCAGGCAGCAACATCCCTACTGTTTAACTTGGGATTTACCATTGAAGTTCCCCAGTCTTGCCTAGTGCCCTCCCAGTGCCTCCATTCATGAGTTGTCCTGGACATATCTTTGAGAGCCTTTTCTATTCCCAAGAGCATCTGGATCATTCAGGATATGATTCGATTGTTTCGAGAAAGTGGGCTCACTTTCTTCATCTGCTGGCTCCCAGCATCCTTCTGGTCCAGGGCATGTTGACACATGAGGGCTCTTGAATGGTGCCTCTGTCTGCACTGGTTCCAGCGTAGTGCAGATTTGTGTGACATCATTACGATATTCAAGGACCAGCTGTGGTCGGTAGAAGAACACCTTCCACAAGGAATGTCCTGCATCCATGTTAATGTGGGGTGCACATCTGGAGAAGCTGGAGATCAGAGGTCTTAGGGATCCAAAACAGAAGCTTCTTCACACCAACCTCCTAGACTTGAGGGCAATTTGCCTAGCCTTCAAGGCTTCCCTTCACCACCGGTCTGTCCATATGTTGATGAAAAATACAACCACAATATGGTATGTAAGCAAGCAGGGAGGGATGGGGGTCTCACATTTTCTGGGTTCATCAACAACCATCTTGCTGGCTCTCTGAACATCAGGCCCAACAGCCTGAGTCAGCGTCACCTTTCTGACCATGAGTGGCATCTCCATCCAGAGGAAGTAGTCCACAAGATCTATGCCCATTGGGGCACCTCTGAGGCCACTCGGAAGAATATGCAATGCCCAGTTTTATGCCCTCTGGTATCCATTGCAGAGAGCCTTTGGTGAATGCCTTTTAGTTGAGGTGGAATTTTCCTCTCCACTACGTGCTTCCACCCATACCCTTGAGTGATCTGGTTTTAAAGAAGATTTGTGAGCACCACTCCATAGTCATTCTGGTTGCCCTTGACTTGACAAGGAGGGTGTGGTATGCAGGCCTCCTGAAACATTGCCCGTGTCCCGTGCTCCGTCCGTCTATCAAGCAGGACCTCCTGTCCCAGTTGGAGGATTTGGTAATGCGCCCTAACATCTAGAGTCTCCACCATCCTGCCTAGGGATTGAGCAGGGACCTCTAAGCTACTTCACTTAATATGAGAGGTTTTCAACATCATATTTTCAGCTAGTGGATAATCTATGAAGAGTGTCAACTCAGAGAAGTGGAGCCATTTTGTTGCATGAGTGCAGAGCAAAAGGTGGGCCCACTAAAAGCGCATATACTGTTGGTTACCCTCTCGTTAGCCCAGAAGGGCACATGACAGTGGTGAACATGGTCAAGTGTTAAATGGCTGCCCCTTCAGATCCGTTTTGCTTCTAGACCAGTGTTCTTTTTTTAAGCCTCTGATTGTCATGAGATTTCTGTAGGGGTGACATATGTTCCCCCTCACAATTGAGATGTGAATGTGATCTTGACTTTTTTTAATGGGTGTTAGGAATTGCATCTTTTTGCATGATCACCCCCAAAGTTTTGGAGAGATGCTGCTGGTTTTTCGACTCTAGGAGTGCACTGAGCCCTACCAACCAGGCCTCAGTGCCATTGCACTGACCCTTAAAATATGTATGTCTGATTGGTTCACCCACAATTGGAATAAGTTAACTTACAAGTCCTCAGTATATGGTGCCAGAGGCACCCTGGGCCTGTAAGTTAAAGTGTCCATCATTGACTGCAGCACTTATTGTGCCACCTCAATTGTTGCAAACCAAACATGTCTCCCAGCCTGCCATTGCTGGCTGACAGAGCAGTTTTCAAACTATCATCTCGACTTTACCATTTAAAATAATGACAAAGTCAGAACCTCCATTTTTAATATATATGAGTGACCACCAAAGAAGGCCAATCGAGCCATAACGCAGAGTGCTGTATATTAAAAAGTGAAATGTGTTAACAGTAAAAAAAACAATTTGCTGTTATTACCGTAAAAGGCTAGTAGCCCCATTGGCGAGTACAGGGTTACACATGGACCGCTCAGCTGTGCTAACGTCTGAATGGGACTAGTAAAGTTGGTACTTCAAGGTATCAAATGAAGTGTTGCATTAAACCCAACTTGATGCTCAAGTTGAATTTAATGCAACTTTTAAGTAAATGCTAACTTAAAAAAGTTACTACTCTGTTGCCAAAAGTATTCCAGTGACTGTTAGCCTTCTGCCCTCCTGGGTGACTCTCAGAAAGGAACGCAAATGGTCTGCCGTTGGAAGAGATATTACCTCTCCCATGAAGGCCAAACAGGGTGTGAGCCCAAAAGGCAAGCTTCAAAGGGGAAACTGCCTTTGAAGGTCAAATGGTGGACACACACGAGAGGGGCTGCTCTTTTGTTCTGGTAGACAGGTTTCTTTGAGGGACAAAAAGGGGGGAAACAGTTACATCATGTTTTCTAATGGGCGTGTACACCTCGGGTAGCCACACGTATAGGGTGGGCTACCAAGCTCCAATGCCGAGAGATAGGTTCTTCCATGTTGAAAATGGGCAGAATATTGCATTCTGGGATAGCTAGATGCTGGCACTTCGTAGAAAGTCATCATCAGGCAAGAGGGGACCTGGAAGCCCATTGGCTAGTAACCTCCATGTCCCCGAAGGCAATTTCTAGGCATAAAAGTGGCACTCCCTGCAGCAAGAGATCAAATCACGTCTGCACTGGAGAGATGACTAAAGATGGACTGCCCTGCTGTTCCCTGGACCTGGCAAAGAGAGGCTGCACCAATGACTGGACTGCACCTGATGCTCCTCGACTATCAATGAGAGGACTGTAGTGCCCGGCTTGAAGAAAAATCATCCCGAGTCCCAAACAGAAGTAGTGACTCCAAGACTTAGCTGGCTCACTTCCTGTTATAGCAACTGGGCTGCAAAAGTTTTAGAAGCATTCTTGGTGAGTTGGCAGCCACAATAGGTTCATTGCCACCTACCAAAGAGTGCAGCCTGGGAGACAGAGTTACGACCCTCAAAATTTGCACCAGTGTCCGCTGGACCCAGGAGATTTATCAAAGCGCAGTTTTGTCACCCAAGACAGACTCTAGCCTCCGTTAAAGGCAACCGCTGGTTTAGCTGTATTCGAAGATCAGTGGCAATTGTTTTTTGGCTGGACTGTGAGTTACGATGACCCCTGTGGCTTGGGTCATATCCATCAAAGGACCTAACACCGAAATGGAAATACCTGTGGCAATCAAGGGAATGCTGCCTATGCGGAGTAGGGGATGAGTCTTTACTGCATCTAATATGTATCTGCCCTGTCCTAGCAGAAACACGAAAAACGGTCCTTTGGGAAGTCTTTAGGAAGGAACAAATAAGAACTTGTAGAGCAGCAGTGATTCATTGTCTCGGGGGGCTCATCAATTCAATTGTCCTGCAGTGCCATAAACTTTTTGAAAATCGTGGCAAAAGAACTAGACAAAATAGAATCTGCCAACCAACTCAAGTAGTTTTAGAACATTCAGCCTCGAAACTCTTCTATTGCACTGCTTGTATGTTTTAATACTTTTTAAAATACTTGCCTTCCGACTTTCTTCTTTGTGCTTTTCCATATTTTTAAATTTAAAAAAATATATATATATATTTTATGTATGCCTTACCTATGGTGGTTTTCACACCCTTTTATGATTTTTTTAAGGAAATCAAATAAAAGTATATTTGACTTGACTTGACCCCTGTGGCCGAAGTCACCCCACCGTGACCGTGGACCAAGAAGTAACCCCAAGAAGACCCCTGTCACCGGATTAGCCTCCTTTAATATCTTCAGCATCCTGTATCCCTTTCACCAACACCACTCCATTGAAGTCTACAGCAGTTTGCCCATAGAACCTGGAACTCGGCCGGAGACTGCTTTCACCGTAAGGTAATTGCCCTGCCAAGCATCATTGGCCCTTGTGACTCACTCCCTGCTGGAGTTGGCCACCCGAAGCAGGCCAAAGTAGCCAAGCACAACTTTATAAAAGTGTTCAAAGTAACCATTAACTGCGGTAGTTGACAATGATTGCTTGCGATTTGAGTGAAAAGCAGTGATTTTCTATTTGCTTAATAATTTATATCTCTGGAACCCTTCAGTGGGTTTTGATCATTTTGATGTCTGCAAATTCATAAAAGTAACATCCATTTTTAGGTCTTGGCTCTACACAGTGCATGCACTGTCTCGAAAGAGACATGCTGTATCTACTTTGTAGGCTTAAGCCCACCCATAGGCTTCCTATTTGCTGCCTCCATCGTCACTCTTCTATTCTTTATCCCCATTTGTCCATGACATGCATGCGTCATGCCTCTTCCTGTGTTTAGCCCTCCCCAAGAGCAGGGACCAATTAATAATATCCATACAGAGTGGCCATTTTAGGGAATTTTTCAGGACTACTTCTTTCTTTGGTTAACAGTCTTTTTCACGAACACTCATGTTTACATTTCCTCCGAGCATTTGTCTAAACAGACCTGTAAATCTTTTTCCTATCTCATCCAATTGCTGTGCATTCCGGTGTTGCTTGACCGTCGCCCAACTCCCTACCGATTTGTAGCTTGACCCGTGCCCCTCACCACCTCATTGCTGCTTACTTTGTGAACTACCGTTCGTGACAAAGGTTTCCCAACTTTTATTCATATTTTAGATCACATAATGGGTGATGGAAAAGCTAGTCAATCGAAATACATTGTTTAACAAATGTTTTAATGAACGCAGCACCCATATCTCAATGGCTGACATGCTCCCCGCGAGCACCTTCATCTACTTCCCAGAAATGGCATCTGTGATGGAAGCGCGCCACATACAGAATGCTGTGCATCAAAATGATTGACTTTCAGCAACGTGTGGACTGATCTCTTTTCTAAGCCTTTTGAATTATACAAAACAGTAAACAAAGAGAATGCTAATGGATTTCAGATGACGGGATGCACGCAGGATTAACGCATGGTCGCTAACGTGCGACTCATGTGACATTTGCTCTGCATGCTTTACAGCAAACTTTTCGGGTGCTAGAGATATTCCTGCAGCAGGTGCACTAGAATGATTCCTGCAACGCAAAAGTGAACCACTCCATGTCTACCGTAAAATTAGCTGGGTCATGCACATGGAAGAAAGACTCCAAGGCAGGGTTGTGAAAACAACTAGAATGCTGTCTTTATATAAATAACACTGACGAAGGCTATTCGACACACAGTGGTGATATAATGCCAACACCAGCTATGGGATCGTTCTTCGGCTGAGGAACACGTATAATCAATAAAACCAGCTCCAGCGCCGTACGCAAATGCATTAACATTGCCAAAGCCTATAGCTCTCGGATTGCTGTGACCTATTGGCTTTGCCACTTCTTGTTATAGCTTTTTATGTCAGATTTCCTTTGTGTCGTGTTTCTTTCTTGCTCAGCTGTTTTGGTACTTCATAATGCTTTGCACGTATTCCTTTGTTAAAGCCTGATGGCTCGAAGCCGCAGCATCCCAGGGTTCAGCTAAGGTATTGCAAATGAACCGGATTGGACCCCGGACTGATTTGTGGGTTTTTCATGGTGAGGTCGCATAACCGCACCATATAATAAACTGCTTTCCTTACAACAGGAACTCTATTTAAACCCCTACAGAATTGTCAGTTCCATTTGTTGACCTTTAAGACTGCTTTTCTTGTGGCCAATACCTTGGCGAGAAGCATTGGTGAACTACAGCCATGGTGTGTCTGTCCGCCTTTAACGTGCTTCTACCGGGATAAACTAGTCCTAAGGACTAAAGCGGCTTTCCTGTCGAAGGTCATAACCCCTTTCGATCTGGGTCAGTCCATCACCCTTGCTTCCTTCTACCTTCCCCCAAATTCCACCAAGGAGGAGAAGAGACTATACCTACTGGACACCGAAAGGCTGATCAGTTTCTGTATTGACTGAGCGAAGAAGTTCAGGTCTTACAGCCATCCCTTTGTGGGGTATGTAGATATAAAAAGGGCTGGGTGGGCCTGAAAAGGACTTTAATGTGGTGGAACACTGTGCATCAAAATGTGCTATGCTCATGCGTAAAGGGAACCACCTCAGTGTATCCACAGGAAACTCTTCTACGTCCGCACTCGCCAGGGGTGTCCCAGTGGCTGAGATTGGTTGCGTGGCGACTTGGGTGACAAGTGTCGTGATATTTCCACTCTTCTTCCTTCTTGAAGGGCCCATCCAAAATTAGAGAAAAAAGTTCTCTTTACCTAGTCCTGCATCACGAACAATCACAGACAATATGCATTATAGAAAATTGCTTTTTGTCAGCTGGGGTTTTGAGATGTATTGTGACATCTTTCACTAGGTGGCCCCTTTGAGACTATTGGTGTTTTCTCACCATCAAGTGATTGCCTTGTGGACAGAGACCCAGGTGGCATGCCAGGTCTGGTTCATGCACCAAGCAGCATCGCAAAGAGGTAAGTGAAGGGGGAAGGCAGGGCATGAGCAGTAGATCGAATGCAGGATCTGGGAGCAGCTTAACCCTCTGTTGGAGAAAGACTTTTATGATCCTTGAGCCCTGTGGTGCATCTGGCAGAAAAGAATTTGGTAAACGTAAGGCAAATAGTAAAACCCCTACAGCTGGATATGGTGGTTTCTGGATCCAGAGAGCAGGAGTTATAATCTCTGATATCTAATACCCTTCCCGAGTGGCACAGGCATCGACAAACACATCTGCACAGTCTTATGTTCAATCACTGCACGACACAGAGTGATGATCCAAAGGTTTATTCTGGCTTGAACCCCACACACAAGCAGCACTAACATCGACTGTCTCTCCGCAGCAATGCCCCTCAACATTCTATCCCTAAGCTCATAGGTTCTATGAGCACACTAGGGGGCATATTAGCAAGGGCACTTTTTGCCGCTAAAGCGGCGATATTTTTATCGCCCTAGCAAGCTGTCGCTAACAGCTGTTAGCGAGAGCTTAATGGCGATAGCGGCCATTTCGTTGCCGCTTTGCATGTCAGCGATAATTATCGCTAATGACATGCAAAGTAGGCGTTCCCAACTGAAAGCGACTGCAAACAGTCGCAAACACAACTTCCCCCTATTAACAATGCCCGCGAAGCGATAAAAAAAGTCGCGCTAACCGCGATTATCGCTGGAATTTAACACCTGATAAAAACTTGACTTAACCTTACAATCCACCTCCCATTGAGAGAATAGGTTAAGTCCTCACCTACCTATTAGCGAGCTTTTCATTAGCGCAGTGAATTTATCGCTGGATTTCTCGTGCTATTGCTGGGTTTCGCCGCTATCGCTGGATTTTTTATCGCCTTGGAGATAAGCGTTGATAATAACGCGTTATCTTCGCGATGAAATCCAGCGATAAAAAAAACAGCGATAAGCGCGCTTTGCGATAATTATCGCAAATCCTTGGTAATATGCCCCTACATTCCACAAACCCCAATGCATAACAAAACACATCCTTGTAGAGCATATAATAACTTGTAAAGCATAACATAACACACAGCAGGTGGGAAAGATTCCTAAACTTCCACTTGAACCCCATGAGATGAAAGTGGAGCGATCCCAACTTGTGGGGCCACCCTACTGGCATGGCCCTGTCCGCACGCGGAGTGTATGGTAACCGACCATATTGCTGTCGTATGACATCTGCAGGGTCAGCTTTACTGGACAAAGTGGCAACTGACAATACCTACATAATTGGAGTAATAGAGACCATATTTCGCCCATATAATGTTTTTAACTACTTCCATGGTTTTACCGGTGAATGATGTCCTGCCCAAAGGGAACTAGATGACCCCCATGCCAACTGTAACCCCATAGTGCAGTCAAAATTTTCCTTCTAAACACCAAGGGTTGTCTGAATCTTCATTGCTCTCGGTGCATTTGATGTGGACCAGGACTGCAACTCCCAGAATGCAATATAAAAAGAAAAGGAAGAGCACTACTGGCACTGTGTACTTGGCGACAGCCATTTGGTAACCTTACTTCACCACATTCTGCGGGTGGCCTTCAAAATGGTTTAGAAAATGTGAAATCGAGCATTGGAACTGGAGGGGGGGAAACAGCGCGGTATTTTCTTCCTGTGGTTGGAAATAGGGTAATCTGTTTAGAAGACGAGAAGGCTTCTGGGAGCTCGCAGAGTAATGAAGATGCCCTTCTCAGATTCTGTGGGACTTGCAGCAGGGGGGGAGGGAGATTTACGATAGGCAGATAACAGAATAGAAATTGCTTTATAAATACAGGATTACCTCAAGGACGCATTCGAAATAGAAGAGAGAAGACAAGCTGCTGTTTTCAAGTCGTCGGAGCTCAGTTGCACTCTCCTTCAGTAAACAATTTATCTTCATTTGTTTTGTCATTTCCAATTTGATGCAATCCTAGTAGGGAAAATCAGTAATTACCTTAACTGAGTTTTTTTTCTCCTAGTTTAGACTGCGGCACAACCAGCTGTCTGCATCAGAGACATTTGTTGCAGACCTGTGGAGCCCAAAGGTGTCACCAGAGATGCAATCTGATGTGTATTGTTGAGATGGCTCCTTTATTATTAATTTAAATGTCCTGCCTCTTTTAACTAAGTAAAGATCTCTTTGAGGAACAGAATGCTAAAAGCGTCATAGAAGGGACGCAGTGGTGGCTGGTGACATTTGAAAGTGGTGAGGCGTAAAAGTTACACCTGCATGCACTGTGGCGAGTGAGCGTAGGGGGGTTCAGGCCAGGGTAATCCTCCCCCAGAGAAAATATTGAAAAAAAGAGTGTGCAATAGTGCTTTTTTTTTAAACAAATTTGAGAAAGCAGAAGGTTAATAAAGCAATTGTGAAAGTGTAGTTGACAGCAGAGTTACCTGCACAAGCCATGGATCACAAAGGCCCCGTGGAGTGGGGGGAGGGGCTGCAGGAGTTTGAACTTACACTAGTGCTTTAAGTGAAACCAATCCAATGGCTACCTTTAGCCCAGACCTTTCAGGCTCCTGTGGAATGACAGATTGTAACTGGTGCTCGTGCAAAGCTCTCCCTGTCCAGTCCATATAAACATCAAAAGATGTGTGCTTCTTATGGTGCTGAGTTTGAATCCCGGCTATGGACGCTAGAAACCGATAGAATTGCATTTTTTAAAGCTATAGGAAAACACAGATTTATTTAATGCCTCAGCAAGGATGTCAGTGAACAAAAAAAAAAAACAGTTCCTGCTTTACTGTGCTACCTCTAGCCACAAATTTCATTACAGCGGCGCCTCTGCGGAAACATCGAGCTTGCTGGACGACATTACCAAGCGTGATTCCTTTTCCATAATTAATGTCCGTGAGGCCCAGAGGTGGCAACATGGAGGACTGGAATTAGTCGCACAACACACATTCCTAAACAATATCTAATTCCCTGTGTTCCATTATCTCAATTACCTATTGTACCTAAAATAATCACCATGCACATCTGTTCCAATTGGAACACGCAGTACAAGGAATGACGACTTTCAATAAAGAGACATCTGGGCAAAAACAGCATTCTGTTCAATCTTTAAATACAAGCTGCTGGGGGCTGGAGAGGGGGTGAGGCGTCAAGGTACCGAGCAGGAAGAGGTGAAACACGAACAGAAATTGCAAGGCAGCTCGTGCGGGCAGAATGCGGCTGACCGAGGCCCCCGCAGGGGGCCACTAAAGAGGGCAGCCCTCTAGTATCATCGGGGCGCCCCACACCCCCCCCCTTAGGGGCAGGGACTCTGGGAGGAGTCCCCCCAGCCTCGTCGTGGCACGCTAGGGAGTGTCACTTCCTGGGCGCTAGGACTGGGGGAGGAGTATATAGGCCTCCCCCACCATCTTGGCGCCCTCTTTCGCGCGCCTGACACGCCGTCTGGTGGGTCGTGCTGCTGGACATGCTGTCCTGAGGTCGGTCGCGTCCGGTAGTGAGGTGAGTGTGGTTACCAACCCCCCCATCCCACCACGTAAGGCCATGGCCGGTGTGGGACCCCTCCTAGCTGCAAATCCTTTGCCCCGGCCCCCGCAGGAGGTCCGCTGGTGTCGGGACCTGCGGGTGGGGTGAGGGCGAGGGATTGGGACGGGGGCAGGGTAAGGGGGGTACAAACCTCCCGGCCTCATGCCGCGCAGGCGACCAAACAGCCGTAAACCAAGGAGCTTTACTAGCTCCTCTCACCATTCCATAGCACGGCCCCCTCTTCCAGGACCAGCGCAATGGAAGCTCCAGAGGCGATGCAGCAAGGGGCAAGCTAGCAGCGCAGTGGGTTAGAGGTGGATGAAGGCCCAGAACACCTCTTAGCTCGGCGCGTGCCGGGACCCTGCACAGCGTGGGCTCAGTGGGTTTAACTGCTAGTTTACCCTGAGGGGGAGAGTTCAGACGGGGGCCCGTTCCGTTGAGGGGGGGGGAGGGGTCGCCGCGACGCGCCTCCCTCCCTGTTGACCGAATCGGTCGTCCGTCCTTTATATAACATTTCTATATTGTTATACAGGCCCCCCCCCTTGTGAGGGCCGGTCACAGGGCCTCTGCCCGCAGGGGTTGGGGGGGGGGGCATCGAGCGCCCTGTTTGGCTGCTCTATCCGGC
The DNA here is from genome assembly GCA_963921515.1 of Calotriton arnoldi. Classification (NCBI taxonomy): domain Eukaryota; kingdom Metazoa; phylum Chordata; class Amphibia; order Caudata; family Salamandridae; genus Calotriton; species Calotriton arnoldi. The sequence goes on along the minus strand of CAWUFW010003060.1, from coordinate 314,024 downwards.
GGGTCGGTAGCAAGGCCACGGCCCGCGTGGGCCCGTTGTGTTGTGTTTGGGGGTCCACCTCCACTGCCCGCTGTGGCGGCTTTGGAAAGTGCGGGGGAACTATGTTTAGGGCCCCGTGCAGCGAGCCAGCATTTGCGGGGAGAGGGCCCTCCCCGGCACCACAGTCAGGCTGCTTCTGTCCCAGCTTCAGGACGCTGGGGCGGCTTTGGAAGTGCGGGGTGCCCGGTTCGGTGAACCGCAGCAACCCCGGTTGATCAGTAACGGCATTGCGGATGGCAAGGTCGAGGTAGCCGGGTGATATTAATCACCACTGAGCCTAGGGCGACGGGCATGCCACGAGTGGGACCCCAACAGGGCCCATTCAGACCCTCATCTTTAGGAGGGCTGGAGGGAGAGACAGTATTCGGGTAACCGTTACCTACATTATTTGGTTGGTGTCAAGTTGCGACGAGCCCGAGGGTGGCTCAGATGCGTCGGGAATTTCGGTGGGTCTGTGCCGGTTCCAGGGCTTCGGCCCGCCGGAATTTGTGGCTGCCTGGTGGGGGTGCGGGGGCAGCGAGCGCCAGGTTGCTTCCTCCTGGCTGGTAACCTGGCTTGGTCTACCCGATGGTAGAGGAGGCCGCGGGCCCACCTCGATCGGGCACCACTGGGTGTTTACGGGCCCTCAGATCTTGCCCCCCCCCCCTCCTGAGGTGCCATGACAGGGGGTGCCCGCCGCAGCTCCCCGCATGTGGCGTCCAGCAGTGTTTGTATTGTACCGGGCGGCCGTTTGTCGCAGGACCGCCGGTATGTTCAAAGGGCACGACGGGGGCGGCGCATGTTGGCTCGGCCAGGATGGGACTCTAAGGAGGCGGGCGGCCCGGCTGGCACGCCGCTGCGGTAAACATTACCAAAGCCCGCGGCTCGTGTCATCGAGAGCGAGACAGTGCTCTGCAGCCAGCCGGGTAGAGGGTGTTATACCCTGCTTTTCAGCGGCAACGTGCAATCAGCTGCTTGCAGTGCCGGTCGCCATTTTCGTCCTGGGCATAGTTGTGTGATAGTTTGAATGTTCTGTTCAGCCTAGCTGCCGGCCATGCCGATGTGAGACTACTGTGCCTTAGCCGGAGGCTTAAAGTCCAAATGGTGCCTGTCTGCGTGCGAGTCAGCTGACGGTTTGACTTTATATCAGGCAGCTGAAGTGTTCCATGTAACTGGTTCACGTGGGGGGCTCACTCCTTTCCTGTTGGGCGAGGTCCCACATGGACAGAGCCCGGGACCTCGAGTCTACACTGATGCGCTGCATCCTGATTGAGGGTCGGTGGGGCGTTCCAGCTGGGCGATCACATGGGTCCGGCCTCACCAGCAGCGCCAGGGGTAGGTCATGCCCACTCATCCTCAAGGGGCACGCGCGCCGGTAGTTTTCATGCACAGTCAGTGAGCAAATTTTACATGAGTTGAGGCAAGTTTAGCAACGTGGCAGAGGGCACATCACCATTGAGGGATATTTGCACACGTCTCCAGGCCTCCCTTGCCATGCCGCCAGTGCGGTCCAAACGGCGGTGGAGGGGGGCCAGGCGATAGTTTGCAGTGGTGAGCCTGGACCTTTGGCAACCGTGACACATGCCTCTGGTCACACTGCCCCTCGGACACGTCGCATTCTTGCAACTGCAGGCCCCGCTGAAGCTAGGGGAAGTGGCTGGGTGAATCCGCTAACTTGACTGCAGGACTGCCCCCTTCTTAGTGCACTGAACTTCAAGGTGCAGTTTAAGCATACGAGGGAGGGAGTCCATTTTGTTAATTACATAATAGGGAGGAAGCAGTTTTCTTCGGGTTATTAGTGTTTCTAAAGCTAGCAGTGCGTACTGGTTAAGGTCTCTGACTCCTACTCCGAATGTCATGTGTTCAAACCCTGGTGCTTCAGTGGTTGTTATTCTGAAGTATAATTATCAATGAAGTGATCAAATGTCTGGCACAGCGCGAACCCTGCAGCGCCCACTACAGGCGGGCCTCTTATGGGAAGACCCCAACCGGGGGCAGGTGGCGGCTGCGTGCACCAATGTCTAGCTTTTCGTGATGAGAAGCAAACCTCACGATGGTTTTGAACTTAAGGGCACGCTTGAGAAGGCAAGGGGCCCTTGTGGTATGGCTACTAGGTGTTTTCGATTCACTTTTGATATAATGCTAAAACGCTTTGGCGCGGAAGTGCGGTAATAACGAGATCATTTAATCAGAGCTGTGCTGCCCACTTTTCGCCATCGGGGGGATAAAGCTCTAAGTTTGCCTCGCTGGCATTGTCGCAGCGTTTAATTTGGGCCGGCGGCAAAGGAGAGCGGCGCTTACCACGGTTGCTACATGGGGACGCTGTTGCGTAACTTGTTGTGAATTTACTTTTGGATGTAGTCCAGTGTCAAGCGCCTACGCACGGATGCACGGTGCTGCTCGCTGTGGCCATCGGATAGATGGGGGGTCTGCGTTTGCCTCGCCGGTATTTTCGCAGAGCTTGGTTTGAGCCGGTGTTTTCTGGAGCTTGGCATCGGACGCCGGCCCTTGTGGTCGTTGCTACATGGTGGCGCTGTTTGTGTGTTTTGTTGTGTGGTTAAAGATGAGCACAGCAGTTGTTTGTTGTTCAACGTGCATTGGAGACAACTAGTGCCCGCTCCAAAATCGTTCTTCGCGTCTGGCGGGAGGCTCAAGCATCCTGTGAAGCGGGGCAAATCACTTTTGGTACCTCGAGCAGTCTGAGTTGTCGCACTCATAGGAGTGGCGAGGTTAGTAGTTGTGTGGGCGAGGTTAGTAGTTGTGTGGGCAACTAATAAGCATTGACTAAGCCAATGGATGGGTTTGTTGTAGGTGTAGTGCTAGAAAATGTCAGGCATAGTCTTGATGTTACTCACAGATGCACTGGAATTATGCAAACGTCATACATAGCAACCTGCAACAATGGCAGCTACGGATGGGGCCGAATGAGCATGCACGTTCAGAATCCTCAAACTAGGCCTTTTCCAAGATAGGCAACCAGATTACTGAGCCTGGCCAGTGCACTATTTTGCTGTCTGCATGCAGTGACTCAGTCCAAAGGGGGATTTGTCGGTGCTCCATGAAATGGACCCGGTTCTCCTTACGGACAAAGAGTAGGTATGAGCATATAAAGATAATCAATATTTCGGGTCATTTAGCTATTAGCTGCCCAGTTGTGCGAGCATATAACCTGCAGGTAATTTTGGAGAGTGAGGCTGCTGAGTTGCTCAAGCATTGTCTGCCTCGTTTCAGGGCCAGTGATTGTTACTTTTCAAGGTTGAGGCTCAATTTCTTAGTTACGTTTGGTGGTGCTTGAATAGGTTGCCAATATTCATATAGCACGGCGATAAAGTAGTAGTTTTGTGGAATGTTGGAATGGGAGGTAACTTACAAGAAACGCATTATAGACCTGGGCGTCTTCGCTACAGGCTAACAGTGCAGGCACGGTGCTCTGGTTGTGTGCCTGGTTTTACCAGTTTTGGGCTTGGGAGCACCAGGGTTGTTGACTTCTGCATTGTGGGGCACGCAGTTCACGGGTACCGAGCTGCGTGGTGCCGGTGAGAATTGCCAGGTTAAGGATAGATGCAGCTTCCTCCATGACTTTCCAGTTCACTGGAAGAGGGCAGTTCGCTGAAAGAACCATAGTTAAATAAAATAGCTAGCCCAGTGTGGGGCGGATGCCGGCACGAGCCAATTTTATCTCCTATGGGAGGATTGTGCACCGCCATTCCATTTTCAAAACGGCTGCCGCTTTCTGGTTTCGGCACCTGGCATGCGCGCGGGTGACCTGTCTGGCTGTTGCGGAAGTACGGAGGGCGTGGAGGGACTGCGGTGGTCTCTACGATTCCACGATAAAGTGCTTCTAGAGGTTTCGTTTGGCTACGGCTGGGTTTTACACACATTTAGCTGCTTCATGGGGTGGTACAGGATCTCAGTTGATTCGTGATGTGATGTTGCTTAGGGGTAATGATCCCATTTGCGGTTCAACTTGCTTTCGAGTGAATTGAGACATTTTATTCAATGGTCAACACATTAAGATTGACAGACCCACCATTAAAGAATGAAGCATTCTCAATACGCTATTCAACGAAGCTTATATTAGGGCTTAATTTACCTTATACAACTAAACAAGCAGTGTCTAAGCCAATGGTAGTGACGTATTGCAGGTATAGTGTGGTTGTGCAGTATATAGCTGGAGGCAATGACAGAAGCCGCGAAATGCCTGCCGGCGGCTACTAAGCTTATACAAAATGCCAGCGTATGGGTCACCCACACACATATGCATTGACCAGGCATCCAGGAGGTGCCGACACAGCATCACTCAGTGCAGATGACGGATGGGTTTGCAGGCTATAAGGACAGGGTGATCCACCCTTGCCTTGGTTTAGGCGAAGTGGCACACCGAGCGGCCTTGTAGGGCATGAGTAGTGTAAATTCACGCCATGTCTACGTGTTTATTGGCTGGCGCAGCACTTGGTCATCAGTCTGTACCCTTGTACTGGGGATCATCCAGGTAAGGGGGTACATTAGGGCTTAGTCACCCCAGAATGATATGCACAAAGGCGCTGCGAAAGGCTGAGACTGCATTGGGCAATTGGCTACGAGGGCCTTTATGAGGAACATCTGCTGGCACCATATAGAAACAGGTACCATGTACACTGGGTGGGCATTCCTCTGCAACCAAGGGCAGGTTTCAGGTCGCTTCAGTTAAGACCTATTCACCCGCGCTTTAGCCAGGGCAGCAGGCGGGTGGTGGTAGTTGTCATCTAACAAGTGTGCTGCGGCGAAAAAACAGTTTGGTAAACACTGCGTTAGAGCCGAATGGCGACAGGGTACTATAGACCATTTGGCAGTCCCAATATTCAGGAAAGTGCAGGTATTTGCACAGTGTTCCCCTCTGGTTCCCACAGACTTGTCTGCCCCATGGGTTATCCTTATATGGGCTGGCACCTGAGACTGGAAGGGGCGTCTTCTGCTAACGGTGGCCAAATAAGTTGATAGTCAACGCTGGGGTAGATGTACCATGCAGGGCATGATTACTCCTTGGGTTGTCCCAAAAATTTGGGGGTCTAACTGGGTGGAGTATTAAGTTCACAGTCCTTAGGAATCAGCTAGCATTCCTTCAACCCAAACAAGGGCAGTTAGCGTTGCACAGTATCAGGGAGTGGGTAACATACACCGGTTATTCAGCGACAGCATGCCCCGGGGGCACGCACGCTTCACAAAACACAGAGCTGCAACCAGAAAGGTGCCAAGTGGCAGAAACCAGTAAATAAGTTTAATGTGTGTCTCTGCCCTTACAGCGGGGTGGAGCCAATCTCCTTTAGAGGTACACACAGGTGAGAATTGGGTGCTTCTTAGGGTTCGCATGACCAATGCGGTTTGTGGTATCTCCCAGCGGATCCACCGAAGGTGTACTGCAGCTGAGCAGAGAACGGGGAATCTGGGAGTCCGACACTTTTGCGAGTTTAAGCAGCCAGGGTCAGAGATAGGTAGCAGATACTGGCATCTGTGATCCGACGTCAGTTAAGCAAGCGGGGTATCCTGCTTAAGTTGTCACTACACGAAAGGGTGAGGTATCGCCGATAGTGGGAATACATATATGGTTCAGACCAGATTTGACACCAATAAGGTGTTGACCGGGGTTTAGCAATCAGAAGGGTCTGTGCAATTGTCTGGTCAACAAGGCGAAGTAAATGCATCCCAGAACCAAGGGTAGGTGACCTGTTGCTGCAGTTAAGGTCAAAAGCCCCGCACGGTCAACTATATTAGCCACGCTGGGTGTGGACGCTGTCAACCAACATAGCGTGCTGCTCTTTCAATAAATGGGGAAACAGGGTGCCGAGCACAAAAGGCTACTATGCGGTAAGAACATTTGGCACGTCCAGTGTTCAACAAAAATGTAAATTTAACGGAGCAGGTAATTTTCCACCGCAGGGGCAGCTCAGGGGGGGCGGTGTGAACCCCCCCTCCCACCATCTATCTGGGAGTTGCTAGGATGGGGGTAAAGTAGGACTTAGCAATCGTTAGTGTCAGGCACCACATTGCAGACAGTGCGCACTGTACTAAATCAGACGATTCTCTAAGCTGGTATGCCTAGGGGGTTCCACCACTGAGGGAGCTGAGCGGGCGAAACTCCCATAAGGTATAGGGGATGCATGGCAAGGGCGGGATGGCACCCTTGCTTATTGTCACATACTTCTAGTTGTGGACATTCCGGTGCGTCAGGATTTCGAAAGCTAAGGGGCTGTTCAAATGTTAAGGACAACCCTTCCCGCCCTAATAGCCAAGGTGGGCAGGCGGGTTGTGGGAGTGGTCACCCAACAAGTGGGCTGCAGTCCCATAGTTGTGGGACACAGGTGTTCAGGTACACACCATGCTAGAAGGACGGCAGCTAGGTAAGAGCAGCAAATAGAAGGGGCATTGTGAGCCAGGGTGTCTGAAACCGTCCCGCCCACTGTTGGCGCAGGGCTGAGTCATGTGTCGCAGTGGAACTTTCCCGCATGGGGTGAATAGTTCTTGGCACAACTTTACAGGCCAAAAGGGCCTTTTGTTTCATCAGACACTAGCTGAACCGGGCTAACGTCAAGGGCTATTGGGATATAGATGGGGTCATTTATAACCAGTAGGGATGGTTCACTTTCATCTTGAGTTGCAGGAGGCTCTAGACAGGAGAGGTTGCGGGGAATACTATAGCTGTTTTGGTGGGGGGCTCTGGCGGCGACGGTGGCCGCCTCCAGAGCTGTGGCGGAGTTACAGGGCGATCTGGAAGCAGAGGGGTACAGAAGGGTACCTCTGCGCGGCACCATAGGGGGTGCTAGAGCCAAATCCTAGGAGCCTCATGTGAGGTTCCTGGAAAACCGTGTCGGCGCCCCGTTAGTCCTTCGGGCGGTTGTGGGCCTGAACAACCGGGGGTTTGCTATGCTACGCTCCGCCCTGAAAGGGGCGTGAGTAATAAGGGACCATGTGTCACGTGATCCGGGAAGAGGATCACCAGAAGGGGCAGCACAGATGGGGTTCGCCCCAGTGCTGCTTGGCTCATCAGGTGGGCAGGCGGCCCAGTTGGTTGCCTGCCCTTGGATCGCCCGTAAGATAACCCACCATATTACATAACGGTGTATGTAATAAACCTGCAGCAACTTTACCCAAACAAGAAATGTGTTGTGTGTTTATTTATTAGCATGCATGTTACGTTGAAGGGGTGGGGAAGGCTGCCAATGGTGATACTATGCGGCTGACCGAGGCCCCCGCAGGGGGCCACTAAAGAGGGCTGCCCTCTAGTATCATCGGGGCGCCCCACACCCCCCCCTTAGGGGCAGGGACTCTGGGAGGAGTCCCCCCAGCCTCGTCGTGGCACGCTAGGGAGTGTCACTTCCTGGGCGCTAGGACTGGGGGAGGAGTATATAGGCCTCCCCCACCATCTTGGCGCCCTCTTTCGCGCGCCTGACACGCCGTCTCCCACCCTACCGCTTACCCGGCGTGGTTCGTGGCAGGCAGGAGGCAGAGAATGTTGTAATGTTGCCTTTTTCGTTGCAGGCGGAGTTACAGGGCGATCTGGAAGCAGAGGGGTACAGAAGGGTACCTCTGCGCGGCACCATAGGGGGTGCCAGAGCCAAATCCTAGGAGCCTCATGGGAGGTTCCTGGAAAACCGTGTCGGCGCCCCGTTAGTCCTTTGGGCGGTTGTGGGCCTGAACAACCGGGGGTTTGCTATGCTACGCTCTGCCCTGAAAGGGGCGTGAGTAATAAGGGACCATGTGTCACGTGATCCGGGAAGAGGATCACCAGAAGGGGCAGCACAGATGGGGTTCGCCCCAGTGCTGCTTGGCTCATCAGGTGGGCAGGCGGCCCAGTTGGTTGCCTGCCCTTGGATCGCCCGTAAGATAACCCACCATATTACATAACGGTGTATGTAATAAACCTGCAGCAACTTTACCCAAACAAGAAATGTGTTGTGTGTTTATTTATTAGCATGCATGTTACGTTGGAGGGGTGGGGAAGGCTGCCAATGGTGATACTATGAACATGTGTCAGTGCAGCGACACACGCCAGAGTGCCATCACCGTCACTTCTGCCGGACACAGACCACCCTGGCTGTCAGTGGCGCGTCCTCGCCCCCACGCACACTTGCCATTGTGGCGATTCACTGATTGCCACCTCCTCCAGCCCACCGACCACCCACTAGGAGTGGTAACCGAATGATAACTGGCCCCACTGACCTGGAGGGGGCAATCTGACCACCCTCCATGAATAAACATCGGCAAAGTCAAAAGTTTTGGCTACTTTACTGTGCATACACAGACACACAACATCCATGCACACAGTCCAACATACAAAGGCACCAATGTGCAAACATGGGCGTAACGAAAGTTGAGGGGGCCCCCCAAGGTATACGGAGGGGCCACTACTCCGGATTTAATGTGGAGCTCTCAGGCCTGAGTACTGTGCTGAGGGGCCCCCCTGCAGCCACCCCCCCCCTCGCACTGCGGGGGCTGCAGGGGCCTGTGTTGCCCCCCCTGCAGCGCAAGACAAAAGACGCATGCATTCATGAATACAAGCACCCATGAACACAGACCAGTAGACAACTCTGTAAACAGATCAATATTCATACAACCACCTGTGTGCACATGGTGGTTGGTGGAGAGGTGTGGTGCAGCAGCCAGGGCAGCTGACTTCGGAGCACAGGGTTCACGGTTCGATCCCCGGCTCAGGCAGCAGCTCAGCACCATGTGACTCTGGGCAATAGCTCACTTAATTTCCACTACGGCCCCCAGCGCCTTGAGACCCGTAAGGGTGAGTAGCTGCGCTATATAAAAACGGACTTACTTACTAACATGGGCACACGCATGCACACATACACACGATTGGGCAGACATGAATAATGGGACAGACTGACGCCTCGATAAAAACCCAGTACCGGTAAGATGCAAGTGTAACCTATATCTCCTCTGCAGAGGAAATCGAATTTGGCATGGAGAAAAAGAGTAAAGTGGAAACACCCATTCGATCATTGGCCTCTCCTTAGAGGTCTCCTTTATGACTGAATCTTTGAGGTTCAATACTCATCCAATCCCTTGGTTTTTTGGAATGATCACCTCTACATAACAATGAAGTGCGACATGCATGACTCTCCCATCGCTGTCTTCTATACAGTGAAATGCAGAGTATGTGCCTCAGCAGACACACGGTTCAAGATTGCCCCATGTAAACCAAACAGCCCTCATAATTCCTTCCACAAATCATTGTTTCGTAGTAACATAGTTCAGATTTTTTGGACTCATTAAAAGAAAAAAAATAAAGAGAGACAGAGAGAATTTGGATTCTCCCAACCTGATTCTACCTCAAAGAATGATTTATTAGGCACCAGGCTTTAAAAGGGACGTACTTTTTCTAGCAGACTTTTATTGAACTGTTTTACTCAATAAAAGTTAAGCATAAAAACAAGTTTTAAAGGATGCGGTGCTTTTTATTTGACTCGCTGAATAGTTTATTTTACACATGTAATCACTGCATGCAAAAAACGAAATGAAATTAGAGAAAAGTGGACCCGGTGCCTAAGAGTACTGCAGGGGAACATAGGTGGCTCAGTATTTTCCAGTACTGTAAGGGGGGCTGGCAGCACTTCGACTGGTGAAGTAGGGGTTTAATCCCTGGTAGCACAGGGCAGGGGGACGGTGATTAGTAATTAGGTATACTGTAGGTTACGACATCGGTATCTGACATAAATTACCACAACTCGTGACATGGTTCTTGTGTAATGGGCCTCAGGGTTAACTCGGAGTGCAACAGTGGAGAACAGTCGCAGCTGCCATACTCACGGGGGGGGGTCGGTTGGGGACCGGGGGAGTTTTAAATAAAACTTACCTGGTCCTGGCCGGGGTCCCGCGTTGGCGCTCTGTCCCTCTGAACAGGAACAGCCGTCACAACTCCTCTCAGCCAATCCTGGCGCTGGAGCAGCGCCAGGATTGGCTGAGGCTAGGCATTCTCGCCGCCCGCCTGCCCATTAGGAGACCGAGGTTTGAGCCTTTGCTCAATCCTCGCTCTCCTAATGGGCATGCGCCAGCCAGAACAGCAGACACTAGTGCGCAAGACTGGGCACGGCGGAAAAATTTGCCGACCTTCCCCAGTCATGCGCACTTGTGCATTGTGCTGCTGCCTGCCCTGGTGGTCTGACAATCACGTCAGTCAACATGACGCCAGACCGCCCACCCCCTTCAGACTCTGAAGGGGGTGGGCGGTCCCACGTCATGCTGACTGACATGATTGTCAGTTCTCCCTCGCATCTCTGAACTTAAGTAAACTGAGTTTACTTAAGTTCAAAGATGCCGAGGGAGCTGCGGGCGCAGGCGGGGGACAACGCCCCAACGCCCTTAATGGACGCACCACCACTGAAGGGACGTCGTAGCGGGTGTCGAGTGTAGGAAGCTGGGTTTCTGTTGCAGTAACCACCCCACTTTTTGCCAGACTACTGATGCACTTTGACTTGATGTGCCCTGGGTCCCTGCCAATCAGGTTCCCAGGGCCTGTGTTCTTTCCCAAAACTGAACCTTTGTACCCCCAATTGGCACCTCTCTGGCCACAGGTCAGTCCCTTGTAAAAGGTACCATGGGTACCAAGGGCACTGTGGCCATGGAAGGCCTCTAAGGGCTGCAGCACTTATTGTGCTGCAGCCCTTATATACACACACCCCACCACCACCTTATATACACACACACCACCACCACACCCCTTGCAGGCTGCGTGTTTCGGTGCAGAACAAAGTGAAGAGTCGACATGGCACACTTCCCTGTGTGCCATGCCTACAACCCACTGGCCTAGGTCAGCCACCCCTCTAGCTGGGTGCACTATACCAGTGGTGAGGGTACAGGTGCATGAACCCTGTACCCATTCAGTGTCTAGACCAATTCTTAGACATTGTAAGTGCAGTAATGCCATTAAGAGTATATGGTGCTGGGAGTTTGTCATTACGAACTCCACAGCACCATAATGGCTTTACTAAAAACTGGGAAGTTTGGTATCAAACTTCTCAGCACATTAAACCCACACTGATGCCAGTGTGGGATTTAATGAAAAATGCACTCAGAGGGTACACACCAGCCTGCCACCACGAGACATGTTTCTGGACCCCTGGGGTGGGAGCCTTCACTCCCTGAGACCAGAAACAAAGCCTTTCCTGGGTGGAGGTGTAAACACCTCCCCCAGGCCAGGAAAATCTGTGGCAGGGGAACTTCAAAGGCCTTACTGCCTTTTTAATGCGACCCCCAGCCTCTCCTGCTATCAGGAGCAGGCCCCCTTCCTGATCCAGCGGGTTACTAGCAACAAGCATTCATACACCGAATACTCACCTGGGCCCATTCATTCATACTATGCTAGCAATTTCCGCTGGTGGGTCGGTTGTACTCTTTATCAAAATCCCTGCTACCAATTACTTTTCTGATTGAAGAGTAATGACTTACCAATGGACCCTTTGCTAATTGGGAAGTTTAAAATGAGTGACGTTCATTACAATTCATAAATTCTAAAATAATCACTGAGTCAAGAAGTTTTAAAAAGTTTATCTAAAGTTTTAGCAGAGTAAAATACAGAACCACATGATACTTAATCGTATATCAAGGATGAAGCATAATAATCAATTATCGATCAATGACGGTTCCTCAGAAAGAAGAAGATAGAGACAGCAGCACAACTAAAGGTTGCATTTATATTTACCTAAAGGTGCGAGACACCAAACCCCTTGGCCAAGGAGTTGGAAAGGATCGGTCCCATAAAGGATGAAGATCAAAGACCTCCGGACCAGGTTCAGGACAGGTGACCTCTCTATCAACGACGCCTGCGTCGTACCCCTCTCTGATACTTCGCTTCTCCTTGCTTCTCTCGAGTCGTCTTCTAGGAATCCGCCTCCCCCACCTCAGGACCTCTCTGGACCGCGAATCAGCCTAGTTCTGCTCTGCATCAGCGTCTGGATCAATGAATGTAGCATTGCTCAACTAATTAACTAATCTATACCTATTATACCCTTCTACACCCAGGTACCTCCCATTAATGTTTCAAAATTATGGGCCCACTACTTCTGATTGGACGGGGACATGGGGTTGATCCTCACACCATGTCATTTTAGTTCAATTTTTAAGCCCATTGTTTTAAAGTACCGCCCATCACAATTAATACATTTGCTTTATTTCCCACCCGTTTCCCATTGATTCAGCAACACATTTTTGTATACAATTGTATCGTCTTCAGGTACATTTCGGATGAACTTGTGAACCAGGCTTCGCGACCTTGGAGAGCTTCCAAGTTGACTTCATCGCTTCCTTTGGTCAGCCTTTCAGGGCGCATGTGCAGAACTAATGTCTCTCGAGCTGCAGTTCAACCAACCCAGGCCCATTTACGAACTAATAAAAGTCAAAGAAGAAAATATTAAAATCACAATATAAATGGTTTCACTGTATACCCACTTTGTCTATTCTATTCCCATTTATTTATAAATCTATTCGCATTAATAGCATTAGAATACCACAGCTTTAATTGCAGCGTATGCGCAAGCTTTAGCACGTGAAAACTTTAAGCAGCCATTTTAATACACACTGCGCAGAAGCAAAGATTTTCCTCCAAGCAAAGAAAGACGTCACACTACTTGATATGGTTGACACATGCGCAATGAAATTCCCGTGCATTAGCGGCCATTTTAGATTTAGACAAGCGTTACTTGTTAGTTTAAACACATAGGCAAGCTTCCCTCGTTTTATATTGATGTCTGCATTGGTTAGTACGGACATTACAAAGATTAATAATTAATACTGTGAGAGGATTGCTTACGAGCAAGTCTCATTGTGAGTTCTTGCTCCATCACCAGGGCACATCAAGTCAACCCAAACTAAAAAGATGGGGTAAAGACACTAAAGAGCTAAGAAAGGAGCATTGGGAATTAGGTCCTGAAACTGTTTAGGTAGGTCAGCTCCCCAAAGGGACTGACCTGAACAGAAGGAAGTAAGGCAGAGTAGACCCTGCAACTTTGAAACCACTTCCTCTACTCTTCCTCGCCTGAAAGACTAGGAAGACTCTTGCAGGTTTGGCTGAGTCTCCTGGCCTTTGGACTGGGGGGTCTTGTGTAGGAAGCTGGGTTTCTGTTGCAGTAACCCCCCCACTTTTCGCCAGACTACTGATGCACTTTGACTTGATGTGCCCTGGGTCCCTGCCAATCAGGTTCCCAGGGCCGGTGTTCTTTCCCAAAACTGTACCTTTGTACCCCCAATTGGCACCTCTCTGGCCACAGGTCAGTTCCTTATAAAAGGTACCATGGGTACCAAGGGCACTGTGGCCATGGAAGGCCTCTAAGGGCTGCAGCACTTATTGTGCCACCCTTAGAGGCCCTGCACCTTTGCGCACACACACTGCCATTGCAGGCTGCGTGTTTTGGTGCAGAACAAAGTGAAGAGTCGACATGGCACATATCCCTGTTTGCCATGCCTACAACTCACTGCCCTGGCCTAGGTCAGCCACCCCTCTAGCTGGATGCACTATACCAGTGGTGAGGGTACAGGTGCATGAGCCTTGTACCCCTACAGTGTCTAATCCAATTCTTAGACATTGTAAGTGCAGTAATGCCATTAACAGTATAGGGTGCTGGGAGTTTGTCATTACGAACTCCACAGCACCATAATGGCTTTACTGAAAACTGGGAAGTTTAGTATCAAACTTCTCAGCCTATTAAACCCACACTGTTGCTGCCAGTGTGGGATTTAATGAAAAATGCACTCAGAGGGCATCTTAGAGATGGCCCCTGAAAAGCGACCAGCCTCTGGTGGGTTCCCTGACTGGTACACACCAGCCTGCCACCACGAGACATGTTTCTGGACCCCTGGGGTGGGAGCCTTCACTCCCTGAGCCCAGAAACAAAGTCTTTCCTGGGTGGAGGTGTGAACACCTCCCCAGGCCAGGAAGAGCCATCAGTGGCAGGGAAGCTTCAAAGGCCTGGCAGCCTTTGTAATGCGACCCCCAGTCTCTCCTATCGGGAGCAGGGCCCCTTCCTGTCTCCCCTCCTTTTTGGCGAGAAGACAGGCGGGAACAATTAGCCAGCCCAGAAGGTGTGCCCACCTCTGCCAACCCCACCCTCAGGTGGGGGAGGCGAGGTGAAGCCCACTCTTCAGTGCCCGCCATCTTGCAGATGGCAGGCACTCCCCAATCTGGATTAGAGATTGTGCCCACTACCCCACGTGGGGTGAGCACAACAAGGGTGTCGTCACCCTAAGGTCAGTAGCCTATTGGCTACTGACCTCGAGACCCCTAAAATGCCCCCTAATTACAGTATTTAGGGGGGAGCCCTGAACCAAGAAGCCAGATTTCTGCAACCAAAGAAGAAGAAGGACTAAAGAAGACGCCCAGCAGAGGAGACTGCAGAGAAGAACTGACTTGGCCCCAGCCCTACCGGCCCGTCTGCAATTTCCAGAGAATCCTGCGCCAAAAGTCGACCTGTCCTGCAGCCAGCGACTTCCAAGACCCCTGGGAGGACTAACTGCCTTCAACACAGACCAGATCTCCTGTGAACAGCAGCTCTGTTCAAAAGAAAACTCCCAAGACAGACTCTGAGCCTGCTGAGGACAAAGAAACCGACGCCTGGAACCACCACTGCACCCATCGCCTACAGCCTGAGTTTGAGTGGCCCACCGGTCCCAGCGAGGTCCCCCAGCGCTCCTGAGTACGAGTCCACCATGGGTTGACCCATCCAGGCCTCCCCGACGTCGCATGCAGCCTCTGCACGGAGACCCCCCCCCCAACCGCTGGTGGCCCGGTAAGGTGAAATCCCACATCAAAAGACACCCCTGCATCCAGCCACCCTGCGCCCTGGAGAAGAGAACCTGAGGTACACCTACGTCCCTGAGCCCTCCAACTTACCTGCCCAGCTGTTGGTTCCTCCCGGAAGTCTTCCTGGATGGAGCCTGCAGCCAAAATCCAAAACCGGCAACTCCCATTGAAAACAACAGGGCACCCAACGCCAAAGCAGCACCCTGCACCCGGCCGCCTCTGTGCCGCTGTGGGTGCACCTTTTGTGCTAAACTGGATCCCCCTTTGCCCTGAGCTAAACACTAGGAGCTTTGCTCCCACAACCTTGTGGCCTGCTTACGAGCAGTCACCAACCGGAGGCCCCCCATCTCCCATTGGATATCATTGGGCCTCAGCACTCTGCACCTGATTTCCCTAGTGCCGCTGAGGGTGCTTTGAGAGTGCATCCTTGACCCTGAGGGAACCCTTGTTCTAACCCCAGAAACTCAACCCCAAAGACCGAGTACTTACCTGTTACCTGTTAACCGATAACTTCATTTCTCTCCATAGGAATACATTGACTCTTTTCCCTTGAAATTTGTTCTAAGTGTGGAGTTGATTTGTATGAAAATCTGAAAAACTACCACTGTACAAAACTGATTTTACTTACCTTTTCTCTAGGAAATGTCCCAGTGTGATATCTAGGCATATCACACTGAGTAGAAAAAGTAACCTAAAAAGTAATCTGAAAAGTAACTGAAAAGTAATCTGAAAAGTAATTTCGATATTTTGACTTACCTGTATTTCAATCAACTGCATTTGAACCTGCATTCAATTGTAAAACACTGCATAAGATTTTGCAATGCATTTATTTCACTTACCTGTGCCAGGCTTGGCTTGGTTCTAGAAATAACTTAATAATATTTTTATACAAAACAAATTGGTCTGAGTTCAGTCTTTGAGTGTGTGACATCATTTGCTGATTGAGTGTGTACAACAAATGCTTAACACTACCCTCTGATAAAGCCTTACTGCTCGCCCACACTACCACAAATAGAGAGTAAGGTGCTATCTACTTTTACCTTTGGGGTTCCACTGGACTCTGCGCACACTATACCTCATTTTAGTATAGTATATACAGAGCCAGCTTCCTACAGCAAGGCGCTATAGCTCTGGAGATAGAATACGATCCAACTGAAAATATAGTAATACTGTTAGACTGAATAACAAATACAAATGTGAAAAAAAGCCTTTAACAGTTAGCTATTGTAAAGTCAATGTATCTTTTCCACATATTAAGAAGTAGCTCAGCTTTTAAGGGACACAAAATGGCAACATTTTAAAACAAAGGTGAGATACGCTTGGCTGGTATCTATAAAAAGCGCTGTTTTTATAGCGTAAAATGCTTTGAACAGATTTGTTTAAAGTGATAGTGTGAACTCCCTGAAATGAGAGTCCACCTACCACCTTTCCAAGTTCTTTCAAGAAAGCAGGTGATCAGAGCCTCGAGGTGAAAGACTTGCTTTTTATCATGACCCCTCCCCACTTTGCTTCTCGTTCACATCCTTTACAGAAGGTCACCATCATCGTCCTCCTCAGGCCATGGCCGGCCAGACCACCTTTCTCAAGCCCCATACCAGTGGTGTAACAAAAGCACCCGCAGCCTCGCGGTGGCCCTCCGGCACTGTGCACGGGAGGCGGTCCCCTGGCCTGAGAGCTCTTGGCTGGGTCCCGAGCTTGGGGGCCCCCCTCCATGTAGTTTGCAGGAGCGCCCCCTCAAGTTTTGTTAGGCCACTGCCCCATACATGAATTACTGGTGTTGCCAGGCTGGTGGGCTACCATAATCTGATGCCTATTGTCTCTCCCTTACACTGTTGATAGCTTCCTATTTCCTGCCGAAGTGCTGGTGGAAGGGAAAGGAGTAGCCACTTCAGAAATAAGCATGGTGCTTTGAGTAGCGTAGTCTTGATGGGTGAAAGGTGGAGGGGCAGAGGTAGCAAACGACAAGCCAGCTGTAGCACCTCCTAACCCCGGCTACCCCAACTTTATGGAAATGCTCATGGAAAGAGTGGCTGGAACACTGCTACTCTGCCCGATGATGGGCTGAAGCAGTATTAGTGTGTTTGCAGCTCACAAGACAGGTTAGTACGCAGAAGACTGGAAGCTTGGA
Organism: Calotriton arnoldi; assembly: GCA_963921515.1. Taxonomy (NCBI): domain Eukaryota; kingdom Metazoa; phylum Chordata; class Amphibia; order Caudata; family Salamandridae; genus Calotriton; species Calotriton arnoldi. The sequence continues at coordinate 297,099 of CAWUFW010003060.1, read as the reverse complement.
AGAGATGGCACTCAGGAGAGTGAAAAATCGAGATTTGTACCTGTAAAACTACATTTCCCAGACTCACATGCACTGCTCCAGATACTAGAGGACCAGCACATTCAGGCATACTTCGCTCACTAATGGCAAACAAGCAGGCATATTTATCAAGTAGTTGCGCTGCCCTTGCTACACGCAAAGAGGTGTAAGGGCGACACAACTACTAAGTTAGATTTATCAAACCACGCAAGGCCACTTTGTGTGGCACTGAGTGGCTTGATAAATCTAGAGTAACGCAGCGCTAATCTCTGTGTTGCGTTACTGTGCCCCAAGAAGACATTTCTTGGATGGAGCATGGGTGTTCCCACGCATTCACCCATGGATTTTGGTGCATTCCCAGATTTACCATTAGTAGTAGACCTGGGAATGCGTCAAAATGCTAAGCATCCCCAGGGGTGGCATAATGAGGAGACATATCTTTATTTTCCTTGTTTTTTCCTTGTTCTAAGTGTGCTGCATTCTGCAGCACTCATAGAAAGAGGAAAATGCCTCTGGGGATTGTTTTGTGCAGGAAGGTGTCCTGCTTACAATGCATGCATCCTTACACCATGGTGCAAGAGTGCCGGCATTGGAGCTAGGCACCACATTGTGCGCCAGGATTGGGGAATAGACCGGAATGCGCCGTATTATGCATTCCTGCCCTTTCCCTGTCACACAGCGCAGCAAGATGGCTTGCTGCGCTGCACAACTGACTTTTTGATAAATATGCCCTTATGTATTTAGATCTCACCTGTAGAGAGGTCCCTTGTCGGACAACAGCGGTGTTGTGACTCTTTGTCATTCTAAAGCTGCCCTTAAGAGCATTATACTGGCAAGCAAACCCAATCTTTCACTGGGGATGCACTGGGGCTTCAGCGAGGATCTTACATTGGGGATGCTTTCTTGGCTACAGAGGAATCCAAACTGGCCAGCTGAGAGAGGGTGGAGTAAGTTAGCTGGACGGAGCTCTTGGACTGCACAAGCAGAGGGACCCACAAGGATAAACAAATGTTCCCTAAGTGCATCCAGTGCTTGCCTGTGCTTCATGGCAAACCTTCAAATATATGTGCATGTGAGGTCTTTGTATTAGACTGCATTGCACTGGCCTTCATATCCTTCTTTCCTACCCTTTTCAAAACCCATAATACTTTCTGGGTGGATAAGTGTTTATGTATAGTTGCAAGGGTATTCATTCTGGAGTTGATTATGTAGGACAAGTCGTGGACTGCTACGTGAGAATTGGGGTGGCGTAGTGATCAAAAGAACAATGGATTTAACCCAGATCTCTTGACTGGGGGTGAATGTTTGATTCATTCAGCATTGCGTCCATCATTTGTTGCCGCAGCACGTGAGGACTGGAAGCAGGCATGTCACCGTTGTTTTGTAGCAGGCATGTCACAGCAACGTATTGACGGATAAATGCAGTGAGAGTGTGACCGATGCAGCTGCAGCTTGTATATACAAAACAATAGATATTGTGGATTGTGTCCGGTTAGAATAAACCAAGTCTTTATTGCCCTTCTAAATTCTAGGTGATTGTTGATTATTCTCATACTTAATGTTCCCCGGGTGTATATTCCAGAACTTATATGTTTGTATAGAAATGACTGCCCACCCATGTTTTTAAAGGAGGGACAGCAAAGAGTGGAGCTGTTCTGGATTCAAGTTTCCTCCTTAAGCTCTACAACCTGAGTTATGATCGAAGAAAGATGGGTGCCCTGTTCCATGCATTGCCCAAATCAGATTGTATTGAATGAGATCCTTAACTGATTGGGAGCTACTGGAAGGCCTTCTGGGCAGAGGTGATGTGGTAGGATCTCCTGATGTTTAGCCCTTGTCTGGCTGCGACATTTTGGATTCACTAATTGGCTGGTTAGCTATCTCAGATTAGAGATTAGATTAGATTAAAGTTTATAAAGCGCTTGGTTACTCCAGACGGAGTGTCCCCGCGCTAAGACATCCTAGTCCATACAGAGCAACCCTATCTAAAAACAGCAGAGATTAGCACCAGTCCCCCGAGGGTGACTGAAAAAACCATGTTTTAAGTTGTCTACGAAACAGCACTTCTGAGGGCTGCATCCTCAGTTCCAACGGCAGTTGATTCCAGGTTTAGCAGCTAAAAAACTAAAAGATCTTCCTCCTAGACGTGCCTTTTGAATTTTTGGCACTGTCAACTTAGCAGTGCCCGCGGACCTAAGATTCTGGATAGGTCTATAAGGGGAGAGTAGGGGGCGAAGATAGCTAGGTCCTTTCTCATTCAGAATCCTATGGCAGAAACATAACATAGAGCTTTAAAAATAACTCTATATCGCACCGGTAGCCAATGTAATTCCCTCAGGGCAGCTCCCACCGGGGTTCGCCTAGGGATGTTTAGTATCATCCGGGCAGCAGCATTCTGGATATTCTGCAGCCTTCTCATATTACTTGTTGTGACCCCCTAGGTAGAGAACGTTGCAGTAATCCAAACGAGATGTAATCAAGGCCTGTATAATGGTTTTTTTTTGCATCTAGAGGTAGGAGATCTCAAATTTTTCGCAGCATTTTTAAAAGGCCAAAGCAAGTGCCGGCCGAAGCTGAAATCTGTCCTGAAAAAGATAGGGTGTTGCCAAACCAGACTTCCACATTTTTAACCTTTGGTTTGGGAATCGGGGTCGGCCCTAGTTCATTCGGCCGCCAGCTATGAGACCAGATGGAAGGCTGTTTACCAATTACCATGATATCAGTCATGTCTCAGGAGCCCATTATAAAGCCCATTGGCCTAGTCAATGTGTGACAAGACTAGATTGCTTGGTGTTGAGACCCTGTGGAAGAGGCTCAGGTAAGGGAAACACCTTTATAGGATTCTCATAGTGAAGAATGCACTTTTGGTCACTTGGTTAACCTGAGGTTAGAGTGAGACTTTGGAGACAGTGATCACGCACAGGTTGTTTACTTCTGTAGCGGTGTTTGAGGGCAGCCCAGTTTCCTTTAGTTACATGGTGAAGGGGATCATATTTTGTACCACACTCCACAAGTTCCTGTAACAGCAAATTCCTGTGGTCAGATCAGCTATAACCTGTGTCTCCGCGTAGACTACAACGAGGTGACACAACAAGGACGCCTTGAGGTTCGAGGTTAGATTCCAACGCTTGAGCACAACACCCTTGGTCTCAGAGACACTACCTGTGGTCAGGAGGATCTTCTCTCTGGGAATTAAAATGTAAAGGAGCCTTGGCCCATGGCAAGGAAAAGCACAGAGTGTCCCATGCTTTCGCCTCCAGAAAAGGCTCTCCTGTCGCATTGGTTGAAACTGTTTGGTGCTCAAAAGGATCTTCCACACTGGACAAATCTAGCTGCTGAGATATGGACCATCAGGTCCTTGAGGGCACCGACTCGAAGTCGACACAGAAGCAAAGTTCGACTCCCGGGTCCAACGAGGGTGTGCAACCTGACCAATGGCAGAGAACCATATACATTGGTCCTGTGATGTGGCATATAGTAGCACCACCTCCTTCCACTACTAACCCGGCACAGAAGAAGCTTGTGCTGACATTTAAGGGGAGAATCTCAGAAGTTCTTAGGACATATTCCAGGTAGATATGCACCACACTAAAAACAGTTAAGGCAACACCACTTCCGCAAATGTCACCAACGCGTTCAGTTAATACTGATTTCTGAACAGGACTTATTCGCAGATCCTATACCAACTTATCACAATCCAGACAAGACAGCCTGTCATAATTATAGAGCAGAGCCACAGGATGACATCTCATTAGAGGTTTACTCAGTGAGAGCTGCACCTCCATATGATACAGGTTAGCAACAGTCAAAACAAGGAAGGTACCCCAAAATGTGCCCATGCTAAGTTAAAGGCACCTCAGGCTGCACACTGGGATCTCATAGGGCTTCTTCATAACCATACAACACCTATCAGTGGCAGGAGATTTCCTACAGCCAGTGGGTGCTAACAGGAGTCATTGAACTAGTTCTATGTCAAAAGGGACACAGAGTGTATTCCTTGTACTTTCCTAAACCCGAGAGAGACACGACAGTGCAACCTCTTCTCGGCCATCAAGCTCTCAACTGCTTCCTCACATAAAGTCACTTCAAAATGACAGCTATGCAGGATATCATACCACTGTTCCAGGTATGGGGGGAGGGGGCTGTCTGATCACCTTCAACCTCAAGGAGGCCTCCTTCCATATATCCCTATCCATCCTGCTCACCACCAGTGTCTCAGGTTTGGGATGAGTTGGGTTCATTATCAATTTAATCTCCTACCCTTTGGGGTTACAACAGCCCCAGAGTTTTCACTAAATGTCTTGCTGTAGTGCAGTGCATTTACAGTGCAGTCACGTTCATGTGTGTCTGCACCTGGACGCAATGTCTAGCACACATAAGAGAAACAACTTACCTCCTTCACAAATTAGGTTTTACAATAAATATGAAAAAATCACCATTGTCCTTCTCAGACTCGGGCGTTCCTTGGAGCCACACTGAAAGCAGTAATGGACATTAAATGCTCAAGCAATGATGGGGGGATAGCATTTCACCGACTGCTTCCCCTTTACTTGACATCACCTCCTCAGACAGGGAGGGCGATAATGACACGGTTAGGAATGATGGCTTCCTCTACTCCTCTAGCACTAAACTTAAGGTTGTACATGCATCCAGTACTTAATTTGTAAATAAACAAGTGCCAGGTCTCTCGTCAAAAGGCCACAACAGTGTGCACCACACATTGCCCCTGCCAGCGCTGCCAATGATAGTAACAACACAACTACTAGCCATCCCACTCCTAGATGTGTGACAATTCGGACTATTTCAGGTCCCCAAAGCTATACGTATGGCTTGGGCGGCAGGTAATAGTCATTTTTAATGTATATTGAATTAATAATTAGCTGCTGCTGTGGTCCTCTCTAAATTAACCAGACAGCGCCACCTTGTGGCCGACTTTCACAAGTGCCGGTATTGACAGTGAAGTGCCGGTGCCGAGCACCAGAAACCTCCTGCTCAAATTAAGCACTGCCTTCATACTCTCCAGGAGTGTCTTACAAGACAGTGGTCACAAGTGACAGAGAAATGAGAAGATTTATTGTTTGTGGAACCCAGTGTTCAGAATAAACAAAAAACTCAAAAGAACTTGGTACTGGGCAGGCTATCCTTCGATCCATAGCTGTAGGTCGCAGTCCTGGCAGATTCTCTCAGCCTTTATTCCTCCCAAAGTCAATAAAATGAGTTAGTAACAATAGCCTCTGTTATCCAGTGCCAGCATGCCTAGGGGTGAACATACACTTTACAAATATGCATTATCTCTGGTTTACTCATTCCGATGCCTAAAAGACTGCATCAAGTGCAATTCAGCTTGTCACATTCTAAAATCTGTCAACTAGAAACAAGAATTGGCAAAGTGTTTTTTTTTTAAACTCTTTTTTTATTGGTACGTGTATGATAATTTATACATACAGATATTAAATATATTGTGGTAACTACATTTTTCCATTTCTGCATATTATTCAAGTTACAACTTCTGTTCCTGGGAACAAGCATGAATCCTATTACATCACATTATTTATCTTATAAACCTCAGTAAGTCTGCCAGGCCCCCAGATTTTCTCCCCCTTTTTGGGGCATCCCCTGCTCTTATAGATCGTGAGCTATGCTTGCCAACACCAGTCCAAGTCATTTTCCCATTCTTCCAGTGTCGGAACTGCGGCCACCCCCCATCTCTTTGCCACGTTCCATTTTGCCACTACTACCGCTAACGCTAGCCAGTGTTGCATATGCCTCGGCCAATCTTCACTTCCTGCGATTATCAGCAAAAACCATTTAGGCACGAGCGGGACCTCCATTCCCATCACAGCATCCATTGCCGCAGCAACTCTCTGCCAATACGCCTGCAGGATCGGCCATTCCCATATTAGGTGGTGGAAGGTCCCTTCCAGCCCACAACCCCTCTGACACTGTGCATTTTCGCACCTTCCCATCCGCTGTAGCACAGACCTGGGATAATATATCCTATGTAGCACCTTCAGCTGTATCAGTTGGAATCTTGCCCTTATTGCTACTTTTCTCTGGCCTTGGAGCGCCTCCATCCATGGCTCTTCCTCCAAGGGGCCTACGTCCCGTTCCCAGGTCATTCTCAATGTGCCCATTGGGTCTGGGGCATATAGTAGGGAAATGGCTTTCTCCTAGTAAGTCTGTTTTTATATAGCGCAGCTACTCACCCTTACGGGTCTCAAGGCGCTGGGGGCCGTAGTGGAAATTAAGTGAGCTATTGCCCAGAGTCACATGGTGCTGAGCTGCCGCCGGAGCCGGGGATCGAACCGTGAACCCTGTGCTCCGAAGTCAGCTGCCCTGGCCGCTGCACCACACCTCTCCTGCAAGTGGTCTGTCAAGATCCTATCTTCTAGTGGTGTGGCAGCTTTCAATGTCTCTCCTTCTCTCTGGTATTGCTTCAGAGCATGTCCCAACTGGGTGTATCTGAGCCACTTCCCCCTCCACAACTCGTATTCCTGTTGTAGGTCAGTGAACGTGATGTATGCCCGCCCTCTCCATATATCTCCTAGCATCTCTAGTCCTAGTAGTTCCCATTTGGCAAAGACCCCAAGTTTGTTAATTCCTTTCAGACGGTCGCCTGCCCAGAGGGGTTTCATCTCTGTGAGTTCGTCCTCCCATCCCAGATATTTTGTCGCTGCTGTCCATGCCCTTGGACCTTTCGCCTCCATGGCCAGTCTATGCACCCTATATGCTGGGTCCGATCTGTCATCAAACATCCATCCGTTTACTGTCACTGGCTGGGCTGCCCAGTAGTAATTGCGGATGTCGGGTACCGCTAGGCCCCCTTCATATATCCCTCTTTGAAGTTTCCCCAGGGCTATACGGTGGGCCGCCCCGCACCACAACAGTGCGCGGAGCTCTGAGTTCACGCGTTGGAAGAACGAGGGGGGCACCTCATAGGGCGTATTTTGTAGAGCATATAATAGTTTGGGGAGGGCCATCATTTTAAACATAGCTGCCCGTCCCATCATTGTAAGGGGCAAAGCCGGCCAGTGTTTAGCATCCGCTATGAACCTGTCTAGCTGTTGGCCCACATTCTTTCGATAGAACTCTTTAGCGTCCCTTGTAATGTGGATCCCTAGATATTTGAAGCCGTTTGTTTCGATGGGTACATCACATCTGGATGTAAGGGCGGGTATTTCCCCTGATAGGGGATATAGTAGTGACTTATCCCAGTTGATTCGGTATCCCGAATACTCTCCATAAATACGGAAAATCTGCAATATTCAATCTACCGAATGTCTCAGCTTCCTCACATACAGGAGGACATCGTCCGTGTATTATGATATTCGGTCCTCCCATTTCTCCCCTATCGGTATCCCCCAGATCAAGGGGTCCTGCCGAACCCATGCTGCGAGTGGCTCGAGGGCAAGCACGAACAAGATCGGGGACAGCGGGCATCCTTGTCTAGTTCCCTTCTGGTGGGCAAACGCCCGGGATACCTTGGCATTGACCTGCACTCTGGCCAGTGGCTGTTCATATAGGAGTCTGATCCATTTTTATAAATTTGGGACCCATGCCTAGCTGGTCAAGGGCCGCGAAGAGGTAGTTCCACTCCTCGCTGTCGAATGCCATTCTGGCGTCTAGGGACCGGAGAGCTGATTGCTCTGTAGGGCATTTTTCCGTCAAGTGGAGTATGCCAAACAGCCTGCGGAGATTTAATCTAGTGCCCCTGTGAGGCATAAACCCGATTGGTCTGGGTGTATAAGGGTGGTGATCACACCGGCCAGGCGCACAGACAGAAGCTTAGCCAACACTTTAACCTCATAATTAAGTAGTGAGATCGGTCTGTATGACCCACACTCCGTTGGTGGTTTGCCTGCTTTTGGTATTACCGCAATTACCGCCGTCCTTTGGTCCGCTGGAAGTATGCCCTCTTGCTGTGTCTGTTCGAACATGTACGCTAGGTGTTCTGCAGTTATGTCCAACATAGTTTTATACATTTTAACAGGAAGACCATTCGGCCCCGTTGCTTTCCCTGATTGTAGTGCTTGGGGCGCTGATTTTATTTCTTTGACTGTTAGGTCGCCCTTTAGCATCTCTCTGTCTTCCTCGGTGAGTCTTGGCAGGGAGATGTCAAGCAAAAATTCCGCCTAGTCCTCTTCCGTATGTGTCGGTCGGGATGTGTAAATCCCTTATAATATCTGGCAAACTCCTCAGCTATTTCCGCCCCAGTTTCTTATCTAACTCCCTCTTCATCTACCAGACCGGGGACCCATCCCCCACTCGTCCGTCTCTTGTCTAACCAGGACAACAGCTTATTTGCCTTGTCTCCTGCATCATAGAGTCTATGTTGCGTGGCCAGTGCCTGCGCCCTGGCGCCGTCCTCTAGCAGGTCCCGGAGTTCCTTTTGCCACACCTTTAGACTCTGCCTAGTTGAGTTTGCTTGTGGGTCAGTTCCTGACACCGAGCCTCTAATTGTATTACATTTTTTTCGAGGGCAAGACATTTGAGGTATTTTTCTTTTTTGATGGCCCCAATTTTCGCTTGGGTTATACCTCTGGGGACTGTTTTAAATGCTTCCCACAGGGTCACCCTTGAGTCGACTGATCCTACATCGTCAGCGAAGTATTGCTCTGCCCCTTCACTCATGTTCTCCCTGAAATCTTCGTCCCTAAAAAACCATGGGCTTATTCGCTGCAGCAATGTGTAGTCTCTTACTGGGCCGGGTTGTTTTGCTTCCACTGGCGAATGATTGGATACTCTGCGAGCCACATGTGTGGCATCTACAAATTCCCCCAGTCCGGGGTCCTGCGTAATAAGATAGTCAAGCCTAGCGAGGCTTCCTGTCGTGGCTGATAAATGGGTGTATTGCTTCACAGCTGGGTGCTGGTGTCTCCAGATGTCGCCCAATCCCATTGCCTCAAGGAATTTCCCTAACTGGCTGGTCTGCCTTCTGATATTTGTCCCGGTGGGGCCTCTACCCGCTACTTCTAAGTCAGATGATATTATGTCGTTCATGTCTCCTCCCAGGACCAGTCTGCCCTCCGGCAATTGCAACAACAAAGGGCCTAACTCCTCAAGTGTGGTCATCTGCAAACCCGGGGTGGGGGAGTACACTGAGCACAAATAAAGTATTTTCCCCTCCCACGTTCCGCTCAGCACTGTATACCTCCCGAGCGAGTCCGTCCATATCTTACTCTGGATAAAGGGAAATGCTTTTCTGGCTAGAACTCCCACACCCCTGGAACCAGAGGTATACCCCGCATGCGCTATCAAGGTATAGCCATATCTATCAAGGGTTTTACAGTAATTGCCTCATAGGTGTGTTTCCTGTAGGAGAACCACATCTGGTGCATGCCTTTTAACAAATTGCAAAACGGTTGCCCTTTTTAATTTACCGTTGGGCCCACTGACGTTCCAGGACCATATTTTCACTAAGGACTGTGTGCTTTTTTGGCTCGCCATCTCGGAGTGTGCTCTGAATCGGTGCCCTGTGTTGGGGTGGGCCTTCTCTCAACTGCAGACTTTCGCTAACTCCCAGTGCATTGCCTTGGAATTCTGTACCTAACTGTTAACTTTCCCCTGCAACATCCCTCCTCCCCCTCCCTGCTACCCTGCTATTAAGGTTGTGGAAACCCCAACTCTCCATCCCGCAGAGCGCCTGTCGCCTCTGAATTTGCATAACAATTCTAACTATGAAATTGGGGGGTGCTCAGTCCAACCAGACCTATGTCCGCAACTTTATTCCGTTCCGTCCCTCCCGAGCCTCGTATAGTTCGATTGCCTCTGTGAGTCTCATGGAAAAAATCTCGGCCGGTTATGCCGGTCGGGCAGTTTCAGTGTTCTGCCTGCAGCACAGAATTGCCTCCGGGGTCAAAGTCAGATCTCTTCAGTCTTACCTTCACCCTCATCTCACCGCTTATTACTCCTGCACTGCCTCTGCCCCAGGCGGGCTGGCAGGTCCTGGTGATGCGGACCGCTGTTCCCTTCCTGCTCCGGTCTCTCCACTACCTCTGCTGTGCCCATCTCTCCATTTTTGTTCTTGGCCTCTGTCTCGGCCGACTGTGCGCCAGCCCTCCAACCACTCTCGTGCTTCCTCCGGAGTCGTGAAATGTCATGTTATCCTTGGCTATCACTCATAATCTGGCTGGAAAGAGCATCATATATTTCATATTTCTGGCTCTCAGTTCTTTTTCCACCAGCTCAAAACTTCTTCTTTGACGCTGTACTGGCTGGGTATAGTCTGGAAAGAACCTTATTAAGGTGTTTTCATATGGCATGTCACCTTTCGCTCTTGCCGCTTGCAGTATCGCATCTCTGTCACGATGGTTGAATATTCTGGCGATGATTGTGCGTGGTGGGGCCCCAGGACTTAGAGGCGGCACCGGCGCCCTGTGCGCCCTCTCGATGGAGAAGAACTTAGAGAGGTGCGGGGGCTGTAGCTTATTGACTATCAGATCTTCAAGGAACAGGTCAACACTGGGCCCCTCCACCCCTTCCGGCACCCCCACAATCCGTATGTTGTTCCTTCTTGCCCGTTCCTCCTGATCCTCAAGCCGTGTGGCCATGTGAGTGGCCTGTTGCGTTAATTTGTGCACTTGTTCTTCGAGACGCTTCATCTTTAACTGGAGCTGGGATATCTGGGTCTCGGCTGTGGACACCTTCTCACTCAATTTGGAGAGGTCCGCCCTGATCAGGGTGACCTCAATGGACACCAAGTCTATTTTTGGTTCCAGGGACCCTTTAACATCTTGGATTGCCGCCATTATGGCGGCCAGCGAGGGCTCCGCCGCCCCCTCCTCGGCACTCGTAGCGGGCTTCATGATGGCATAGTTTTCCATTTTGTTGGACTGGACGGGGCCCACACCTCTGGGTTTCCCCATTCTTCCTTTGTCTTCTTTGTCTGCCGCCAGGTTTCGTGTGTGGGGAACTACAACTCCTCCACTTGATACTCCGTGCAACGGGGCCCCTCCCGTGCTCTGGTTCTCTTTGTGGGCCTTACTGGTCGGATGGTACCTCCCCAGTCTTAGCTATGAGCTGTTTCCCAGCCTAGTGCTCCAGTCTAGTGCTCCGTTTGTTGGCTCTGATGCAGGGCAAGATATAAACAGAGGGGGGGCACCCCACAAGGAGGTGAATGGAGGGGGTCCCCCTGGTTGGCTGATTATAGGGCTCCTGCCTAGTTTCACTCACCCCAGGGTGCACCCCTACCCCCCGCCAGGGCTGTCTTGATTGGAGCCTCTTCTCCTTTTGGGGCTGTTCTTTTGAGAGTCTCCTGGGCGACCCTCACTTGGGCCTGCAATTTTGGTCATTACGGGTTAAAGCCACTTGACTCTGTTCCTGAGCTGCAGGTCCTGTTCTGCTTTCCAGTTTATGTGGCCCAGCTTCCTTTGGTTTATTGGGGGGAGCCCTTCCCCGTGCTGACTCTCACCACCCGGGCCCGATTCAAACCCTGTATGATCTGCGCGTCTGCGCCGCTCCACTTCTCGCGTCCCTCCCAGGGCGCTACCCCGGCGGTGGCTGCAGCTTCTCTCCCTCAATTGTACCTGGCAGCGGGCGGGATCGCCCTTCCCCGTCCTCAATGCCTCGGAAATCCGCTCGATCGGATCCAGGTGGCTTGTTCCTTCTTGGACGTGGCCTCGGCAGCAGCCCCGGTTCCACTCCGCTCAGCGACCTTGCTCCAGAGCTCGTATGGGCGGCGGGGTTGAGCGCTTCCCCCAGCCTCCTCCAGACTCAGAATCCTTTCACTTGGCGGCTGCTCCTTGGGCCAGCCGCACTCCGGTCGTCCGACGCTTGTGTGGCCTGGGCTCAGCGCAAGTCGTCTGCCCCACGCCACGCTCCTCCCACCCACCGCCCAAGGCCCGGCTCACTCGGCTTTCTGTCAGTCCGCTGCAGATTTAGGCGTCACTGTTCGCTGTCAGAGCACGGGGTATATGTCCCCTTTATTTAGAGCTGCTGTCCGCAGTCAAATACCCCTCTGGGCCAGGATTTTTTGGGGATTTTTTGGGCTCGGTCCGGAGCTCCGCTAGTCTGCGGCCATCTTGTTCCGTGGACAAGCCACTCCCCCGGCAAAGTGGTTTTTAGCTATGCTGCACAGCATCCCACAGCTAAAGAAAACGAACAAAAATAAGGTGAAATGATGCAGCAGGAACGTCATTTTGTAGGCGCACATACCACGCAGGCATGTGCCTACAAATTTACTTGAGTACCTTTTTTTAATTTACCAAGTTGGATTGGTAAATTTAAGAAAAATAAGCACAAAGGCTTTTTTTTTTTTGGAAGAGTGGAAGGGCGAACAACACGGAGTGGGTGGGGGGGCAACAATACCGAGGGCGCAGGTGGCTGGTACCAACATGGAGGGCAGTAAACAGAGAGCACATGGGGGAATCACAAAAGCAGCAGATGGGTAAATCATTCCAAATTACACAGATGATGGGAATCAACATGGCAGTAGCAGGAAGCAACAAGGAGAACACTGGTGGCAGAAGCAACACAGACAGCGGGGGAGTACACAAGGGCGAACGCTACATGGCAGGGGTGGGGGACACCTTGCAACAAAAAGCAACATGGAGCACAGTCAGGTAGAGAAATGTACATGAGGGAGACAGCTGGAAAACAGATGGACTCCCATGGAGTATTTAACCAAAAAGTAGCACTTGAAAAGCAGTGGAAGGACACAAGTAATGAGTCCATGCTCAAGGGTAGGAGCAAACATAAGAAGAGGAAGATAAGACCACACAGCTAACGAATGAAAGGCAAGCAAATGAGAGTTGACAGTAAAGACAACCCATGGTAAGCAATGGGCAGACTCTAAGCCCACTTTAAGCTGACAAGGGGTTTTTCTGGTACGCCTTCTTGAGGTCTTTCTGCGCTGTCTGGTAGGCGCCACCTGAAAAGATACATTGTACTTCTGTTGTGTGGATTTTCCAACCATGTTTGTGTAAGAGGACAGCAGAGGGTTCTATGATAAGCCATCATGCAGTAACAAATTGTCAGTATCCGGGTTAGAGATTAAAAACAACATCCCAAAATAACATGCACTGGCAAAACCAATATGTCTCACCTATACAAGAGCTATATGCTTTGGCAATGTGTTTTGCCAAGCTGTATACTAGTGTGGCTGCTGTTCAGCATGGCTAAAGGTTAGTGGCTTGGAGTGTCCTGGAATGGGGAGGGGAAGGTAGAGTGTCATAGATTGGATTTGTTGGAGTAGAGTGTCGTAGAGTGGAGTAGGGGGGAGTAGAGTGTCGTAGAGTTGAGTAGAGGAGAGTAGAGTTTAGTGGCAGAGAGGGCCATAGAGTGGAGTAGGGTGGAATAGAGTGGAGTAGGATGGAGGGGATTGAGGTAGTGGGGTGGATTGAATTGGAGTAGATTGGGGTGGAGTGGGTTGGATTGAGTGGGGTGGACTGGATGGGGTGGATTGGAGTGGAGTTGATTGAAATAGGTGAGGTGGATGGGATTCAGTGGATTGGAGTGGGGTGGATTAGAATGGTTTGCGGAGGGTGGATTGGAGTGATAAGACTAGGGTAGTGTGGTTTGGAGTGGGGTGAATTAAACTGGACTGGATGGGGTGGATTGGAGTAGGGTAGATTGGGGTGGACTGGACTGGAGTGGGGTGGATTGGAATGAGTTGAGTTGGGTTGGAGTGGGGTGGATTGGAGTGTGGTAGGCTGGATAGATTGGATTGAGTGCGGTGGACTAGACTGGGATGGGATGGATTGGACTGGGGCAGAGTGGGGTGGATTGGATTGGAGTAGAGCGGGGGGTTGGACTGGAGTAGAGTGGGGTGGATTGGAGAGGGGTGGAGTGGAGTGGACTGGATGGGGTGGATTATATTGGAGTGGGGTGGATAGAAATGGGGTGGGGTGGACTGAATTGGGGTGGGGTTTGGTGGACTGGAGTGGATTGGATGGGGTGGGTTGATTTGGGGTGGGGTGGATTACATTGAGGTCGGGTGGACTGGAGTGGGGTGGACTGGAGTGGGGTGGAATGGAGTGAGGTGGACTGGAGTGGGGTGGAATGGAGTGAGGTGGAATGGAGTGAGGTGGAATGGAGTGAGGTGGAGTGGGGTGAATTGGAGTGAGGTGGATTGGATTGGCATGGGGTAGGGTGGATTGGATTGGAGTGAGGTAGATTTGATTGGGGTGGATTGGACTGGAGTCAGGTGAACTGGATTGGGGTGGGGTTGATAGCACTGAGGTGGATTGGAGTGGGGTGGGGTAGATTGGATTTGGTTAGATTGGGTGGATTGGATTGTTGTGGGGTGGATTGAATTGGAGGGGGGTGGATTGGATTGAATTGGAGTGGGGTGGACTGCATAGGGGTGAGGTGGATTGGTTTGGAGTGGGGTGGATTGGAGTGGGTAGATTGTTTTGTATTGGAGTAGGGCAGATTGGAGTGGGGCAGATTGTTTTGTATTGAAATGGGTCAAGTTGGAGTGTGGCACATTGTTTTGGATTGGAATGGGGCAGATTGGAGAGGGGAAGATTGTTTTGGATTGGAGTGGGGCAGATTGAAGAGGGGCAGATTGCAGTGGGGCGGAGAGTTTTGGAGTGGGGCAGGTTAATTTGGATTGGAGTGGGGCAGATTGTTTTGGATTGGTGTGGGACAGATTGTTTTTGATTGGAGTGGAGCAGATTGATGTGGGGCAGATTGGTTTGGAATGAAGTGGGGTGGATTAGATTGGGGAGGGAGTGGGGTGGATTTGATTGAAGTGGGTGGATTGGGGTGAGGTGGATTGGAGTGGGGTGAATTGGGATGAAGTGGGTGGATTGGGGTGAGGTGGATTGAATTGGAGTCGGGTTAATTGGAGTGGGGCAGATTGTTATGGATTGGAGTGGGGCAAATTGGAATGGGCAGCTTGTTTTGGACTGGGGTGGGGAAGATTGGAGTAAGATGGATTGGAGTGGGGCAGACGGGAGTGGGATGATTGTTTTGGATTGGAATGGGGCAGATTGCAGTGGGGCGGAGTAGAGTGGGGCACATTGTTTTGGATTGGAGTGGGGCAGATTGTTTTGAACTGGAGTGGGGCAGATTGGAGTGGAGCAGATTGTTTTGGATTGGAGTGGGCAGATTGTTTTGAATTGGAGTGGGGCAGATTGGAGTGGATTAGAGTGGGGCAGATTTGAATGAGGCAGATTGTTTTGGATTGGAGTTGGGCAGAGTAGAGTGGGGCAGATTGTTTTGGATTGGAGTGGGGAAAATTGTGTTAGATTGAAGTTGTGCAGATTGTTTTAGATTGGAGTGGGGCAGATTGCTTTGGATTTGAGTGGGGAAGATTGGAGTGCAGCAGATTGTTTTGGATTGGAGTGGGGCAGATTGTATTGTATTGGAGTGGAGTGGGTTGCGAGGATTGGAGTGTGGTGGGTTGAGTGGGATTGAATCGGGGTGAGTGATTTCGATTGGAGTGGGGTGGATTGGACTGGGGTGGCCTGGATTGAGTGGGGTGGATTGGTGTGGGGTGAGGTGGTGTGGATTGGCATGATGAGACTGGAGTAGGGTGGTTTGAAGTGGATTGAATTAGAATGGACTGAAGTGGGGTGAATTAGTCTGGACTGGATGGGGTGGATTGGATTGAAGTGGGGTGGATTGGGGTGGACTGTACTCTAGTGTGGTGGAGTGGGGTGGATTGGGTTGGGTTGGATTGGAGTGTGGTCAGCTGGATATATTGGATTGAGTGGGGTGGACTAAACTGGGGTGGGGTGGGGTGGATTGGACTGGGTTAGAGTGGGTTGGATTGGATTGGAGTAGAGTGGGGTGGATTGGAGAGGGTTGGAGTGGACTGGATGGGGTGGATTATATTGGAGTGGGTGGATAGACATGGGGTGGGGTGGACTTGGGTGGGATGGACAGGACTGGAGTGGGGTGATTGAAGTGGGGTGGAGTAAATTGGATGGGGTGGGTTGGTTTGGGTGGGATGGATTACATTGACGTCTGGTGGATTGGAGTGGGGTGAAATTGAGTGATTGAGTGGAGTGGGGGAAATGGAGTGAGGTGGAGTGGGGTGAATTGGAATGAGGTTGATTGGATTGGCATGGGGTAGGGTGCGGTGAATTGGTTTGGAGTGGGGCAGATTGTTTTGGATTGGAGTGGGGCAGATTGGAGTGGAGCGGATAGTTTTGAATTGGAGAGGGGCAGATTAATTTGGATTGGAGTGCGGCAGATTGTTTTGGATTGGAGTGGAGCAGATTGGTGTGGGGCAGATTGGAGTGGTGCAGGCTGTTATGGATTGAAGTGGGGTGGATTGGCTTGGAATGGGGTGGTTTGGATTCGGGAGGGAGGGAGTGGGATCGATTGGGGTGAGGTGGATTGGAGTGGGGTGAATTGGGATGGAGTGGTTGGATTGGGGTGAGGTGGATTGGATTGGAGTCGGGTGAATTGGAGTGGGACAGATTGTTTTGGATTGGAGTGGGGCAAATTGGAATAGGCAGATTGTTTTGGATTGGAGGGGGTGATTGGAGTGGGGCAGACTGGAGTGGGCAGATTGTTTTGGATTGGAATGGGGCAGATTGGAGTGGGGCGGAGTAGAGTGGGGCAGATTGTTTTGGATTGGAGTGGGGCAGATTGTTTTGCACTTGAATAGGGCAGATTGGAGTGGAGCAGATTGTTTTGATTGGTATGGTCAGATTGTTTTGGATTGGAGTGGGGCAGACACAAGTGGAGTGGATTAGAGTGGGGAAGATTGTTTTGGATTGGAGTTGGGCAGAGTAGAGTGGGGCAGATTAATTTGGATTGGGGTGGGGCAAATTGTGTTAGATAGAAGTTGTGCAGATTGATTTGGATTACAGTGGGGCAGATTGCTTTGGATTGGAGTAGGGCAGATTGAAGTGCAGCAGATTGCTTTGGATTGGAGTGGGGCGGATTGTTTTGGATTTGAGTGGGGCAGATTGTTTTGGATTGAAGTGGGGCAGATTTTTTGGATTTGAGTGGCGAAGATTGTTTTGAATTGAGTGGCGAAGATTATTTTGGATTGGAGTGAAGTGGGTTGGGAGGATTGGAATGTGGTGGGTTGGAGAGGCATTGAATCGGGGACAGTGATTTGGATTGGAGCGGGGTGGATTGGATTGGAGCGAGGTGTATTGGATTAAGTGGTCATGAAGTTCCAAGACGTGTTTTGCCATGATTCGGATTTATTGCCATTCCACCTGCCTGTGGCTGTGGGTGTGGAGGTGGGAGGCTTACAGTGGCTTCAGGGTGGTTAATGTGTGTAAAGGAGAGGGGGTGGTTGTGAAGTTGAAAAATACTCCAGTACTCGACTTCGGGGCAGCTTTACAAGAAACGTACGCATCTCTGCGTTAGAGCAGAGATGCGTTAGTTTCCCTGCGCCTACGTGCAAAAACCTTACGCCACCATGATGCATTGTATTTTCAATACGGCGCACCATGGCGCAAGGATTGACAGATGCGTCGTTGGTGCAAAAGTCACGCATTGCTGGCGTTGTGTCGCAAGCACGACGCAACTCCAGCAATGCATGGGGAGGCCTATACTTATTGTGCTGCATCACTCCTTACACCTGCTACAAGCAGGTGTAAGGTTTTGTCGCAGTGGCGTCCTAGAAGTGGCGCAGTGAAATCTTCTAGATTTCACTGTGCCAGTTCTTCGAGGCTTTCCTACGTGGGAACGCCCACCCTGCTTAAATTATACCCGACGCAGGTATAATGTGGCGCAGGAATTTACAACGTGATGCATCTCCCTAGATGAGCCACGTTGTAAATGGGCTGCAATGTGGCGCATTGTCTACGCTGCCGCTGCGTCACAAAAATGGCAGCGCAAAAGTGACGCAAGGGGCTTGTAAATCTGCCACTTCATGTTTATTGACACGTCTCAGCCATAGCCCACACAGCGACTGTCTTCTTCACCAATCACTGCATCGAATCATCAAAGAGGCGCCACAGTGCTCTCCACTATTTAGCCAACTGCAGTGTGTGAACGTGCCAGGTAGTGTCCTGTGTGTACTGTTGGTGATGGTTGGGCCAGAACTCAGTTAGAAGAAATAATTTCTTCTATTTGCAATAATACTGGGGTCAATTTTTAAAGATGTCCTTTTTTTTATTGCCCCTGGTTCTAACCTTTTCAGCAATTTGTTCTTGGAACCCACAAAGGATGTTATGGGGGTTAGGGGACTTGTAATATGTAGTGTAATGAGTTATGATTTTAGTAAATGTTTGCAGGGGCGTAATGCAGGCCCCTGCAGCACGGGTGGCATCTTTCAGGGGGTCCCAATTAAGTCTAAAGCCTTTTTGATATCTGTGAGAGATTGTCAGTTCTCCCTTCGAAAAGTCAAGTTGTAGCTTTTAATTCTGAGAAGCCATGCCTTTTATTCTTTAATGGCACTCATTTCCATCCGGCCACACTCTCCCCTTTCTCGCCATATGGCAGTGTGACTGGTGCAGGTATAGGTGTTGTGCTGATGCCGTTTGACCCACTGAGCTGTAAAGTACTTCTTATTCTGATGATTGTATCTGCAGCAGGCTTTGGTTCTGCTTCTTTTTAAACTTCCCTCTTGCAACTTATCTGCGAATTTCTTCTTTTCACTGCTCTTTCCTGTGTACTGTAAAGATTGTTATATCAAATTATCTGCTAGCTGGGACCTCTTGCATTGCGCCCTTTATAGATATGGGGGTTCTCATAGATCCAGGTGCTCTGTTGACTGTATTTGGTTGCGTTTTGTACTGTTTTAGCCATCAGTTGCTTGGACTAGAAGCAGTCCAGGTTGGGATGGATTGATGAATTGTTCATTGATGAAGATATTGGACTGCAGCCAGATCGATAGTGTTATCGATCAGTGTGGAGCATTATGAGAATGGATGCATGCACCGAAGGCCATTACTCTTCTTTCAGACTGCTGGGGTAGACGGCTGTCCATTGAGTGGCTTCTGGTGGTCCATTGAGTGGCTTCAGGTCGTCCATTGTGTGGCTTCAGGTGGTCCATTGCGTGTCTTCAGATGGTCTATTGTGTGTCTTCAGGAGCTCCATTGTGTGGCTTCAGGTGGTCCATTGTGTGTCTTCAGGTGGTCTATTGTGTGTCTTCAGGAGCTCCATTGTGTGTCTTCAGGTGGTCTATTGTGTGTCTTCAGGAGCTCCATTGTGTGGCTTTAGGTGGTCCATTGTGTGGCTTCAGGTCGTCCATTGTGTGTCGTCAGGATGTCCATTGTGTGTCTTCAGTTGGTCCATTGTGTATCTCAGGTTGTCCATTGTGGGGCTTCAAGTTGTCCATTGTGGGGCTTCAGGTGGTCCATTGTGTGTCTTCAGGTGGTCCATTGTGTATCTTCAGGTAGTCCATTGTGTGGATTGAAGTGGTCCATTGTATGGATTCAGGTGGTCCATTGTGTGGTTTCAGGTGTTCCATTATGTGTCTTCAGTTGGTCCATTGTGTGTCTCAGGTTGTCCATTGTGGGGCTTCAAGATGTCCATTGTGGGGCTTCAGGTGTTCCATTATGTGTCTTCAGTTGGTCCATTGTGTGTCTCAGGCTGTCCATTGTGGGGCTTCAAGATGTCCATTGTGGGGCTTCAGGTGGTCCATTGTGGGGCTTCAGGTGGTCATGAAGTTCCAATACGTCTTTTTCCATGATTCAGATTTATTGCCATTCCACCTGCCTGTGGCTGTGGATGTGGAGGTGGTAGGCTTACAGGAGCTTCAGGCTGGTTAATGTGTGTAAAGGTGAGGGGGTGGTTGTGAAGCTGGAAAATACTCCAGTAGTCATAGGTGAGTTTACATCAACTTCATGTTTCTTGAAACGCCTCCGCCATAGCGGACACAGCGACTGTCTCCTTTACCAATCACTGCATCGACTCATCAAAGAGACGCCACAGTGCTCTCCACTAATTAGCCATCTGGAATGTGTGAAAGTGCCAGGTTGTATCCTGTGTGTACTGTTGGTGATGGTGAGGGTTGAGTATAGTTTTATTTAGCTTTGTAGTGGAGCTGACAAAAGCTGAGCCAGATGACTTGGAGCTGTGACTTGTGCATGACAGTGCCAGGACTTGTGTTTGAAGCTGTGGTGTGTGAATGACGGTTCCAGGGATTGTGTCTGAAGCTGTGTCGTGTGCATGACGGTTCCAGGGATTGTGTTTGAAGCTGTGTCGTGTGTATGACGGTGCCAGGGCTTGTTTCTGAAGCTGTGTTGCATAGGTGACGGTGCCAGCACTTATGTCTGAATCTGTGGTGTGTGAATGACGGTTCCAGGGATTGTGTCTGAAGCTGTGTCGTGTGCATGACGGTGCCAGGGCTTGTTTCTGAAGCTGTGTTGCATAGATGACGGTGCCAGCACTTGTGTCTGAATCTGTGGTGTGTGAATGACGGTTCCAGGGATTGTGTCTGAAGCTGTGTCGCGTGCATGACGGTTCCAGGGATTGTGTCTGAAGCTGTGTCGTGTGCATGACGGTTCCAGGGATTGTGTTTGAAGCAGTGTTGTGTGCATGACGGTGCCAGGGCTTGTTTCTGAAGCTGTGTTGCATAGATGACGGTGCCAGCACTTGTGTCTGAATTTATGGTGTGTGAATGACGGTTCCAGGGATTGTGTCTGAAGCTGTGTCGTGTGCATGACGGTTCCAGGGATTGTGTTTGAAGCTGTGTCGTGTGCATGATGGTGCCAGGGCTTGTTTCTGAAGCTGTGTTGCATAGATGACGGTGCCAGCACTTGTGCCTGAATCTGTGGTGTGTGAATGACGGTTCCAGGGATTGTGTCTGAAGCTGTGTTGTGTGCATGACGGTTCCAGGGATTGTGTTTGAAGCTGGGTCGTGTGCATGACGGTGCCAGGGCTTGTTTCTGAAGCTGTGTTGCATAGATGACGGTGCCAGCACTTGTGTCTGAATCTGAGGTGTGTGAATGACGGTTCCAGGGATTGTGTCTGAAGCTGTGTCGTGTGCATGGCGGTTCCAGGGATTGTGTTTGAAGCTGTGTCGTGTGCATGACGGTGCCAGGGCTTGTTTCTGAAGCTGTGTTGCATAGATGACGGTGCCAGCACTTGTGTCTGAATCTGTGGTGTGTGAATGACGGTTCCAGGGATTGTGTCTGATGCTGTGTCGTGTGCATGACGGTTCCAGGGATTGTGTTTGAAGCTGTGTCGTGTGCATGGCGGTGCCAGGGCTTGTGTCTGAAGCTGTGGTGTGTGCATGACGGTGCCAGGGCTTGTGTCTGAAGCTGTGGCATGTGAATGACGGTGCCAGGACTTGTGTCTGAATCTATGGCGTATGCATGACGGTGCCAGGACTTGTATCTGAATCTGTGGCATGTGCATGACAGTGCCAGGGCTTGTGTCTGGAGCTGTGGCGTGTGCATGATGCTGTCAGGACCTGTGTCTGAAGCTGTGGCACGTGCATGACAGTGCTAGGGCTTGTGTTTAAAGCTGTGGAGTGTGAATGACGGTTCCAGGGCTTGTGTTCGAAGCTGTGGCGTGTGCATGACGGTTCCAGGGCTTGTGTCCGAAGCTGTGGCATGTGCATGACGGTTCCAGGGCTTGCATTTGCAGTTGTGTTGCATACATGACGGTGCCAGGACTTGTCTGAATCTGTGGCGTGTGCATGATAGTGCTGAGGCTTGTGTCTGAAGCTGTGGCGTGTGCATGACGGTGCTAAGGCTTGTGTCTGAAGCTGTGGCGTGTGCATGATGGTTCCAGGGCTTATGTCAGCAGCTTTGGCGTGTACATGATGGTTCCAGGGCTTGTGTCTGAAGCTGTGGCATGTGCATGACGGTGCCAGGACTTGTTTCTGAAGCTGTGTTGCAAACATGACTGTGCCAGCACTTGTGTCTGAAGCTGTGGCATGTGCATGACGCTGCCAGGGATTGTGTCTGAAGCTGTGTCGTGTGCATGACGGTTCCAGGGATTGTGTCTGAAGCTGTGTCGTGTGCATGACGGTCCCAGGGCTTGTGTCTTTTGCTGTGGCGTGTGCATGACGCTGCCAGGACTTGTGTCTGAAGCTGTTACGTGTGCATGACGGTTCCAGGACTTGTGTCTGAGGCTGTATTGTGTGCATGACAGTGCCAGGACTTGTTTCTGAAGCTGTGTTGCATACATGACGGTGCCAGAACTTGTGTCTGAATCTGTGTCGTGTGCATGACGGTGCCAGGGATTGTGTCTGAAGCTGTGTCGTGTGCATGACGGTTCCAGGGATTGTGTCTGAAGCTGTGTCGTGTGCATGGCGGTCCCAGGGCTTGTGTCTTTTGCTGTGGCGTGTGCATGACGCTGCCAGGACTTGTGTCTGAAGCTGTTACGTGTGCATGACGGTTCCAGGACTTGTGTCTGAAGCTGTATTGTGTGCATGACAGTGCCAGGACTTGTTTCTGAAGCTGTGTTGCATACATGACGGTGCCAGAACTTGTGTCTGAATCTGTGGCATGTGCATGACGGTGCCAGGGCTTGTATCTGAAGCTGTGGCGTGTTCATGACGGTTCCAGGGCTTGTGTCTGTTGCTGTGGCGTGTGCATGACGCTGCCAGGACTTGTGTCTGAAGCTGTGGTGTGAGCATGACGCTGCCAGGACTTGTGTCTGAAGCTGTGGCTGGTGCAGGAAGGTTCCAGGGCTTGTGTCTGAAGCTGTGGTGTGTGCAAGACAGTACCAGGGCTTTCATCTGAAGCTGTGGAGTGTGCATGAGGGTGACAGGGCTTGTGTCCGAAGCAGTGGTGTGTGCATGACGGTGCCAGGATTGGTGAGAGGAGGTGTGGCGTGTGCATGCCGGTGCCAGGGCTTGTGTCTGAAGCTGTAGCGTGTGCATGATGGTGCCAGGGCTTGTGTCTGAATTTGTGGAGTGTGAATGACGCTGCCAGGGCTTGTGTCTGAAACTCTGGCGTGTGCATGACGGTTCCAGGGCTTGTGTTGCTGTGGTGTGTGCATGACGGTGCCAGAATTTGTTTCTGAAGATGTGACGCATACATGACGCTGCCAGGGCTTGTGTCTGAAGCTGTGGCGTGTGCATGGTGGTGCCAGGACTTGTTTCTGAACTGTGGCGTGTGCATGACACTGCCAGGGCTTGTGTCTGAAGCTGTGGCATGTGCATAACGCTGCCAGGACTTGTGTCTGAAGCTGTGGCGTGGGTGTGACACTGCCAGGGCTTGTGTCTGAAGCTGTCGTGTGCATGTCGCTGCCAGGGCTTGTTTCTGAAGCTGTCTTGCATGTGTGACGGCGCCAGGGCTTATTTCTGAAGCTGTGTTGCATCCATGATGGTGCCAGGACTTGTGCTGAATCTGTGGCGTGTGCATGATGGTGCCAGGTCTTGTGTCTAAAGTTGTGGCATGTGCATGACAGTTCCAGGGCTTGTGTCTGAAGCTGTGTTGTGAGCATGACGGTTCCAGGGCTTGTGTCTGAAGCTGTGGCGTGTGCGTGACAGTGCCAGGACTTGTGTTTTAAGCTGTGGTGTGTGCATGATGGTGCCAGGACTTGTGTCTGAAGCTGTAGCATGTGCATGGTGGTTCTAGGGCTTGTGTGTCTAGCTGTGGAGTTTGCATGACGGTGCCATGACTTGTTTCTGAAGCGGTGTTGCATAGATGACGGTGCCAGCACTTGTGTCTGAATCTGTGGTGTGTGAATGACGGTTCCAGGGCTTGTGTTTGAAGCTGTGGCGTGTGCATGACGGTTCCAGGGCTTGTGTCTGAAGCTGTGGCGTGTGCATGACGGTTCCAGGGCTTGTGTCCAAAGCTGTGGCGTGTGCATGATGGTTACAGGGCTTGCGTCTGAAGCTGTGGCGTGTGCTTGACGGTTCCAGGGCTTGCATTTGAAGCTGTGTTGCATACATGACGGTGCCAGGACTTGTGTCTGAATCTGTGGCGTGTGCATGACGGTGTTGAGGCTTGTGTCTGAAGCAGTGTTGTGTGCATGAAGCTGCCAGGGCTTGTGTCTGAAGCTGTGGCATGTGCATGACGGTGCAAGGACTTGTTTCTGAAGCTGTGTTGCATACATGACTGTGCCAGCACTTGTGTCTGAAGCTGTGGCGTGTGCATGACGCTGCCAGGGATTGTGTCTGAAGCTGTGGCGTGTGCATGATGGTTCCAGGGCTTATGTCAGCAGCTTTGGTGTGTACATGATGGTTCCAGGGCTTGTGTCTGAAGCTCTGGCCTGTGCATGACGGTGCCAGGACTTGTTTCTGAAGCTGTGTTGCATACTTTACTGTGCCAGCACTTGTGTCTGAAGCTGTGGCATGTGCATGACGCTGCCAGGGATTGTGTCTGAAGCTGTGTCGTGTGCATGATGGTTCCAGGGATTGTGTCTGAAGCTGTGTCATGTGCATGATGGTCCCAGGGCTTGTGTCTGTTGCTGTGGCATGTGCATGACGCTGCCAGGACTTGTGTCTGAAGCTGTGGCGTGTGCATGACGGTGCCAGGACTTGTGTCTGAAGCTGTGTTGTGTGCATTACGGTTCCAGGACTTCTTTCTGAAGCTGTGTTGCATACATGACGGTGCCAGAACTTGTGTCTGAATCTGTGGCGTGTGCATGACGGTGCCAGGGCTTGTATCTGAAGCTGTGACATGTACATAACGCTGCCAGGACTTGTGTCTGAAGCTGTGGCGTGGGCATGACACTGCCAGGGCTTGTGTCTGAAGCTGTGGCATGTGAATGATGGTTCCAGGGCTTGTGTCTGAAGCTGTTGTGTGCATGGCGCTGCCAGGGCTTGTTTCTGAAGCTGTGTTGCATCCATGACGGTGCCAGGGCTTGTGTCTGAAGCTGTGGCATGTGCATGACGGTGCCAGGGCTTGTGTCTGAAACTGTGGCGTGTGCATGACGGTTCCAGGGCTTGTGTCTGAAACTGTGGCGTGTGCATGACGCTGCCAGGACATGTTTCTGAAGCAGTGTTACATACATGCTGGTGCCAGGACTTGTGCTGAATCTGTGGAGTGTGCATGGTGGTGCCAGGGCTTGTGTCTAAAGCTGTTGCATGTACATGACAGTTCCAGGGCTTGTGTCTGAAGCTGTGTTGTGTGCATAACGGTGCCAGGGCTTGCGTCTGAAGGTGTGGCGTGTGCATGACGGTGCCAGGGCTTGTGTCTGAATCTGCGGCGTGTGCATGACAGTGCCAGGATTGGTGCAAGGAGGTGTGGCGTGTGCATGACAGTACCAGGGCTTGTGTCTGAAGATGTGTTGTGTGCATGACGGTGCCAGGGCTTGTGTCTGAAGATGTGGCGTGTGCATGACGGTGCCAGGGTTTGTGTCTGAAGCTGTGGCATATGCATGATGCTGCCAGGACTTGTGTTTGAAGCTGTGGCGTGTGCATGACCTGCCAGGGCTTGTGTCGGAAGCTGTGGCGTGTGCATGATGGTACCAGAACTTGTGTCTGAAGCTATGGCGTGTGCATGACAGTGCCAGGACTTGTGTCTGAAACTGTGGCGTGTGCATGACGGTGCCATGGCTTGTGTCTGAAGCTGTGGCATTTGCATGACGCTGCCAGGACTTGTGTCTGAAGCTGTGGCGTGTGTATGACCTGCCAGAGCTTGTGGCGGAAGCTGTGGCAAGTGAATGACGGTTCCAGGGCTTGTGTCTGAAGCTGTGTCATGTGCATGGTGCTGCCAGGACTTGTCGGAAGCTGTGCTGAATACATGACAGTGCAAGGTGGAGACTGTTAAACAGCGCCCTCTGAATGGATAGTCTTATTATTTCTGGCAGTGTCTTCTGTGGTGAGTGGGTTCCAGTTCATTAAATAGGGGTTCCTGGTGGTGGTGATGGGTGGCTGTGTAATGATGTCTTCTGCAGTGGGATGGGGTGCGAGGTTGGTGTAGAGAGTTTTTTGTTGGGGAAGAAGTCAGAGAGGTCATCACAGAAGTCCTGGGAGGGGGTAATGGTGTTGGTGTCTGCCCTTGTGTTGGTTAAATCTCCGACGATGTTGAAAAGTTCTTTGCTGGAGTTGGAGCAGGATTCCAGTCTTAACACAAGGGCAGCTTTCCTGGCTTCTTTGATCTAGGTGCAGTTCCTTCTGAGTGTGGATTTGTAGGCGTCTCTAGAGGTGTTATCTAGGTTGGTTCTCCATCTTCCTTCTAGTTGTTTGCAATAGCGCTTTGAGTCTCTTAGGTTTCCGTGTACCAGCATGCTTGAGCATGAGTGATTGTTTGCCCAATTTTCTTCAGGGGAGCCAAGGTGTAGGCGCAGTCTAAGATCCAGTTGTTATAAGTGGTTAGGTAATTCAGTAGGTCACCTGTGAGGAAAGGCTAATTGGATCTGAGGGTGTGGGTCTAGTCTGCCTCTGCAATGTTGTTCCAGTTGCAACGGATGTTGATGGCTGTCTATTGTTTGCTGGAGTGAGGAGCATTGATGTATAAGTGTCCGATGCATTGGTCCATCCATGTGAGTGGGTTGAGGTGGCTGAAGGTGATCTTGCTGGCTGTGAAGACTGGGTCGAGTGTATGCCCGGTGATGTGAGTTGGGCCTTGGATGAGCTGTTGTTGCGGCTCTCTAGGAGGCTGGTGGCGTTGTGGTCCGTTGGGTCATCGTGATGAGTGTTGAGGTTGCCAAGCAGTAAGAAATCATTGGATCTGATGGCGATGGGCATAATGAAGTCAGTGAGGAGGTTACTGAAGGTGATGCGTGATCCTAGAGGTCAGTAGTGAGGGTGCCTGAGATGGTCGCGGAGTGGCTGATTTGTAGTATGAAATGCATGTGTTCCATTAACGTGGTGGTTTCGTCCATTGAGGTTTTGCAGGTAATCACCTGTACTTGTGGATGATCCCGAAACCTCCTCCCGGTTTGTGCTGCCTGTCTTGGAGGATGGTCATGTAGCCAGGAGGGATGGCATCGCCAATGCTGGGATTGGATGACGGGTTGAGCCAGGTTTTGGTGAGAAAAATAATGTCCAGGGAGTGTGTGTCGATGTGGTTCCAGACCTCAATGACTTGTTTGCAGAGAGATCTGGTGTTGAAGAGCATGCATGCGATGCTGGTTGAGGTATGAGCGGTGGGCAGAGTAGGAGTGACGCTGCAAGAAAAGCAGCAGTGAGTGGATGAGAAGGCTCCTACTGTGCAATGTGGTGTGACGCGGGGGCAGCAGTCATGTCAGCGTCTGGTGTGATGGTGGCTGGACGAACCAGGGTCTGTGGAGCTGGGCGCGGTCCGGGCGGAGATGGGCTTGCCTTTGGCCTGCCCTTGGCGCAGGGGAGGAGCGTGGGGATGAGGCTAGGGAGGAGCGGGAATCCGCAGTTGGGAGAAGGCACAAGGATGTCACGGGAGAAACCGGTAAGGAGAGGGGATGGAGGGAGGCTGGAAAGCGTGGGAGGCAGTGGGAGTCCCTGTAGCAAGGGGAGAAGCGGGGGAGAATATCTGAAAAAGCAGTCACAGAAATGAGTCAAGGCAACAAAATGGGCACAAAAATGAGGCAACAAAACTAGCACTTATGGGGCACAAAGAGACGAGATGGGCATAAAAGATGAGAAAGAGCACAAAAACGGGCACAAAAGAGCAGCAAAACGGGCACAAAAAACAAAGCACAGGTCAAAGCACAGAACAGGCACACTGACAAAGCAAGTGGGAGCGGAAGCAGCGAGAGTGTAAAAAGAGTGAGTGAGAGCAAGAGGACACCATACGGAGAGGGAGAGTAGAGGAGTGCAGTGAGGCGGGGCCTCGAGGCAGACGGACGGATCCAAAAGGGTCTCGGAGGACCAGTCCAAGGTAAGTGAGAGCTGGGACCTAGGCACCTGCTCAATGGGGTTGCGCGGCGGCCACCTTTAAGTAGGTTATAAGAAGGAGGGAGCGTGGGGGGCCAGGGCAGGTACCTGCAGGTGGGAAAAGGCACGAGGAAGACATTGAAGGGGGGATGCACTGGGAGTAGGAGTGATGCTGCAAGAGAAGCAGCAGTGAGTACATAAGAAGGGTCCTACCGTGCGATGCGGTGTGGTGCGGGGGCAGCAGTCATGTTAGCGTCTGGTGTGGGGACGGTTGAACGGACCAGGGTGCATGGTGCTGGGTGCGGTTCAGGCCCAGATGGACTTGCCTTTGGCCCACCTTCGATGCCTGCGGCTCGGCCTTAAAGTGGCCGGCATCAAGTAGGTCCTAGGAGGGGGAGGAGCGTGAGGCGAGGCCAGGGAGGAGCAGGGATCCACAAGGAAGACACGGGAGAAACACTTAAGGAGAAGGGGGAGGTTGGGGGCTGGAAAGCATAGGAGACGGGGTTGTCCCTCTAGCGAGGGGAGAAGCGGGAAAGAATAGCTGAAAAAGCAGTCACAGAAAGGAGTCAAGCCAGCAAAATGGACACAAGAAAACGAGGCAACAAAACAGGCACAAATACAAGCACAAAGAGACGAGATGGACAAAAAAAGATGAGTAAGAGCACAAAAACAGGCACAAAAGAGCAGCACAGAACAGGCACCCTGTTCTTGACGAAACAAGCGGGAGCGGAAGAAGCAAGAGTGTGAAAAGAGTGAGTGAGAGTCCGAGGACAGCAGACAGAAATGGAGGAGGAGCGCAGTGAGGCGGGGCCTCGAGGCAGATGGCTGGGTCCGAAAGGGCCTTAGACTGGTCAGAGGACCAGTCCAAGGTAAATGGGAGCTGGGGCCAAGGCACCTGCGGTGTGCCACAGTCCCTTTGCACCTTGTGCACCATTGATATCTATGTCTCTCCTTTCCGTAGCCTTCTCTCCCATTTCTCCTCTCTTGTCTTTCAAGAGAAAGAGGAACAAAAGAGAGCAGAAAGAGGTACAGACGTACACAGATGGCGATGGATGGGTGGGTGGATGGATAGCGCTGCGGCTTTGGTACCTGAGGGTTTTAGTGCGCTCTATAAAACGATATATCATTTCATATCATGGATGCATGGATAGATAGATAGAGGCATAGCTAAATAGGACAGATAGACAGGTGTATGTAAATAGGTATAGTGCAGATACATAAGTGTAGAGACAAAGAGATGAAGATACGGGTAGACCGATAAGTGTAGTCTAGATAGAAAAGTGCAGAGAGATTGAGAACGCTTGAGAGATGGGAAGTTTACATGTGAACTGAAAAGCTTCATTGCTTCCCTGTGCTTTTGTACCTTCTAGAGGCCTGCTTTGCACTCTGTGGCTGTGTCCTCCAGACCTCTACCTCCCACTCTCCCCTCTGTTCCACCAAGAAAAAATACTGATGTGCCAGGGTCAAGGCAAAAAAAAAGCTGCGTTGATGGTCTGTTATGTAACATGCAGCTTATGCAGGGCAGGCCTGGCCTCCTGCCCCTCTGGGCGCCTGTGCACTCCACCGGCTGCACCACAGGTAGCTACACCCCTGATGGTGCAAGGGTGTCTACGTTACAGGCATGATTGTTTTGTGCTGGAGGGGACATCTTTTTGCACCAAAACAAGCCTTAACAGAATTTTCCTCTTTCAATGTGTAGTGCAAAATGCAGCACATATGGAAAGAAGAAAATAATGAGGAGAAATAAAGATATTTCTCCTCGTTATGACTCATTATGAGGCATTGTATAACACACAAATATTGGGTGTGGTAGCTCTACACCAGAAACCTCTGGAGAAGAAGTACCCCAGATCTGGATGAGTAGGTCCGATATTTTATATGCACAGAACAATATTATGTTTTGTGTCTCCTATTGAGAAAGGCAATTCCAAGAATTGGACAAGGTGGACTCACTCACGTAATGTGACGTGCTTCATCAGAGGTCACCTCGTCCCACCCTGGTAAGATAATACCACCAGGGCGGACTCGACCCCGGGTTGAGCTGTCCCAAGGGAGTTCTTAGATATTCTTCTTTTTTCTGGAAAACAGTGGTCCAGTTACTAACTAAAAATACCTCAAGGTATACCACTAAGTATCCTTTTATTAATGTGGTACCTAGGGTATGGATAAAATGAATTACCGTACTGTAATGGATCGGTATGGCATGGATGTTAAGATCCTCACATCCCCATATTTTTCACCAACATGTTTCTGCCCTTCCTAATAGCCTAACAGGTCTTGGGCATTCGTCAGGGTTATAAGCTTTATTCCTACCCTATCAATAAGTGAGGGCCAGGGGAACGTAATTATGCTATAAATGTAAAGCAAACCAGAGAGGGCCTACCTCTCTGAGATAAAGACATCTGAGTTAGACACCTTAAAAGGTTAGGAGACATATAACATACGATTAATGTGACCATCTGAGACAAATAAGGCAAAAAGTCAGCGGGGTGTATTCAGTTTCCCCGTACATCTTATACATGGGCTCTTAAAAATTATTCTAGCGATTAAAACTATGCAAATGCAAACATTTATGTATATACATAACCATTGTGACACACGTGGGAATAAAAAAGCAAGCACACATAGGTGACAAGACACACGTGAAATAAACAAGATATGCTTAGGTACATTGGATCCAGTGCAACATTACCTATACTTTTGTAGCTCCTAGCATCTTGGTCTGTTGAGGGGGGCACTTCCTGTAGTCACACACGGAAAGATTATTAATGCCCCAGTTAGTAAGCATTTCCTTGCATGTCTATTGGCATCTTTGCATTACCTTGTGACAGGGAAGATGCCCCTCTGTTGTGTACACCGGAGCCCAGCGTAAATTGCCAGGGAGAGGTTACTTAAAAATGCACAGAACAGTGCCCTCTTTGATCCTAACCATTCCCTTACCAACAGCCGACTGGTCGGATAGTGTGTCCGATCTGTGCTCGTGGATTTAAAGGGGCCGGCCGTCGTCATTATCGAACTAAAAGCTTATCTAATATACCTCTGCAGTTCCTAAGCACTGTAAACAATTTTTGTATATAATATAAAGATACTAAATTTACCGACTCCAGAAGGATGGAAGGCTTAGGTGGCTTTGCTGGGATTTCAGCTGGTGACAGGCAGAAATCAGCAGGAGCGTTTAACTCATTCAACTTTCTTTGCCATGTACTGTTTCCACAGTTTGGTCTGGACTCCCACTAATAGCCTGACTTTTGTCATGTCCCCCTACCCCCACCCTTGATCCCCACCTGAAGGTGCGATGAAGTGGGCACAAAGCTGAGTGATAACCACTACAAAAATCATAAAAATATCATAGAGGACCATGTACTTGTTGGAGGTAATTTTTGCTGGTATTCTCTCATTACCACCATTTCTTATGACACATATGATTTTGTTTAAGTTGATTGTGGTATGACCACCAATTTTTATTGTAGGAAACATGCATGCTTCCTACAAAGTGTTATTTTAAAAAGGGATCGTTTGTAGTGTGCAGCTGTGTTTGGGACAGATTCACAAAATCATTTGGGTATTTTAAGTAGTAATACAAAGGTACTCTTTTACATACTCTTACAGGCCGTTGTTAATCGGCCCCGAAACGTCCAACTCTCTATTAGTAAAAGTGCAAAGAGGACACATTCCTTTCCATTTGTACTCATTGTATGTGAATATTCTCATTTCATTCCCATTTTAGATGTTTTGGGGCCAATTTACATGGCCATGTTATGTTATGTTGAAATATTTATAGAGCGCATGGCTATCCCAGCAACGGGACGTCCCAGCGCTAGAAGCAGCACGGTGGAAAAGGTCAGCTGACGCAACTAATGATCAGAGAATAGCCAAGTCTTCACAGCCCTCCTAAAGGCTCAGTGGTTGGAAATGCTACGGGTGGAGAGAGGCAGGGGGTTCCAGAGAGCAGGCGTGATCGCCTGGAATGATCGCCCTCCGGCTCTGGCTCTGTGTACCCGGGGCACGCGGGCCAGATGGAGGTCCGCCAAGCGCAAGGCACGGGCAGGTGCGCAAGGGAGGCACAGATTGCTCAGAATCGCAGGACAGAAGCCCGAGAGAATCTTGTGGGTGATGCAGAGCGCTTTGAAGTTGATTCTTTGCTCCATTGGCAACCAGTGTAGTCGGCGGAGAAGGCCAGAGACAGGGTGGCGCTTGGAAAGCGCAAAAAGGGTGCGGGCTGCGGCATTCTGGATGCGCTGGATCCTTTTGATCACTGCCTTATTGGAACCAAGGAGCAGCGCGTTGCAGTAGTCCAGCCTAGCAAGGACAGTGGATTGGACGAACATCTGACGAGTGTGAGAATCGGAGCCGCGGGGAGGCGATATCTAGGAGAGGCAGTGTCCTTGGAGTATGTGTGACTATAGGCACCCTTCCCACCTGTTCTAAGGCTCAGGGGGCATTGTCTCCACTGAGAACAAATTACAAAGTAGCATACCTATTGGGTATTGTATACTGTGCATGGTAACTTGGCATTCCTATCACGTAGTAGTACTACTTGTACATACATCACTTCTTTTAAACATTTATTTACTTTTGATATTTTTCTCGACATTTGCTCTATATTGTAGTGAGTGCAGAAGTGATCTTTTTTGGTCCTGAAGAAGAAGCCTGGGGGCTTCGAAACATGTTGACAGACACAGGAGGGACTGCTCATTGAGGCAATACACCTCCAACCCATTTCCCACCTTTTAACAGTACCAGCTCCAAGGAATATTAAAGTTTTCTAGTCCATGAGAGCCAGGTAGTTTTTAAATTCACTCCTTCACTCACTCCTGACCCTTCCACTCACTTTTCCTACACAACACACAGTTTTTTTCAAATCAGTGCTCCCACGTAGCCGTAGGTTGTAGCACGCCCCGTCCCGCAGCGGCGCGGGAAGACCCCCATGATGAAGCATGACACCAAGGGCCCTTTTGGTGTGTAAGGGGTATTTAAACAAACACTGTGTGCTTCCCACCACTGTAGGAAACACACGTAATCTGTGAGTACATGGTTTCACGTCTATCTGAGGGTGGATCCTTATGTTTGTTATACATTTATAGAGGAGGACGTATCCACCTCCATTGCTCCCTTTGAGCACTACCTCTCCACTCCCTCTTTTTGGTTTTTTGAGTGTGAGAATCAAACAGCCCTAGAATGGGCTTTAGGCCCGTAACAGTCCGAAGCAGGTGCCTGCTGCTGATTTGCCCTGGGCATCGAAGGAAAGGGTGTTATCTACCCAGACACCCAGGTTCTTGACAACAGGTTTAGGCGAAGGGGGCGAGCCAAGCTCGGGAGGCCATTAATGGCTACACCAAAGGTGGGGGTCTCTCCCAAGAAGGAGGATCTCTGATTTAGTTGAGTTCATTTTAAGACAGTTGGCAGACATCCAATCAGAGATGGTGGTTAGGTCCTCCTGAAATTTCGCAGATCATTAGAAAAGGAGAGCACCAACTGCGTGTCATCAGCATATGATACCAGCGAGATGTTGCAAGCTTTTGCTACCAAAGCCAAAGGCCGGATGTAGGCCGGATGTAGATATTAAACAAGGTAGTACTAAGTGCCGAACCTTGGGGGACGCCACAGCGTAAAGGGTGAGTATGGGAATGGAAAGGGGGGAAAATTACTTGGAAGGTCCTATTGGCCAGGCAAGACGCAAAACAAGAGAGGGCTATGCCATCGATGCCGATCTCCCGCAACCGGTGCAGCAAGATCTTGAGGGAGACCGTGTCAAATGCTGCACTCAGGTCGAGTAGGATCAGAGCCAAGGTTCTGCCCTCGTCCAGTGAGGCACGCAACTGCTCTGTGACTGCAAGCAGAGCAGATTCTGTGCTGTGCCTTGGCCTGAAACCATTTTGAGAGGGGTCCAGTATCGAATTGAGTTACAAATACTGAGTTAGAATGGTGTTAACGTGCGATTCCGCTATTTTAGCTAAGAACGGAAGCAGGGAAATAGGGCGAAAGTTTTCAGGCCTAGTAGCCTCCAGAGTAGGTTTTTTCAGCAGAGGGATAACTTTAGCGTGTTTCCAAGATTCCGGGATGGACGCCAAGGATAGAGATAGATTAGTCAGTTCCAAGCACTTGGGTAAAATCAAGTGTTGAAACTTTATGAAGTGGTCAGGTTTAAGAGGATCGTCCGGATATCCTGACCTGACCTTAGAGAACAAGGCTTTGAGGGCATCGGCAGAGATGGACGGGAAGGAAGGAGGTCAGAGAATGGATCACAGAGCCAGAGGGAGGAACCCTCGGGGGGGTCAGGGTCAGTGCTCTCAGGACAGACACTGCCATAGATACTCTCAACCTTGCTGATGAAGTATTTGGCCAGTACTTCACACTGAGAGTTGGAAGATATAGTGCTATCAGGGGCGGTGGGTTGAGCAAGAGTACGTAAAAGAGTTCCCACTTTACATACTCTAAAGTACCTTTGTGAATAGGCCCCATTGTGTTTAAGGACAGTTTTGTCCAGTTAATTTTGAATGTATTCACCTCGAGAGATCTCCTTGGCTGCTTGGACAGTGGCATAAGTGATGTACTCAACCATATGCATGCAGACATCTGTGATTAATTACATTAGTAATGGGTAATTTTATGGCATGCAATAATTACTTTTGGTACTTAATAGTATGTACTAATTGCTAACCAACTTAATAGTATGCATTCTATCAACTTTTGAAGAATATAACTTTAAAAATCTCTGCAAAAAAACATAAACAAAACACTGGGATCCATTTCACAATCTTAGTTAGTTGCCACGAGGTGGCCTTAGGTTACACCTAGTGCTTTAAAGTAAGCACATCAATCCACAAAGATTTTATTCTGTAGAGTTCTGTGGACGCCCAGGTAAGACAGCTGCTTGCATAGGCGCTGGAAGTAGGGGTGCTGCAGCACCCCCAAAATGAATCACGCTGGAGTTCAGAAGGTGAAACAGTAATAAAGAAGCCTTTACTTTTTGGGGCACATGTATGAGCCCCTTTGCATCGCTCTTGCACTACGCAACGTGGTGCAAGAGCCACAGAAATGTAAAATGAGATTTATGGAGCCACTTGGCTTCATAAATCTCGACTAATATAATGCAGCAGAAATCGCTGTGTTGCATTACTCTGCGCCAGGGAGGCATTTCCTTGGGTGTTCCCACGCAGCATCCATGGATTTTGATGCATTCCCAGATTTATAAGAACTTGTAAAACTGGGAAGGCGCAAAAAGATACGCCTCCTGAGGAAGGCGTAACAAGGAGAAATATCTTTATTTCGCCTTATATTTTCCTCTTTTTATGTGTGCTGCATTCTACAGCACACATAGAAAGAAGAAACAGCCTCTCAGGATTGTTTTTGTGCAGGGAGGTTACCCCTCCTGCATGCAACGCAGGCATCCTTGCACCATGGTGCAAGGGTGCCTGCGTTGGCGCTAGGCTGCCGAAACGGCACCAGCACAATAAAAAGGACAGGAATGCGTCGTATTGGATAAATACAGCGTATTCCCGCTGCCCTTTCCCTGTGACGCAGTGCAGCGCAGCGCAGCAAGGTGACTTGGTGAGCTGTCCTACACCATAAATGTCATACATATGAAGACAGAGGTCAAATGTCCGGCTCGGTCTTCTGACAAATCGCTGCTTATTTGGAAACTGGAGTTTACTTTTATTACTCTGATTGCAAAGTGAAAGCACTTTGTAAAAGTGGCCAGGGTGACAATGTTGCTGGGGTACAGGAAACGAATGGAAAGGCTGTAGGATGTCAGCTGTTTTCTAACGCACAACATTTTAATATCAGTAAATGATCTATACACATATTTCAAGTTATATCAGCAAGTAGGAAATCACAAATAAAGCACCTTTTGGTAATTCTGAAGTGTGATGGAAACAAAGATTTGAGATCAGAACAAATCAAGACACTTTACTTGGTGTTTCGAAAATGTTAAAATTCTCTGAAATCTGATTTCCACACATTATCGTTCTTGCGCTATAGAGTTTTACCTATGCAGATACAGTGCCCACTTCAATGGAAAATGTGCTGTCTCTAAATGACCATGTGCTACCTCACCAGTGCTCCACAATGCACACTCTCCTGCTGAATAGTCATGGCACGTGTGCTACACTTGTTCTTTGTGTGACCCTTGCATTTTTCACAGTCCCTGTGACTTCAGTTATATAGCATTAATGGCAGCACACCCACTCTGAACATTGTTCCAGCCCCACTGCCTGCCTGGGTGGTTTTGGGGGGCACTTTTTGCCCCATCAGCTAACTACTGCAGAAAGTGATGTTTATTAAAACAGACCAGTGCTGCAACCGCTGGAGTGCGAACTTCTCCCTTGCAGCACCAAACAGACAAGAGTAAAGGGTTTTGCTGGCAAAACACGAATGGAAATGAAAAATGCATTTAATAAAGAAGCAGGATTGAATCACCCAAAACTGCATAAATAAAGTTGTCCTGCAAAGAGCAAATGCAAGCAATCCCTCACTGAAAGAATCTATTGCAATAGGCGAGGTACTGGAAGGATGAGAGACGCGCTTGAGGAAGTGAAAAGAGGATAATGGACGGAATAAAAAAGTGGCAGAAGTAACTATGACCGATGATGTTCCTAGTAAAGTGAATGCAATTAATTCAAAAGTGGCAACATAAGGTTCAAGTAATAGAATGAGCAGCAACTCAATCCTGAAGTCAGGGCTGAAATCATGTCAGGGCCCAGGGTGTGGCAGTAATTATCATGGCCCGGAGTAAAAAACACTACTTTCCCATTGAGAAATGAAGCATGAAATGAGGCAGGAAGGAACTCTTTGCCCAGATGTGTGGAGCTGGAAACAGAGTCCGGGCAGCAGCAGCCGAAGACTTTGGAAAAGAGAAAGTTCAGAGGCTTTTGAGTATCCAAGGTCCTGAGGAGGGCCAAGGGAGGAGGAATAGAACAAGGCCACTTTTTCAGATAAAAGGTCTAGAAGTAGGCCGGATGGTGGACTCAGGGTCTTTGTACACTGTTATACCACAAATATATTTAAAACTAAGTGGCCTAATGCCAAATTGAATATGAAAAATGTAAATCCAAAAGGTTGTCATGAGAGCAATATAAACATATTGGGATACATGTGGGCAGGCATTAGATTTATAGATCGGAAGATAAAGGGGAAGGCACATGTGGCGATAAGTGGACCACCTATCTTAGGGTGGATTCACAAGTACGACTTACACATTATGATAAATCCTGCAAGCCCATGACCAAGTAATTATGTCAAAAAACACTAATTTGGATGAGATTTTAACAATTGCACAGAAAGTTTTTGAGAAGAATCCAAGGCAGTCAAAGGCTTCGTGCATGAAATAAAGACACAAAGCAAGGAGAGTACTTGTGGGAATTAGGTGGTGAGAGGGATTTTAAACCGGATAGTGTCATTGAACCTGTGAAGGCCATTCAACGATTCTGCACGAAACTTTCCGAAACAGAGTACATCGAGTAAGTTTCATGCAGATCTGCCAAGTGGGAGCCATGAAAAGGGGGGGGTCCCAAAAGTGTCATTTCCCATTTTAACTTCCATAGGATTCTTTGCTCTTACAGAAAAGAACAGCTCAATAGAATTACACTAAATTTGGCACGAAGGCAGAACTTTGCTCGTGGAAAGTCTTTTGTTGGTTCGGTGTAAATGAGTTCAGTAGTTTTTGAAAAATTAGTATTTAAAAAGGTGTTCAGGCTGGGCATTAATAGGTTACAGTTTAGAGATATTTTATGCATTCATTTGAAGATCCTCCATGGATCTGTGAAGAGGATTCACAACTCCAGATAAAAAAAAAGCATAAAAGCACTCCATTGGACTACGGAGTTTTTTCTACCTTCATGCATGCGGAGTCGTGAATCCAGCTTCAGATCGGCTCGCCATCACGGAAACATTTCTGTTGGAGCTGCCATTACCCAACATGGTGTACTGAGCACTATTTTGGGCAAAAATAAATAAAAGGGGCACAAGTGGGCAGGGTGAACTAGCTTTATCACAGGCTCATGTAGGAGGGGGCCCCAAAAGAGGCCCTTCTAGTATTAAAATAAAAGTATTAAAACATTATTTTTGTTGCAGGGTTTGCAAATCCCATGTCGAATTTGTGGATCCTGAACCCTCTCTTCGTCTCACAGATCCATCAAAGAATTTGTAAATCCTTCACACAAATAGTTAAAAAAAAAAAAAAAAGTATTTAGAGCACTAATGCTGTGCTAGACCAATGGCCGCACGTGGGAGTTGGCCGCCCACACAGTGTTGTTCGAATGGGCTGGCTAGTGGCTAGGCCATGTGACCATCCCCGTTCTGCAAGGCCTAAGGGCGGGCACTCTGGGCCGCCTACAGAGACTTGGGTGCAGGGGTTGGCTGAAGCCCAACTCTACTGGACACGGCCAACATAGAATATTGGGTGCAGACCCTTAACGAACCCAGGACCCTTGACCATCCCCTGCTGTGAATGGCTGAAGGCCAGGCACTACTCATGTTGCCTGCTTGCAGAGAGTTGGGCACAGGGGATGAGCAGAGGCCAAACCATGCAGCCAATGTTCTGCGTCTGGCCAAAGGCCATGCGCTTTGGGTGTTGACCGTCCCCGATGAGTTGGGTGCATGGGCTAGCTGGAGGCCAGGCCCTGCATTCAATCCTGCCTTTGGCCATACACAGAAGTGATTGGTGGTCTTCAGATGAATGGTTGCAGGTCTTGGTGGTCATGCCCTGTGACCAACCACATGGGCCGTCCACCCGCAGAGTATTGGGCGGCCATGCCCCGGTGAACCTCTGCTGTGCACAGCCAAACTAGGTGTGGTTGTTGGCAGCCAGCGGAGGGTTGGGCACAGGGTTTGGCTAGAGGCTAATCCCTGAAGTAAAGCCCTTCTGTGCAAGGTCGTCCGTGAAGGGTTGGGCTCAGGGAACTCTTAGATGTTCTATATGATACAAAACAACCCCAAAAATTCACTGATGAAACCAAAGGTTAAAGTCTTGTTATGGTAGCGTTGGTTATAACACCTCAACGTATGTTTAAAGAAACACAGAGAAATTCACTTAACGGCTCACACTTAATGTGCAAATATGGTTACAAATTACAACCAACAAAAAACACAGAAATTCACAAGTTATAGTTAGAAGCACATTCAAACCATACCTCGCACACGAAATGCAATGCTTATAACCTCACCATATTTATACCAACAAATAACAACACCAAAAAGTGAAATGTAATTAAACACAACATAATCAAACCAGTTAATGATACTACATTCATAGTTATCTCTGTTAAAGTGATAAGGGTGTGATATGTAATTCCATCTATAAAATGATTTCATCTGTTTCGTTAACGATGAGGTCATGAGAATTGCATTTGGTGTTCAAGTTATTGTTTGCATACCTGGTGTGCGAGTTAGGGATTGTGCTCCTAATCATAACCTGCAAACGTCAGTGGTTTTTCTGTTTTTATTCGTAACCATAACTGCACCTTAACTGTATTGGTGAGGGATGGAAGATCATTCGCACACCATATTATCCTTCATTCATGGATCCATTTATTATATAGTGTTCTGTGCCATAAACCTTGCTTACTATACACTCATAATGGCAGCAGTGTAATGTAAAGATTTGTGTAACCATTTCAAGTATCAGCTGACTATAATATGGTGAACTTGGGCGTAGCCGCAGGCATGATTATAGCGACGGGAAAGTAGAACATCGACTGTGGCGTGTGCGCATTGATCTAAACTCCAGCTGAAGAGATAGACTTTCTTCTGATATTACAAATTGTGTGTCCAGATACACAATCCTTCTGCAACAGCAGGTTTGCTGACTCCTCTTCACAGTCAGTACCTCCAGTACACCTTTTGGCTTTGCTCACACATGTTCTGCACTCAGATGTTTTCCCATTCTCTCTCCTTGGTCACCTCTGCTCATGCTTTTGGCTTTACCTTTGATCCTCAACTTACCTTTCATGCTCTCATCAAAAGGCTTTCACGAGGCTGTCGATAGAAACTTCACAGCGCGAGGAGAATCTCTTCCCTTTCGATGAGGGCCCAAGCTGCAGAGTATTAACTAAAATCTCAAATGCCTAGAGGTGGGCATCAGTGCAACTGAGAGAAAAGGAGGACAAAATAATGGCACCTGATCGCAGAACGTTGACAGAGTGGTGCACCTGAAAAAAGTTTGTGTCTTCTATTTTTCGGAGGTGCTTGCAG
Organism: Calotriton arnoldi; assembly: GCA_963921515.1. Lineage (NCBI taxonomy): Eukaryota > Metazoa > Chordata > Amphibia > Caudata > Salamandridae > Calotriton > Calotriton arnoldi. The sequence continues at coordinate 257,330 of CAWUFW010003060.1, read as the reverse complement.
AAAAGAAGATTCTGCCTCACAAGCTTTTTAGGCCTGCGTTTTGACAGTGCAACTGCCAAAGAGGACTGTTGCTAATATTGTACAACTAATGTTTTTGGAACAGCCCTTTTAACCCATGGCTTTCTTTGACCACCCGCTTTCAGCCATTGACTTGAGACTTTGTCAATCACATCTTGGCTCAGCCTATTGGAGTATTCATCTCATCTTCTCCTATTGGATGTTTGGGTATCCGTCGAGCCGCCACTCCAGTGCTTGCATTAAACTGCATGAAGGACTACCTTACAACAGTAGCCCTCTGACCTCTTTGCTGGCTCCTTCAGGGGAGTCTGTCTCTAATGTTCAAACGCCGCTTATGTTAGCACATTAAATCCAGACCTATTGGCTTTGCTCAGGCTACTGCAGGACATGTTGATGTTTATGACACAACAAAAGAAGACAAAGTATGGACACATTATGGTTGGTCCGCGGGGAGTTAGTACAGCTTAGCCATGGAGTGTTGACTCTCTTCCCATTTGTCTACAAGTCATAAAATCTGATATATGTGTGTGGGTGATATATATATATATATATATATATATATATATATATATATATATATATATATATATATACTTACTGAATTCTACTTGGAGATCAAAGCGCACTAAAATGAAAATAAGGCACGTCACACTCATCGTCATGGATTCTACGCTGCGCTCAAAATGTAATCTTAAAATACATTTATTTCACAATGATAAATGTGACCCCAGAATAGGTCCTTGGATTGCACACGTCTATTAATATATCTGTGGTTGTAAATGTTTTTATTTTGATACAAATATATAAGGTAGATGCTAAGCATATCATGATTGCCATACAATTACATTAAAATGCCCTTCATAAAGAATTACACAAATACAGGTCATACAAAAATAAACTTTGTTATTAGAAAATTGCATATACCGGATTGAATAGGTAATCTGAGTGTACAATCTATTATAATGCTCAGATTTAGATAAATGAGAACATAAGAATGGAGATGCAGTGGGAAAGTGTAGGCAGGGGGCTATCTGTAGAAGACTCGTGAGTGTTAAATGAAAGGTTACATGGAATCATAGAGATCTGGAAAGCTTTGGTTGCAAGGACCCAAGTACTGTAATATGATGTGTAAATAATTACACTAGACCATCACAAATGGAACAAGATTCAACAAAAGAAATCTATCTGTTTATGTATATGGTATTTGTATTGCGCGAACCTAGCTGCAGAGCAGTGGAGCCCTGAATGTATCGCGCACCATTGATACGAATGCAGTGCAAAATGGCGTCAGTTGTCTTGTCTGACTACATGCCTATGCTGACTTTGTGAATTAGTACTAAATTTGGATGGCATCCATGTCCAGACCCTCCATTTCTTGTTCATGCAACCTTTTTAAACTCTTGTCACTGCAAACCTCATTTTCTTTCATCCAGTGACCATCCTGTGTCATAGGCTTGGAATGCTCTGCAAATGGATGCAGCACTGTAAAAAATGTGAAAAGACTGTTCACATTTTCTACTCACTCAATGCATTAAACATATTCCAATTTAAGAACTTAACATAGATGCTTATCGGCTTGCGTACGTTAACACTTTGTTTTATGCTAGAAGTTAGGACTGAAAATATTGCAATTCTCGAACTGGCACTGCTGACCTTTAAAGTACGACTCAAGATTAATAGTACGATTAAATGATTTCTATATCACTGGCGCTGATCAATTTTCAATGTCAAATAACACAACTTGATAGCTATGGAACTCTGATTCCTATCAAGGTCGGCGTTGGAAGGATGACGGTAGGTTGGTGGAGTGAGGTTGGTCTCACCACAATACGTGCCTTAACCCACTGAGATTTCAACCAACGTTCACAGAGTTCTCTATATCACTATAGTTCACTATATATATAGTTCACTATAGTTGGTTCATGCTCACCTGATTCCTGAATCTGACAATACATCTTGGCACGTGTTTCACTGCTTATTTTCCTTAATTGCTTGCAAGCAGCCACCTGCAGTAAACAATCAAGAATAAGCGCTACTTTCCTCCACCAATCACAGCCTCGTATTCGAGACATCAACTCGAGTCAGGAGGGGGATCTTGAATAAAAGCTACTGGACAAAAGAGGGATCCAGATCAGAAAGTTAAAAATGCCTTGTAGTTCCCCGGAGAGGCATACCTGAGTTTGGGATGCAGGTCAGATTAACCCTAAACTTTAGGGGATATCGGATTTCTGGTCAAGGACGGACGATGCCCTTTATCGTCACACTTGTGCCAAAAGATACATCGTGCCTCATAACCTATTCGGGAACCACTCCTTGCCGCTGTCAAGTAGGACTCTCCTGAGTGTACATTTTGTTTTTTTAGAATAAAAATAAAACTCGGCGACATCGCCATAAAGTAGTTAGGGATCCCTGGCCCTGAAGAATGCCCCAGACCCTTAAGAGCTACAGAGTAGGGGAGAAACATGTTGGCATAACCGAGAGATGGTCTGAGCCATTGCTCTCGACCCACCATCTCCCCATGGTTTTCAGATATGCCTGCAGTCCAATATGTATAAAAGTGTTACACCGGGAAACTGCAAGGCATGTTTAACTTTCTAATATGGATCCCTCTTTTGTACAGTAGCTTCTATCCGAGTCCAACAGGAGGTCAAGTTCGCCCTGGTGGCACTGTCCTACCAGGGTGGGGCGAGGTCGCAGATGAAGCATGACACAAAATGTGTGTGAGGCCTCCTCTTCCATAAGGATGCACTTCCCTAGGCCCCTGGCCAGTAATTCTGTATCATCCATGTAGGACTTTGACTTGGTTTCCTAGTAAGGATCAGAGTCACGTACAATAGTACAGCTATCGTACTTCTTGGTGTTTGCTGCAAATAAATGCAACACTGTGAAAAACTTTAATGAGACCCTGGCTACGTTTCCTACTCTCTTAATGCATTTTAACATATTCCAGTTCAAGAACTTACCATAGATGCTTACCGGCTTCCATACGTTAACACTTTGATTTGTGCTACAAGTTAGGACTGAAAATATTGCAATACTAGAGCTGACACTGATGACTTTTAAAGTACGACTGGAGTAATAGTACGATTAAATGATTTCTATATCACTGGCGTTAATCAATTTTCAATGTCAAAAACCACAACTTGATAGATATGGAACTCTGGTTCATATCAAGGCCCACATTGGAAGGATGACGGTAGATTGGCGGAGTCAGGTGGGTCTCACCACGATAGGTGCCTTAACCCACTGAGATTTCGACCATCGTTCACCGAGTTCTCTTACTATGGTTGGTTCAAGCTCACCTGATTCCTGAAACGGACAATACATCTTGGCACGTGTTTCGCTGCTTATTTTCCTTAATTGCTTGCAGGCAGCCACCTGCAGTAAATGGTCAAGAATAAGCTCTACTTTACTCCACCAATCACAGCCTCTTATTCAACAAGCAAGCAGGATTACATCTGCCCATGTACACCTCTATTTCGATTAATATCCTGCTCTTCTCCAGCTGAAATGATTTACCATTTTTATTGTTTCATGAGCAGATGTCTTTTCTTTTTTTTTTGCTCTGGTGTTATCAAGACAACTGCGATGCATGTCACATTTCATCTTTGATACATTAATCTTCATCTGACTTGCTGTAGAACATACTCGGTTGAAAAGCGGGGCTAAAATTGTTTCTTTGATGTTCTCTGTGTGTGTGCCTTAACCTCAGGCAGCTTCTTCCTGAAATCTATGAAAAATCCCTCTTATCTCCTCTAAATTCCATTTTGGTCAACAAGGAGATTTGTCACTGTGAGAGCCACCAAATATACCAATAACTGTCTCTCTTGCTGCTGAGATGACACTGTGCCCTCATAAACACATGCACTTTATGTGTTCTTGTTTTTTTCAATCTGTGACGTACATGCCCGGCATGATGAGAACAGCATATCCTATCTGACTGAACATCATTTGTCTTTTCTTGATCAGTTTGACAGGAAATCGATGGCGGCCCTGACTGTTTTCGCTGTTTTGACGTCCATCGCTGAGACTTTGATCTCTGTATCCCCAAACTGCATGCACGCGCGGATCTCGCGGCGTCCCCGTTTGAGGCTAGTTTCATCCACCTCTGGCAACTCCAGGTTGATGGTCCCACACTTTCGCACACCAGGATCGGTGATGTAGACGATGTCATCAGTGGAAGAACAATAGATATTGATAATTATTTTGCGTTGCCCAAGCCTTGCAGGGCAGTAGCTGCGCTGGACGACCTCTCCCAGTGCTACCGACTGGTCAACAGAGACAAACTTGTCAAAAATATCGGTGCACCAGTTTTTTCCCTCTTTTACAAGTAGTTTTTCCTTCGGATGCTTCTCTTCCACAAACTTATTGAGGACCCCAACCCCATAGGTCAAAGGTGACCTCCTCACTCTGACAATGGTTGGGTCAAGGCCAAACAGGACGGCCCCTTTAAGAATTGTTAGCCCGACATCTTGAGGGATGATGACACGGCATGTGTTGCCGAAGGCTGATTGGACAGCATATTGAAGCATTGGAGACTCCGCGAATCCGCCAACTAGGAAAAGGAACTTGATGCCTTTCACGTCTGGTTTCTTCATGAGGTCACCTATTGGGGGGGAGACAAAGGTATATATATTTCACTCACAATCAAGTTAATTCCAGATGGCGTAGTGGGGAATACCTAATAATATTAGGAGTGGGGCAGGGTTAAAGCTTGTTTGTTTCTATTGTTTAGAAGGACTAAAGTCACAACAAACACTGCATCTTTATTTAGGGTATTCACAAACAACATGAGAATTTACCACTATAGGTTTCGTCCTCCGTTTAGAGTAATTCTCCAACATTTTTGGAATTGACAAAAGTTTACAAGAGTATGTCTGGGAAGTTGTTACAGTCAGAGGTTTGAAGGTGAATGCCTGGAAATCGTGTTTGAATTCCCATTCAAGACTATGTGCAGGCATTTTTGCATGCCTGAATATACATTGTACATTACACGTGAGGAAATACACATGTGATAAAGTATCCCCAGCCGTACATTATAAGGATATTGCAAGTCACCAAGAAGTTCTGTCACTATATAGAGGAACGAGGCCGAAAGCAGAGTTCCTTTATCAAGTCATGGAAATCCGAGGTGACTAGCAATATCCTAAAAATGTATGGCAGAGGGTATTTTATTCCCTATAATAGATGGTAACATCATCACCCTTCATGCAAACCACTTAAAACTTTGGTGTATGGTTACAGACTTGAAGAACAAAAGTGGACTCTAATATGAAATTAAGCATAACAATAAGCAGTTAGTAATTTGTAGCAAAATTATAATGAAATCGGTTTAATAGAACCCAGTACTAAGGCCCAGAGAGTGCAGAAAAAGGGAGACAGAGTCTATTTTTCTGTAATCCCCTTTAGTGTGCCACAAAAAACACACATATTGCAATAGAAGTCTCCTTTCTACCCATTATCTTTTGTTTTAAAAAACAGACCATAGACAGGAGACATTGTGACATCAGAATTCGAATGTAATAATATTATAAGAGTTGAGCAGCTGTGCCATTGCATTGTTACAGACAACTAGAGACATCAGAAGTTGCCTGTAATAACGAAATTAGAGACTGGATTTTATACAGGAATTGCAGACTCCCATGTCTTTTATGCACCTTCCTATTCCAACAAATAGACTTACTCCTGCCATCAGAGAAGTAAACCTCCACAGGTTTCTATTGTGTGAATGGGCCTTGGAATGGTTTGAATAACCATAAAAAAGTGCACATGTTTCCATACTTACCAGGCTATTCCACTCGCTGACAATGTCCGAATACTTATTCATAATAAAAAAGATGGGTGACACATCTTTAAACATTTCTACAAGCATAAACCTTTGTTTTTGCATTTGCATTAGATCTTACGCAGGCACAGCTCTGTATGAGCCAGGCCTTATGGTCTAAACTGGCCCATTACTGTAGAATCTCGTCAGTAGCTTATAGGGATATATGTTTTGATTCATTGTAAAATGTTTAACTAAGAAAATGTAATTATTTATTCATTTAGCCATTATCTAAAAATATTCCATATCATGTATATATTATCTTTACCGGTGTCTTAAACAATTTAACCGGCTGACACTGTGAAAGTGTGTTCAGGCCACTGGAATGGCCTGAACCTTCTCTGCACTGCCATTAGCAGCGTTCACATGCACACACAGTAAACTATTAACTTATCTCACAACATTTGCATGCGTAGTGTTTTACGTCCCAAGTGCTAACATACTGAATAATGCATTCCCCATTAATGGTGCCCATTAACAAGCATTGCAGATGCCTGTGAACGATGAATTAATATTGGTTTAAACAAAGGCCAAATGTATACTTGAAAATTAGAGCTGTCTGAGTGACTTTTTGTGCACCTCGTATTTTTGCGTTCTTGCTACAGCCGGCTTCAGCTATCTGTCGCAGACAGCAATGTACGTAGTACTACACCAAGTGGGCTTTGTGCAGTGCTTAATTTGTAAAATAATAAGTGCCAGGGCCCTGACCAGGAGGCCACTGCAGCTTGCACCACCTACTGTCCCTGTCATTGCTGCGAAAATAACTACTAACCATCTCTCTCGCCTGCAAGTGCGACAGTTCAGATTAGTTCAGGTCCCCGGAGCTAAAGGAATGGCTGGGGAGGCAGGTATTAGTCATTTTTAATGTGTATTGTTTTCATAAACAGCCCTTGTTATGCTCATCTCTAAATTAGATGAGCAGCACCGCCATGTGGCAAACTGTCATTAGTTGCAGTGTTGACAATTAAGTGCCAGTGCCGAGCTCCGGAAACCAATTAAGTGGCGATGCGGAGCACCGGAAACCACCGGCTCAAATTAAGCACTGGCCTTTGTGTCAGCCCTGGGTGATGATTACATGGCTTTCTTGTCTATCTCAGTTCCCTTGTTTTTTGTTGGATGACTGTCCTCCCTCTTCTGGGTTTGTACTGTCCTTGGAGCTTAGTTTGTTTATGCTTCCCTTTGATTCCAAACAGATGTAGGCTGTGCTGTAGCAGTCAAGAGTGCAGCAGGTGTAGTGGCACTGAGGCCAGAGGGTATGAGGGGTCCTCTGCACCTGTACTATGACATTATTTTGATACCAAACAGGTGGTAAGGAGACCCATTTCAATTTGCTTTCATGGTGACCCATGGTTCCCTTGCTACGCCTCTGTGTTTATCATTCCACTGCTGGTGCCATGGAACTGCTTTTATTTTGCTTTCGTTTGTTGTTTTGCACTCCATGGGAGTGTATGTCTTTCTCTTCTTCTCTTGCTCTCCTCATTCATCCTATCTCTCAGCTCCCGCCCTCTACCCCATTCCTCCTCCATGGAGCGCCAGGAGCAAGATGGTGGCCTTGGCGATGCCCTTGAAGGCGTTTCACTGCACTTTCCTATATCTCTCTGTGCCCCTTTTGTTAATCTTCTCTCACTCCCCAGCCACCCCTCTCCTGGTATTGGCTTTGCCAAAGTCGGGTGCTTTTAATATGCGCTTGCATTGGCAAAGCCAACATCAGCAACCGACCATGTTAAAAGCGTAGAAAATATTGTATTCTATTCTTTTAAGATAGCCGCCACTATTGTTTTCTATACTGTTAAAATCATGACCTGGTGGCCATCTTGAAAGTATAGAAAACAATGTTTTCTGTGCTCTAACATGGCTGGATGCCACAATTGGCTTTGCCAAAGCTGGTTCATTTTCTCTGGCACTGACAAAGCTAAGAGCGTCACCCGCACAGCATTGGCAAAGCCAAACTGATTGACTTTGCCAAAGCTTGTTAGGAAAATCAACAGACTACATGACAAAGGAATACAAAGGTAAAACGTTCTGTGTGCAATCTCTCTGCCCTGCTATAAACCAAAATCATTTTGCTGCACTCTGTCTGACCTTAACTTGTACATGTTCAGTAGCATGTAAACATCTTATGGCTGTAGTGTCACTCCAGTCCTAAAGGTGCCATGCTGTCCATGGCTTGCTTTAGACTTTTTAACGCTCCACATTTTCAGATACGCTCAATTGACAGCACTTAACAGACAAACCTGAATCAATTCTGGCCATTACAGATAAAACATTTACCAATAGCTACAATTCATAGATAAACAAGCAATGGCCATCCATTTGAGAGCGTTGTCTGTGAAGCCGAAGTGCAGAAGGTGATTCGATTGATGAGAGTGTGGTGGGAGACCATGCTGAAGGCTGCTGTGAGGTCAAATAGGATCTGGGCAGCTGCTCTCTTCTGTCCATTAGGGTGTGAATGTCGTCCGTTGGGATGATCAAGGCGGTCTCAGTGCTGTGGTTCGATCTGAAGCCTGACTGTGAAGGGTCAAGAAGGTTGTTTTTCTCCAGGTGTTGGGTGAGTTGGAGGTTGATGGCCTTCTCCAGTTCTTTGGCAGGGAAGGAGAGCAGCAAGATGGGTCGGTAGTTCTGGAGCTCTCTGGGGTGTGCCGACAGTTTCTTGAGGAGTTGTCTGACCTCGGTGTGTTTCCAGGCATCTGGGAAGGTGGCCGTTGTTAGCAAGGTGTTGAGGGTGGTGGTGAGCTGGCTGCTAATCTCGTCTCTGCCGAGGTTGAAGAGCTGGTGGGGGCAGGGGTTGGTGGGTGCTCCTGAGTGGATTGTGTTCATTAGCTTGGATGTGTCCGATGTTCTGAGTTGTTTCTGTGCAGTGAGTTGGTGGTTGGTGGTGGTGGTGGTGGTTGCCTGATGGCTGAGGAGGTTGGGGGTTGAAGTTTTTATGGATGGTTGCTATCTTGTTGTGGAAATGGTCAGCAAGGGCGTCGCAGAGTTTTCATGTACATGACACCAATTTATAAAAATAGATTGTATTTTATATAAATATTGACACCAAAATGAACTTGCTACGTTGCATATAACTGGAGTTATAGAATTTCAAAACATTGAACAATAAATGCAGTTGAAGCTGTCAAATGTTTACCATTGAAGTGAATGAGGGAAAACACAGGTGACGCTCGGTCACCTGCAGGGTGAGTTCAAATAAACCCTCTTGTTGATAAGGTCTTGGGGGTCCCTAGACCAAGTCTCACCAGTCAGTACTTCATTACTTTGCCTAGGGAGTCCGGGTGCAGAGGTTACTTGGCTATGCTTGATGATGATGGGATCCGCGGGAGCTGAAAAAAATGCAGCACTTGACAAAGCCACACTTGGCGATAGAGTTACACTCTACCCTTATCTAGTAGAGTCCTTCGGGGTCCCAGGACCCAAGTTCAACAGCTAGAATTCTTCTATCTTGCTCTTGCTCTGTGGCTCCCGGTGCAGAGATAGCTGGCAGCTGCCAATCATCGGGACAGGTTGTGCCAAAGATGCTTTGCCTACACTCTACAACACTTCCTTCAGGATGCGGGGACACAGCAGCAGGGTCATTTCCGGGATCTGTCACTGCCGCTGTGAGTTGCTCTCAGGCTGGAGATGTCACTCAAGGGTTCGATCACCCTACTGGCGATCACCAAGCCTTTGGCTGCGGCAAATGCAGTCCATGGCTAGTTCGGCAGCTGGAATTCAAAAGGAGTGGAGTAGCAGCTTGAAACACCACTTCTCTTTGGGCTCACTCTCGACAGGCACAGCGGGTCGCAATTCTTGTCACACAGCACGTTGATTTTCCTGCAGCTTGCAGGGGACTGGACCCACCAGTCCAGGGGAGTCTGCTTCAGTTTCTGGCATCCACTGGAGTCCCTCTTGCTGGAGGCAATGAGCTTTTCCCACGGACATCCGTCGAACACACGGTTCCATTATATGGTCTCTTCAGGGCACTTAAGTGTCCTTTTTCTTTGCACTGCGGAAGAGTCCAAAGTCTTGTTGTCTGTGACGGCATCTTCTCTGGGCCTTTTCTCAGAATCAAAGTCAGAACTGAGGTTCTGGTATCAGGGGAGCCCTTTAAATCCTTGATTAGGGGGCAAAAAGTATGTGAGGGACAGTGGTCAATGGGCTGCTAGTCACTGCGGTGAACCTGCCCCTGTAGTGCCAACATCCTGTGGGTGTACGTCACTGTGCTACCCAGAATACTCTATTTCTGGGTCTCCCAATGTAGCACCCTTCCTTGGCTATACAGACCTCTTAGCCCACCCTAAAGGTGAGGCTAACCTTTTGGGGGTGTATGCCTCCTGACTACCTAATTTGCCAGCCTACCTGCCTGCTAATGCAGCTTCAGTAGCGGGAAGGGTTTGTCCTTCGAGTGGGAGACAAGTAAATTACATATCAAGTGTGGTGAAGCCTTTGAGGCTCACCGCCTTGATTACTGTAAACACTAGCTATCCTGGGAGGGAGAAGGTGTGACCTCCTTCCTGCCCAGGCCTTTGTCTCCATCCTGGGGAAGTGCCAGCGCAACACGAAGTGCCAGCGCAACACACCAGGAGGGCACACTCATGTCTTGGCGGCAAACGGCTCGGGGAAGCCCACTAAGGCACTGGCTTGCTGTATCTTAGAGGGTTCACCCACTCAGAGTAACACAATTGTGCATGCCAGCTTACCCTTGACACGAAAATTGTGCCAGTGGTGATATAGCATGGTGGTTGAGGGTAAACACGACACAATTCGGTGTCACCATAATGGAACTGGCTATCTCGAGTTTTCTCGGTAGCCGGCCCATGTTATTCTATGGACTGCCGGTCACTCACAGTAAATTCAGGCTTTAAAGGTTTACTGTGGGGATATATATGGGTAAATATATATATCCACACCATTAATGTAATGCAACCTACCTTCTAGGCTAGAGAAGGCATACCTGAAGGGTGACCTAATTATATTAAGGCAGTGGTGTGGCGCTGCAGCACGTGGTGTGTGCAGAGCTCTTCTTGAGCAGGCAGGCTGCTCGTGCAGGGCCGCTATGGCAGCCCTGCAGTTGTACTGTTACCTGGGTGACGCATGATGGCACAATAAAGTGTTGCAACCATGGTAACCCCTCTTATCACCCTTGCCCTGGGTAACACTAGTACCATATACTAGGGACTTACAAGAAGTGATAGGTGCCTTGCCAATTGGGTGTACCAATTCACAGTTACCTTTTTTGGAAAGAGCACTGGCACTGGGGCCTGGTTAGCAGGTCACAGTGCACTATCAGAGTCAAAAACCACCATCTATCAGTTCTAATGGGGGCAAAACGTAGGGGGGCATCTGCAAAGAAGCCAAGATTCCAACACCCTCCATTTCTGATCTGAGGCATTTGTGCTGCACCATGTGCTGTGCCGGTGATTCTCTATGAAGAAATCCCTTCACTACACCAGATTAAATACAGGAGCGTTCCCTCCCCATTACCGCTGAGCAACTGAAGTTACTCCTCCCTGTAAGAAAAGCACATTTATGTACATTTCCAGGGCGCGTAGAAACCTGAAAAATGTTTGTGAAGACAGACTAGTCATGTGGGCCCACAGATGTTTAATGTGAGAGGATTGGACAGACATGTTGAATATGGTGCATGGTCAACAAGGGCAGCAGTCAAAAAGCCTGACCAGGAACGACGTTCATCAGTACAAGGGTCAGAGTGACCTCCATATGCACTTCCTGTCTTAATGTACTTCTGACTGTGCACTCCCTGTCATAATTTGTGCAGTAACTGCGTATGAGAATATTGTCTGCTTGTGAAAAAGAAGCTTTTGTATTGCTTGGCATCAAAAGCCTTTGGACATGGCCGAAGTCTTGGGTAGTTTAAGGAACAATATAAAGTAGTATCACTTACCTTAAATCTGGTATCTGAATCTGAAGGAGAAATTGAATCACCCAGACAGACGCGGGGCCTCACTTGGAGCCATGGAGTCTCCCCAATGGGATCAATATGCAGTCAATCGCCCCATCGGGAGTCTGAGATCCACTGTAACTCCCCGGATCCACTGTGTTTCACGCAGATAATTATGCTGCTAGAAGCAGATGAACTATCTGGATGAAACTCAGGGGGGCAGTGTTAAATTCCTGGGGTAATCTAAAGTGAAACTTCCCATTTCCCCTGTAATTCCTTCTTTCTGAGGATACATCTCATAATCCCCTATAATTCCCTCCCCCCGGTGCCACCGATGCCCTTGGTGTGGGAAATTCTTGCAAGGGAGAGGGAGTACTGTGTCTGGGTCTATTATAAGGCCCATATATGTGTTTAAAAACATTGAGGCTTTAGGCCTGTTCCCAACAACAAGAATGGGACATCACTCGGAGTTTAGGTGAAAAGGGCTTCTTATGGGAGTAACAAAAGAAGAAAGTCTACTTCAGAGTTTTAGCTTTCTTTTACTGGGAGAGTCCTGAAGAGTTAATATCTGGGCATTGTGTAGTATATATCACACTCAAGAAACCCTTGGGTCTGAAAAACAAAAAGTACTGTTACTGAGAGACCTGGCCACAAAGGGATATCCCTTTGAGAGGACGAAATCCCTCACCCACCAGAGGTGGCATGCTTCATCATTGGCATTCTCCTTGTGCCGTGATGCCTAGTCACGGCACAGGCTACAACTCCCTCTCTGAGAGGGAGTAGCTCAGGAATGTTTTGTATAGAGGAAGGTATACAAAATATCACAGTAATGAGCAAAAGAGCAAATGAAAAAAGTGAGGATAAAACTAGCTCCGAGGTACGCAATATCCCTTTATTTGTGTATCCCTGGCCCAGGATTAAAAATAGGGCACTTGCGGGAAAAAACATATACCTGCAGTTAGTGTAAAAATGTGGTCGACATTTTTCAGCATAGTCACCCTCATGTAGAGGTGTTGCGGCTTTCTTCAGAACCAACTTGTTAGTGCTGCTGCTCAATGTACATATAAAATTTCTAGTGTGAAGAAAAGATATATCAAATATATAAAACCATCAAGTGATCCTGTAAGCTTGTCTTAGTAGGGTGGATTCACTGGTGGTTTCCGCCAATGTTGGTGAAAAAGTCCCACCTCCACCTGGCATTTGGCTCAGGAAGACTCACCATCCTGGTCGGAGAAAGTCTGACACCTTTCGCGGCCACAGCGAAGGTTTGTGATTAGTCATTGTGTAGTATGCCATGACCAAATGTTTAAGTCTGAGGCCCAGGTAAGGCTGCGAGTGCACCCAAACAGCTTAATTCACCAGACAAGAGGCTCTAATGTTATGCTTGTAAAAAGGGGAGTCTCTGAACCACTTGCTCGATGGGAGAAAAATGTTTAACTTTCAAGGCACTCTAAGTAAAATGTTCAATTGAATGAAACAGCCCTGTTGAGGGGTAAAATCACATTTTCACTGTGATTAAAATGTTATCTCTGCACATCTGAGTCACATTTATACATAAGTAATTTTCCACCTAGTGGCAAGCCTGCTTGAGTAGAGGTGCATTGTTGAACTCCAGGAAATCTACGACTGGTGGAGACTTCCTGGCTTACTCGCAGGACTCTATGTGAGTCCCAATAAAATTTCAGAAATCCACTCCAAACATAGGAGTAATTCAACAGAACTGTTTACCCGGGCCTTGAAGGTTTAAGCTTCAGGACTGGGGTTTATTGTTCTTCCAATGCTTATTTTGCACACCAAAATTTAACATAGATGGGCAAAATAATAGTTGAGAATCTGAAGAAGTTGTTTTTTAGTGCAATTGTAAACACAACCCATCACATGAACAGTTGTACCATACTATGGGAAAAAAAGTGCCACGTCACAGTTCAGTACATCAATTTGTTCTTAGACAGAATAACCTTCCCAGGCCATGGTTTGCGTACCTATGTGTTGGACAATTTTGCTGATGGTCGGCTGGAAGAGTTCATTCATGGCCTCCGATGACATTCTCAGCATGCCTTGTGATGACCATTTCACGAAATTGACACTGTGGGCGAAAACGTATTAAATGACCATCACTGAGGTGAGATTTGGTATGAGACTTAACATTGCTATATATCGCTCGAGCATTATCTTGAAGTGGATGTATGTTGTTAACAGAATAAAATCACAAAAGCATCCTATGGTTCTACATAGTAAGACATACCTCATCTTGTAGTCCTCACCAAGGTCTAACAGTGGATACATCATGTGACAAATAACACGCACATATTTAAGTTTGTCATCATTTATTGAACAAAAAACCCTAATTCCTGTCAGTCTGCGTGGAACTCCCTTAATCAGCATTAACTTGTGGTAAACTTTTCCGTTAGGATAATTTCAGTCTCTCACATTGCCTGGCAGAAATTCTGGCCCCCTCCTCTTTACAAAACAGCTCAAGTTTGGTAATATTTGAGGGCATTTATTTATGTACAGCCCTCTTCAGGTCCCACCACAGCATCTCAGTGGGGTTGAGGTCTGCACTTTTGCTTGGCCTTTAAAAATTAGTTTTTTGCCTCCCATTCAGCTTTACTGGTGTGTTAGACTTGGCATCTTTTGGCGTGTTTCCCCTGAGTTTTTGCTTTCTGACCTCCCGGTTTTGACTCTGTTTTTGCTGGCGTAGTGTTTCTGCGCACTTTTCTCACTGCTGATCAGTGGTAAAGTGCAAGTGCTCCTGTGGTAAATTGTGTTATGGATTGGTGTTTCCATGATTGGATATTTGATTTACTTGTTAGTCCCTAGTAAAGTGCACTGAGTGTGCCAGGGCCTGTGAATCAAATGCTACTAGTGGGCCTGCAGCACTGATTGTACCACCCACGTGAGTAGCCCTGAAAAGGTAACTCAGACCCGCCATTGCGGAGTCTGCCGCAGTTTGTAACTGCCATGTCGACTTGGCCAGTGCACACACTTGCCAGTCCCTCACCTTCCCTTTTCTTACATGTCAGCCACCCCTAAGGTAGGCCCAAGGTACCCCTGTGGGCCGGGTGCAGTGTATGTGAAAGGTAGGACATGCCCTGGTGTGTGTGGCATGTCCTGATAGTGAATTACGGCCAATTTCGTTTTTTGCTATTGCAAGGCTACCTGTTCCCCATAGGACAGAATGGGGAGTTTGTTTATAACATCTTATAAACATAACTGGCCAGGGAATTAGGTAGGAAAATAAAGTTTAGTATGCCTGAACTCAGAATCTAAAGATGCATCTTTTAGTGAAGGTGATTTTTACATTCTGTGTTTGAAAATACCACTTTTAGAAAGTAGGTATTTTCTTGCTCAGTCATCCCGTGTGCCTCTGCGGGAATGTGGATTGCCTGTCTGGGTTTTGGATGACAGAAGGCTGGGGAGCAGGAGTGGCTCCAGATAGTCTAGGTGGGTCAGGAAAGGGCTGAATAGACCTGGGCTGCAATTGGGGAAGGGGGGAGGAGATTTCCTTGCACCTCAAAGGGCCTGGTCTGCCTCTGACCATGCCGTCTCCACCTCCTGCCAGGAAGTCACATCAGAAAAGGCAGAACTGGTTCTGGCTGGGCACAGACACTCTCCGCCTAAGAGATCAAAGGATTTTGGGATATAAATATTGGGGCCCAGACCCCTCACTTTTAGAACTCTCTTGGACCAAGAAGACTGCCAAGAAGAAGAGCTGGAGAAGCTGTGAGGAGGAACTACCACATTGCTGTGTGCTTTGCTGTGTTGGCCTGCAGTGGCTGCTTCTGTCTTGGGCAGTGAAAGGACTGGACTGAACTTTCTCCAATCTACTTTTGTGAGTTTCTCCAAGGGCTTGAGGTAGAGCTTGCCCCCTGTTCAAGAAGTCTCAGGAACAGCAAAGACTTCAAGCTCTTCTGCCCTCAGCACTGGGGACTGTGTGTTTTGTGCTGCAACAGAAGAAGAAGCAACCCGACGACGCCGCTGCCGACTCCGTGTCCTGAAGGCGGCACCGCAAAGGGCACCGCCGCAACGTGACCGTGGACTCACTGACGACGCCTGCTGACGCCGCCACCGAGCCGCTGCTCGTACCGAGACCTGTGGGCACCGCACTCCACACCGCCTCGCTTCACGACGACGCCTTGGTATCCCCGACGACGACGCTCCACGCCGAAATCTACGCCGCTGCTTGCACCGTGGTTCGAGGGCACCGCTCGTAAAGTTACACGACGCACCGCCCTCATCCCGCACCACAGCCTTGGCCTACCGACGCCGGCGCCATCGACTCCCGTTCGTCAGCCAACGACATCGCTTCAGCAACGATGCCGCCGCTGCTTGCACCGCGACCTGCCAGCACCACGACGAGCACCGCATTCACTTCGCACCGCGACCCTGGTCTCACCGACGACGCCATCTGACGCTGCCACCGAGCCGCTGCTCGCACCGCGACCTTAGGGCACCGCACGCCGCACCGCTGCACTTCGCACCGCAGCACCCGACGCCAGCGCTCCTGACTTCAACAGAGAGGAGTTCGATCTGCAACGCGTGTGACTTCGAGGGCCCCGACGACTCCTGCACCGACCTCCGGAACCGACACCTGCGGACGCCGTGCTTTCGGAAGCTCAACGAGAGGTCGCTGACGCCCTGCATTTCTAAAAGGTACTGTTTGCGGGTCTTCCCGACACCGTAGCTGGCCCGCGACGCCGCGGTCAGCCAGAACTGTTTGGATTTGTTTGTTCACAACGCCGTGATAGCCCCGGACGGAGCTATTGACATCAATGAACTGTTTTTCAAGCATATTTTGATAACTGAAGATTTTTAAGTACTGTATTGTGGATTTTTATCATTTTTGGTCTTGTTTTAAGTATATAAAAATATTGGATATTTTTCTAAACTGGTGTGGTGTCTTTTTGTAGTGCTTCCACTGTATTACTGTTGGTTATGTGCAAATGCTTTACACACTGCCTCTAAGATAAGCCTGACTGCGCGTGCCAAGCTACCAAGGGGGTGAGCAGGGGTTATTTTAGGAGTGTAACTCCCTTATCCTGATTAGAGTGGTGGTTTCTGCCTGGCTTTGGCACATGCCCTAGCCTACCATAAATCCCATTTCTAACATGGTGTGCTTCAGATCATTGCCTTGTTGCATGGCCCACTTTGGCTAAGTTTTCACTGTTGGGCAGTTGCTGTAACATCTGCCTCTGGAATGTGCTGGTATAGGGTAGAATTCTTGGTGGGCTCAATGATTTTGTCATCATCTTCACTTGTACCTAAGCAATTTGAAAGGAAGAGTGCTAGAACGTCTCAGCAGAGATGTGATACTTTGTTTTTTTTATTGTTTTTTATCTGACAGTACAAAAGAAAGAATAAAAACATTTCAACAGAATAAGGAAAAAGAAAATCAACCCTGCCCTCCTCCCACCACTGCTCACTGGTATTGTAGATGACCACGGATCGCCCCAGGCACAGAAATGTATTCACCCCTTTGTCCATGCACATCCCGATTAAGCAGGAGTCTCAGATCTACAGATCTCAGGCCCAGTTGGTTCCTTAGCACTCCCATGATATTGACACCAACTCACCCATATTTTATGGTGTTTTTGTGGCCTCTAGAGGTTTCAATAGCTTTTTCCATACTCATACACTGGTCAAGACCTCTTTTCCATTCTTCCATTGAGGAGGGGTCCTTATCTTGCCATCTGCATGCAATGTCCCTTTTTGTAACTAACAAACTTACCCGCAGTAATGCCAACTTGTATCTATTATTGTCCGAACCTAAATTTCCTCCACCCCAGTATCGAGCCTAGCGATGTGATGCTTGTAAAGAAAGAGTACCGGCACTTCACGGCTGCAAACAGGCCCTCTGGGATACACAGTTCTGTGTTTAATTTGTACAATTATAAGTGCGAGGACCCGAGGCATTCACAGGTCACCTCATGCTGTAGGGATAGCTTCCCCCCTGTGGTTTTATTATTTTCTTAAGTATATTGAACACCTTTTCTTATTTATGAGCTCTGTTCTAAATTAGACAGCGCCACCATGTGGTAGACTGTCATAAATAAGTGCCAGCACAAATTAAACACTGCCATTAGTGTGCCTTAATGAAATGAAAGTCGGTGTCTTGACCAGCTACTTCCTGTACATCAGAGTAGTGAGGCTGAGGAGGAGCAAAGGACTTTAGCATAGTTATGGATGTGCTGTAGCCCAGTTAGTTCTAGCATTCTCAACAATCACAGCTAGTTTTCACAACTGAGGCACTTTACAATCGTACCAGCGTTCATTCAGTCATGCACTCATCTTGGTCTAGGGCTACCATGAACATTACCTGCTCTTCTTCAGGGCGGTTTCCACATTCTGGCCTTTGTGTCTCCGATAAAAGTCAATGAATGAGAAAGGCAACGACACGTTGAGGTGGGTGGAGCGATGCGGGGCAGCTGTCCTCTTGCGGGCTTCGAAGGCGATCATGAGGTCCACCCAGGCTGCCGGACGCTTCGCTTTGAAGGTTGCGATGAAGTCCTCCCCAAAGATTTGACACAACATTTTTTCAAAGGCCAGATCCACTCCAACAGCACCGTGGGGGCCTCCTGAGGTGGACACACAAAACAAAGCCTTATCTCAAACAAGCATTGGCATAGCCAATAGGTCTCGCCTTTGGAACCTTGTAAGCATTTAGCCATGCAGCACATTATCCTGGGTGTTACAACATCTACTGCAAGGGTCACAAAATACATAAGGGGTTGCAAACTCCCAAAAGTGAAAGCACTAGCAGTACTGGGGAAGAATGGGCCACTCACCCTGTCCCCAAACATCCATAG
This sequence comes from Calotriton arnoldi, assembly GCA_963921515.1. Lineage (NCBI taxonomy): Eukaryota > Metazoa > Chordata > Amphibia > Caudata > Salamandridae > Calotriton > Calotriton arnoldi. Next base: position 238,804 of record CAWUFW010003060.1, on the reverse strand, counting down.
CCCTGCGACTCCAACTCCCAGTGCACGAAGCATCTCAAGGTGTCCTGCAGGACCATGATCTCCTGCAGGGCCGGATTTAGCGCTGGTGGCGCCCGGTGAGACAATCACTTTTGGTGCCCACACGTCCCATGACCGCTTCCTCAGATTCTCTCACTACCACCTGGAAAAGTGCCCCTCATCTCTCCTCTCATAAGAAATTGCTAAACACAGTGGTCCCCTGAAGTCACAGCGCCCCCACCCACAGGTCAGCGCCCAGTGCGGCTGCACCAGTCGCACTGCCCTAAAGCCGGCCCTGATCTCCTAGGTCAATGAGGCGAAGAGCAGCTGTAGCCCGGGAGCCATGTTCGAAGCAAAGATGAGGCACAGGGGAGCAGTGAAAATACAGCAAGTAGTTTTAAATGCACTGCAATGTACAATTACACTGTCACTGCTCGAGAATCAATACCCTAGCTGAGATGCAATGCATGGAGGACCCGTACAGTAGCAACAGGAGAGGGGGGCCATCCTATAACCCGCATGCAGCACCAGCAGGGCAACAAAACAACAGCAGTGCATGCCACGGGCAGTGAAGGCTAGCACCGCTCATTGTCCAACCAGTGCTCGATGGAAAAAAGAGTTGCACGCGTGATTTCAGCCTGTATTTCCAAAGATCTCAGACATACTCCACAAACTATGCGGGCGATTGTGTGTACTGGTTTTCGACATTGTCATACACGTTAGACTGTAAGACACTGCGGAAATGCATCATATGTAAAAATGTAACAAATGGTGTAAAAACCGGATGTGATGCAACCATAGCCCATACACCTCCCTTGGACCTTACGCTGCGTACCGTGTAATGCAGAGATGATGAAGCATGGCTTTGCTATGTCCTTCTAGTTTCAGGTAGGACCAAGCAACCCACACCGCAACAATCCGAGTAACAGACAGTTCTGTGAAATGGAAATGGAGGGGGGGTGGGGCTACAATAAGAGCTCTGTTTATGTAGGATGCCTGAACCACGTGTACGATGATCTCAAACAAACACAGCCCTCTTTTCTAAACACGGGCCTGGCTCCTGATTAAAAGTAGCGGGTACAACAAGGAGAGCGGGGTGTTTTCATTAAGTGTGCGCAAATAGACAGCTGAGCTGGGCTGTATCCATAGAACAGCAATGCGCGCCTAGAGGGCGAAACAGGCGCTTGTTAGCCACTTTTCTCACAAACTGGAACTTGTACACGCGCCACTGAAAAAGTATGGTATTAGTCATTCTTAATGTATATTGAATTAATAAACTGTTGTGCTAATCTCTGAATTCGAAATACAGCGCCATGGTGTGGCAGCCTGACATAGGCGCCGGTGCCCACAAGTGTCGGTGCAAAGCACCAGAAACCACCAGCTCATATGAAGCACTGGTTCCTTGTCCCACTGGCGTCTTTAATTTATTCCCTGAACTCAGCACGAGGTTCATCCACTCTACATGGTGGGACACAGACACTGGTTTGTAACCACTAGAGGCCTCCCTCCTCCATTCAGTGATGCACAAAATTGCGCCACCGGACTCACTATCTCAAAGTCCGTCAGGCTGAAGGCGGTGTGGAAAAATAAGTAAATAAACAAGCGCGGCCGAAGCGGACCGCGCTGAAAATATAAACAAGCACGGCTAAAGCGGACCGCGCTTGTGCGAGAAAAGAATTAATTACATAAACAAGCGCAGCCGAAGCGGCCCGCGCTGAAAATGATAAACAAGCACGGCCGAAGCGGACCGCGCTGAAAATGAAAAAGAAAGAGTGCTTAGAGACTTATAAAGGAGACCGTGTAACTCCGCGAGTAAATGATCCAGTCTGGGTGGGTGGGGCCAAAAGGAGACAGGGAGGCAACAAGGAGGGAATAAAAAGCCTCACGTACAATGGAAAGCCAGCGTTTTGCATGCACGATGACGCAAGCCAATGAAAAAAAGGGGCCGAGCCTACACTCCACTTCTAAAATTGTATCGATTACAAGAAGCCTCGCAGAGCGAGCAGCGCATGCACGCTGCAACGCTAGGCGAGACCTAAAAACGGATTGTACACATGATAAAGTCTGTTTTCATTTGGTTTTCGTCTGAAGCGCTAGCATATACCCAGAGGTATCTTGATGCTACCGGAAATGATTGCATTTGATCCAGAACATTAAGGGCCTCATTTATGGGGGTTTGGCAAAGGACAGCGCAGCAAGTCAGCTTGCTGCGCTGCCCTACGTCAAAGTGAAAGGGCAGGAATGCACTGTATTTGTCCAATATGGTGCATTCTGTCCTTTCCCCCTACGCTGGTGCCATTTCTACAGCCTAGCGCCAACGCAGGCACCCTTGCACCATGGTGCAAGGGTGCCTGTGTTGTCGCCAGGATTGCTTTTGTGCAGGAAGGGGCACTTTCCTGCACTAAAACAATCCTGAGAGGCGTTTCCCTCTTTCCATGTGCGCTGCAGAATGCAGCACACATGGAAATATGAAAAAACGAGGAGAAATAAAGATATTTCTCCTTGTCACACCTCACCTCAGGAGGCGTAAGGTTTTGGCGCATCCCTAGGTTTTCATGGTCTTGTAAATCTGGGGAAGCGTCAAAATCCATGGGTGTTGCGTGGGAACACCCACCGCGATGCTCGTGGAATGCATCCTGAGCGCAGAGTAAGGCAACGCAGCGATTTACGCTGCCTTGCCTTACTCCATATCTATGAGGCCATTCAAAGCCCCAAAAAAGTGGCTTTGCGTGGCCTCATAGATATGATTTCAAGGTTTGCCCCACCAGAGCATCACAAAAGTGACGCTACGGCGGCACAAGAGGGTCATAAATATGCTTAACTGCTTATGGGCCTCATTTATGGGGTTTTGGCGTAGGGGAGTGCAGCAAGTCACCTTGCAGGTCTGCCCTACGTCAAAGTGAAAGGGCAGGAGTGCATCGTATTAATTCAATACGGTGCATTCCTGTCTTTTCCCCCTGGGCTGGCGCTGTTTCAGCAGCCTAGTGCAAACACAGGCACCCTCGCACCATGGTGCAAGGGTGCCTGGGTCGTAGGCAGGGTTGTTTTTTTGCAGGAAGGGACACCTTCCTGTACAAAAACAACCCATAGAGACGTTTTTCTCCTTCTATGCGTGCTGCAGAGTGCAGCACGCATAGAAAGAAGAAAAAACTGGGAGAAATAAAGATATTTCTCCTTGTTACGCCTGCCCTTGGGAGCTGTAAGATTTTGACGCATTCCCAGGTTTACAAGTCCTTGTCAATCTGGGGCAGCGTCAAAACCCATGGGAGTTGCTTGGGAACACCCACCCCAACGCCCGTGGAACACCGCCCTTGCGCAGGGTAAAGCGATGCAGCGATTTGCGCTGCGCTGCCTTACTCCAGATTTATGAGGCCACTTAAATCCACGCAATGTGGCTTTGCGTGGCTTCATAAACATGACTCACAGTCTTGCGTCACACATGTACCACTTTGGGTGGTGCAAACATGATGCAAGGCTCTCATAAATATGCCCCGACGTGTCAAAGGGGTAGATCTAGATTTTTTGTCAAAGTTGTCTTTATTGTTTTCCAAATAGGCATATGATACAATGAAGCACCTGGCACAAGTCCTCCAGAGTACCCAATAGCTATTTCAATTGTACAGTTTTCGTAAAATGGAATTGACCAATTGCTAGAGTCAAATATTTTGCCCATATTAGAAGAGAGCAAACGAAAATGCCCCGAAAACCACTAACTCACCCCTTCCCCCCAAACTAGATCCCGGTTTTGATGGCTTCTTTAAAGTTTAGTGAGTTATGTTCCAGACGTAGGGTCAAAGGTAGAGGGCTCCCTTGGACTGTAGCAGCCACCGAAAAGAGACCTCCCACTTAATTTATTTGGGGGGGCATGTAACAAAACCTATTCATCTGTAGGAGAAGTCATTTAAAGCATTCTGATAATGACGTCGTAAAAATGCACATTGCTTTAAACACATTGTTGAAAGGGCAGCCAGTGCAGCGAAGGCAATGCAGGTGGAATAGGATCTGTAAACAGGTTATTCTTGTTATGCAATGTACTGGTGTCCATGGCAACAGCTGATGCGCAGAACTAGCATATGATTCTGTTTGCGTCAGTGCACATTACTGCTGGGGCAGTTTATTCAGGGTCGCGTACTGTGCGCTGGCAGTCATTCAAACATTCAAAACTCCAGGGATCGCAGCCCTGGCGAAGATCTATAATTGGCATGGCGTTCACTGTATGTGGGAGGGGCTTACCTGGAGTGGGCAGAGAATCAACGTTGAATTGAAGTGGGAGACGAAAGTGTTAGGCAACAGGAAATTCAACTATTTTAAGTGCTGATGCCGTTTCATACAGATGGTAAAAGAGCTCACAAGGTAAGTCTCCGCTGCTGAGATCAGTGTGCAATCCTCAGCTCACACGTATGCATCCTGGCAGGGAAACGCCGTCAAAAAGTGATATCGATAGGGCATTTATAACAGGGCATTAAAAGTTCTCAGCCAGTAAAGATTTTTGGATGAAATCACTGCATTGGAGCTGGAAATGTAGCTCAGTTGTTATGGTTATACACTTTGCTGCTATCTGTGTGGTTCCTACAGATCAGGGTTTCGCACCCTGGCAGTTTCAAGCCTGATAACTCAAGCACGGTTTAATCATATAACAGCAACACTTTTTATTAGGGAGCATTTATAAACAGTACGACTAAGGTTCTAAGCAGTATGTAGAAAAGTAATTAGTTGTATTTATGTAACAAATAAAAAAATTCAAGTCGTTTGGTTATGAATATAAATGTCCTCTATCTAGTCTATTGTTCTCGGCCGCCGCAGCGCTGAGAAATGTAACACTTCAGTACAGCCTGTGTTATGTTTCGTGGACACTAGGGGGCGATAGCGTATTATACAAAAATTAAGGTGTATATTTACTATTTGGAAACTGAAAATCAATCCTGCGTTTGGCTGCAGTAAAAGACTGATTTGTCGAAGCGACGGGCACAGTCCACACACTGAGGTGGCAGTGCACACTGAGAGCTGCCATCTCAGGCACCTTAGCAACTTGGGTGTTGACTGAAGATTATATTAGAAGCCCTTTGTTGGCTTAAAGGGATACAGCTGCTCTTCATAACCTCCATTCGTTATGTCAGACTGTATTACTGTATTTCTTTATTTCTTATAGCGCTCTATTACCGAAAGGAAACAAGCGGCGCTATACAAAAAAAATCCTGATTAAATAAATATAATTCGGAACTTTTGCATGCGCCTCCCGCTGAAGTTTGTGGACGAGTATAAATGTCGTAGGCTTCTATCGTCCTGCCAAAACTTTAGCCTACACCTCAAAATAGGCAGTTTATTGCGCTATTGTGTGTAGCTCATTTGAAGCCTCACAAAGCATCAGAGAAAGGTAAACAATACTTTTCGTGCATATTTGGAGTAAATGTAGATGACTTTGAAGAAAAGGCCCACGTCAAAGTACGAGTTATCAAAGAATGTAGCTGTTTTAAAGAGCAGCAAGTTATTGTTGTCGCTATTACCTAATTCAAGTTATCGACCTCTGAAAGATGAAAGTACGAGCCTACCCCGGTCTGGATTCAAAGCTATGAGTGTGTGTTTCCCAGTGATCGCAGCAGAATGAATCCACTGGACTGTATTGGTAGATTCGTGTTCAGCTCTCTCACACTTTAGAAAAAGATTGAAGTAATAAACAGTCGCAGTGCACCCCAAGAAGCCAAATATGTATCTGCGAGCAGAAGTAAATTGAACAGTTGAAAAGTACCCTATAGTGTATCAGACTTTCAAAATCTCCTCTGGTGTGAGTTCCTCAATGAACCTTTATTTGGAGGTACCAGGCATGTGAAGGCAGAAACGTTTAGCAAGTTCTACACCTGCGTTAGTTGCCTACTTGATGGAACCAGGTAAGATGTTTTTGTGAGGCCTGGGTCAAAATCTTTGTGGAGCCCCAAATGTCACAAACACCAGAGTCGAAGTAAAAAATAAAACAGAGGGGCATATTTACAAGAAAGTGATGCATCGCTGCACCACAAGCCATTTGGCTCCACCACACTGAGTCACTTTCAAAGCACAGGGATGCGTCATATTTACAACAATATGTTGCATCCTTGTGCTTTCCCCTTTGCTGGTGCACAATTGGCTGCCATGCCCCAAAGTAGGCACCCTGGCGCCATGGTGCAAGGGTATCTGAGTTTTAGGGGAGATTGTTTTTGTGCAGGAAGGGACACCTTTGTGAGGTGTTTTCCCTCTTTCTATGTGTGCTGCAAAATGCAGCACATGTACAATGAGGAAAAAACGAGGCAAAATAGAAGTATTTCTCCTCATTGCTCCTCCTTACGCTTCCCCTGGGAGGTGTAGGATTCTGACGCATTCCCAGGTTTACGAAATGTTGTAAATCTGGGAATGTAGTGGAATCCATGGGTGTTGCGTGGGAACACCCAAAGCAACACCCATAGAACACCCCTTTCACGCAAAGTAATGCATGAAAAGGGGCCGTATTTACAAGCACGCAGGGTGACTTTACGTGGCCTTGTAAATATAAAGCACCACACTACGCAGCCGGCGCGTCAAAAAAAGGGACGCACCGGCGGTGCAATGTTCTCAGGCAAAGAGAAAATACATAAATGCCAGCATCTGGCACCATCTAGTGATTTTAGCCATTGCATTCCTCATCATTAATGAACAAGCTTCCTTCGAAGCTGATAGACTTTGCAGGACAAACAGGGCCCCGAAGAAGCCTGGGGCCTGGGAAATAATGCTCCGTATCCTTTGTGAGCGGTGAAGCAGATGGACACTTTCTTCGTTAGCCGCTCAGTCCCACTGAACTCTTAAAAACGCTCCGAGGACAGGATTTAGTGGACTCTGTATCAGCAAAAGCAATTCTGTAATGCATTTCTGCGCATGCTCCCTTGAAACTGTGTGACACTTATTATATGTTCTTATAAGGGAACCCGCAGAGGGGTTTGTCGCCTCACCTGAGGCCTTGTATAGCTCCTTCAGTGTCCCTCGAGGCTGCTCTATCTGATGGACAGTCAGGTCCACGGTGCCTCCTCCGCAGTCAGCAACGATGTACCGGTCACCTGTAAGGCAAGGCGCAGCAGTCAGGATTCAAGAAAATACACAGTACTTCATCTCAAGTGGGCGAGGCAACGTAATGCCACTGATGCGCCTGTCCATCTGCCATATACCCTACGGCCAATGTACCCTATGGATTTATTTATGGCAATACATGGGCTACTGTGTAGGTCTGGGATTATAAGTAATCAACTGAAAGATTACATTCATTAGAAAAGGCTCATCTGTATATACAGAAAACATACTTAGTACAAGCTTAAGAACCATCATCTATAGATTATGCAAGACCCAACTTTCAATTCGAGCAGGTGTGACCACTGCTATTCCTTATTTTGTTAACTGACCTATTAGTACATGGGCCTGCTCGCTAAGTCCGATTTCATTCGCAAAAAGTTGGTGCACAATGTGCAAAGACTTTTTGTGAACAAAATCTTCCGACGTTCGGCCCCCAGTTTTAACAGTGGTGATGTCAGCTGCTTAAGTGCATTAATGTAAAAAAACAATTGGTCATTTCACCAATCTGGAAGCAGTTGAATAGTCAATATTTCGACCCTGCACCAGTAATTGGAGAAGGGCATTCATTATCTGGACTGTAAATGTTCAGTGTGGATTGCTTGCCTTCAATCATTTGAGAAACGTAAAACAGAATACCACCAATGGGTCTCGCGGGGACAGAATTTAAGGAGCAAGGGATTGAACAGAAAAGCAGCGTTCACATGGACACATATCTCACCTTGTACTTATACAGATACACCATTCACACTACAATCATACCGACACGTTACACACCCTGCACTCACACACCTCTCACTCATTGTACACCCTGCCTTAATGCACTCTCACTCACTACTCACCGTGAATTTACTTTGTAGTCACACACCTTGTACCCTGCACTCTTACACCACACCCTCTGTGCTCATCAACTCCTCACCCTACACTCAGCAACCACTCACCTTGTACTCACCCACCTCTTGACCTGCACCTAGACACCACACAATTCACCCACACACTACTAAAACACCATTAATGCTGTCGGCTAACTCTGCACTTGCACATCTTTCATCCTGCACTACCAACCCTCACCCTGCACTCACACACCACTCACCCTGCATTCACACAGCACTTATGCTGACTGCTCACCCTGCAGTCATACATCACTTGACCGGCACACTCACACCACTCACCCTGCACTCAGACACCGCTCAACCTGCACACTCAACCAGCACTCCTGCACTGCTTACTCTGCACTCCAACATCGCTCACCCTGATCTCTGACATCGCTCACCCTACACTCCGCTACCACCCACCATGCACTCAGACACTCTCACGCAGCACTGACACACTGGTCAACCTGCACCCACACACCTCTTACAATGCACTCACAATACCACTAACACATCATTCACACAGACTGTGCACCTTACACTCACACAACTGTCACCCTCCATACTCACACACCAATCACCCTGCACACTCACACCAATTACTCTGCATACTCAGACACTGCACGCCCTGCACTCACAAACAACACGCTGCAATCTTACTATATATATATACCTCTCATCTTCCACTCCTCGCTCACTATGCACACACTCACAACACTTACCTTCACACTCATACACTGCTCAACTTGCACTCAGGCACCACTCACCCTACAGGCTCTCAGACCGCTCATCACACACACACACACACACACGTGCACACACACACACTGCACTCACTCTGTACTGATGCACCAATCACCCTGTACTCATGTACCGCTCACCCTGTACTCACACACTGCTCACCCTGCACACAAACACTGTTCACTTTGCAGTCATGCACCGCTCGCTCTGCAATCAGACATTGCTCACCCTGCACTTGGACACTTTTCACTCTGCACTTGGACATCGCTCAATCTGCACTCATGCAGCACTCACCTTGCGACCACATCTCACTCACCTTCTACTCACAAACTGAGGAGAGGTGAGCTGTTGCTGCAGGGATTTAGAGCGTGTCCTGAGCAAAGCAGCACATCAAAACCCATGAGGGACCACCGCTACAGGCAGTACATTTGAGCCAGTACAAGACCAGAAATGCAGTGCAGTGGCCCACTCCCACAAGGAAACTACTGGTATACAGTCAAAAAACTATAAATGTGCAAAAAAGCACAGTTGGCAAAACAATCTAGAGCCCTTCCTAGGATGGCATTACAAGGATTCTAAAAGTTCAAATCTTCTACTCAGAGGGTTTGCCATAGGATGTAACAAACACCAAAGCCCTTGCCTACTATGGTAATCTGTGGGATTCCCTGTGACAAAATGCCTGTCTACAAGCTCTAATACAGTGTAATGATGATCTGCCCTTTAAGGCCTATTGGCTTGAACATAGGCTTCTGGCCTACTGTCGTTGTAGTAACATTGCACAATAAACAAACAGGCGTATTACCTTGATCAGTGGTTTGTCACCATAGCCGTACATATACACACAGATAAAAATCCCCCTGTAGAAGAAAGTTACTCTGCCAGGGTTGTCTGACTCCTAACACGCCTTATGTGAATGAGCGTAACTCACTGTAGTGGGGAGTGAGAGACACCTGCCTGTTCTCCTTCTCTCCCAAGAGGAAATGTTATGCATAAATCCTCTTGTGCGTAAGAGATATTCCTGAGAGTGACCTACCTGAAAAGTGGGGTTCATAACAATAGAACAGACTTGTAATCGAATGTAATCCAGTGGTGATGGATTAAACACAATAAAAAAAATGGTCATGACAAAGGAAAAACAAGTTCATGAACAAGACAAATACGCCCAGATGAACACAAGGAAATATCATACAGTGTTGAGTAAGCAATGGCCCATAAAAGTATGTGCTGTGACATCATATACTGCATTGAAGTCCAGAAGAATAAGTGGTTGTGAGGCTGCTCTCAGCTAAATGAGAAGTACAAACAGAGCAGGGCAGTGTGTGAAGTTTTGTACATAGGGCCTGTTTCACAAAGGGCCTACGCATTAGTGGCGGAGGCTCCCCAATGGGAATTCTCATTGTGGTGATTCTGTCACGAGTGCGGAAACCCTTTGTGAATAAGGCCTACGGTGCAAGAGGTGCACACAATTAGTGAGGTTGTAATGTTCCCTTCTGCTGTTTCTTTCTCCCTAGTGCCTCCTGTGTGCTTCCCTGTGCTCTGTAACCACTCACCATCATCCCCTGCAGCTTCTGTCTTTGGGAGCCTTCTACCTATTGCAGTAGTATTTGGGAGCACTGGAAATGAATGCAGTGGCATAAGGATATTACCATGATACATTTACACAGAACGGAGCATGAAGGGACTTTAATCTGCTTATTAATTGGAGTGGCTAAAGCCCAATCTTCCAGGATATAAGGATACTAGTGGTGGTGGCAGTGGGATTCCAGTCCAGTGGTGCAGGCTTCTTCCGGAATGAATGGTCATCTGCATTTGGGACAGCGTACGCCTGCCACACACAGTGAAGGGTCTCCATGCATAGCTGTCCTTTTGGAAAAAAACTGCCCGTTGCTACCCTGCAACCTCTTAAATGACACTTATGTAGAGGTAGGGAATAGCTCCCTTTTATTCAGATTCGGTGTTCCCAGCTAGACACTTCCCGCGTTGCTCCTTGATGCCTGTGAATGTGGCCTTATACTGGAGTTTGTCTGAAGGCAATCAACATCCACACCTTGACAAGTTTGAATTGGCCTGACCGTAGCCCCTCTGCTGTGGTAGTGCAAAGACCAAAGGACTGGATTTGTTTGAGTGTTTACATTTTAAATAAAACTTTACTTTTGTGAGTTCATGTTTCCTCCCTTTGCCCCAAAGCGAGCATAAATTCTGCAACTTAGATCCAAGTTGTACATCATTTGGACGTCCTGGGGACTTTGCACCGGCTGAGAAAAAAATCAGGTCCAGGAACTGAATCTCTCCTGGGCTGTAGTTCTTGTGGCCTGGAGACAAGCCTGGTCTCTTGGAAGGAACTTTGTTTCTGTGTCCCAGTTAACTTGGCATGAAAGATTTTGCGTGCATAACATCTACAGGAACTGACACTGCCCAAGAGAGACAAGATACCTCCAGCCAAGTTGGCCTAAAGGAGAAGACAACACATTGCCTGGACATGGAGCAGCGATAGTCTTGGCGGCCCCAGAATACCAGTGGTAAACAACAGCACCCACAAAGAATAATGAGTGTCTCCTTGTCAGAGAGTTATGACCGGTGTAGGTCATCACATTGCTGTTAAACTTCAGCTCAGCTTTTCCCAAACTGTGGGTGGCGACCCACTGGTGCGTTGCCCGATTTTTGGTGAGTCGAGAAAGTTTGTGCAATAACTAAAGATGCCTTTAAATTCTGTATTTATCTTGTCACATTTGCCAGTGCTTCAAAGACAGAGGTCAAATGTCAGGCTGTGTCTTCTGACAAATTGCTCCTTATTCTTTTAAGATGGGGTTGGTGTTTACTTTTCTTTCTCTGACTGCAAAGTGTGAGGTGTTTTTAAAGTGAATTATGTGACAATCTTGCTGGAGAGTACAGGGAGTGTGAAAGGAACGGCTGTAGGATGCCAGTTTTTGGCAACTCACAACAAAATGTAAATACCTGTAAAAGAACTGTATGGATTCAGCAGTTAGGAAAACAAAAGTGAAGCACAGTTTGTTTGTAATTCTGAAGTGTGCTGGAAACATAGATTTTAATAGGATCAAAACAAATCAAGACACTTGGTGATGAACAAATGATAAACATTCGCAGAAACACAATTTCCACACATTATCATTTGTGTGCTGTATAGTTTTATCAGTAAAACCGTACGTCTGTACAAATTTAGTGACTATTTCAATGGAAAATGTGTGCTGTCTGTAAATAACAATGCGCTACCACGCGATTCTTTATTAAATTAAAAAATCATCCCTCCTCATGTCCATTAAAGGTAGGCGTGTCTCGAAAATTTGTCATTCTAAAAATTGGGTTGTGGTTCTAAAAAGTTTGGGAAGCACTGCTGTAGCTACATCTCATACGGAAGGCCTAAAATGGCTGCCACCCAACTGAGAATACTGGTGAGGAGTGATTTAGCAATGAGCTACAAAATGGTGAAATGGCATCATCTTGACACAGTGCAAAGCTCACAAATAAATAAATACATTTGGTCTGGTCTTCCTCTTTTGGTGTGGCACCGTGACTGGCATACAATTCACATTAATCGTCTATAGTGCCTTGTATCCAATGAATGCAGCAGCATAACGATATTAGAAGGATAAATTTACACAGAAAGGAACATGAAGGGACTTTAATCTGCTTATTAATTGAAGTGGGCTAATGCTAATGTGGATTTCTGTTACAGCTAAAATAAAGGTTTCAGCCAAATTATATGTGTGAATACCAGCTGGGCTTGGCCACTGATAACTTATTATTTATTTCTAAAAAGCAATGGAATGAAATTCTACTCAGATGAATTCCCAGTGGTTGTGCAAAGACAGCAAACCTCGTACTCTGCATATTTTGCTTAGTTTTCTCTGGGTTTTTTAGGTCTCGCCTGAGCCAGCGCATGCGCTGCTCTGCAAGACATTTAGATAGTGGGTTTTGAAAGTGCTGCCACATGCTTTTTCTGGCCTCAAGCTTGCGTTCACGCGAGCGTGCACGCGCGCAGCCGCCATCTGTCTTTCCTCCGTCACGGGTCATTAAGTGCATCGCGATCACTTTCACTTTCGCGGCCGTGCCAATGCTTTTTATTTTTTTTTGCTCGCGCTTCTTGTTTTTGTTTCCTGCTTGTTTCTTCCTCTTATCTCGTCACATTTGCTGTGCAGGCAAAGACCAAGATCAAATGTCAGACGCTTTCCAAGGGCGCCTGTTTGTGTCCCAACCCCCGCCCTCTTGCTGTTTGTCGTCTTCTTTCTCCCCTTGTAAATAAAGTGGCAAACGTTCGACTGCTCCACACATTAACTGTTTTAATCGCAGTTCTTTCTAATGAATTAAATCCTTTTTAAATGCGCTATTTGCTCTGCATTGTAAAACGTTTTGTATTAAAATACCCAACAAGCGTCTCAAGTCTGGCAATTCAAATATTCAATTGTTTTTGGAAGGAAATCCCAAGTTGTTGCTGGACTACGCTGCCAAGCGCGTGGCCGACAGCTGGCACCTTCAAGTGAGTGGAGGGCACTTTAACTGCATCTCCGAGCAGCGCTGCATCGTCTACTGGAGCTTCCCCCCCACCCTGAGCGGCACATATGCATGTACTCCTCCGTTATATTAACACTCCTATCTATAGTGCCTAATTGCTGCCGCAGATTCACCTCAAGAAGTGCTTCAACCATCTACCCACACCCCTATCACTCAGTCTTTTTCTGCTGGCCAGTTATTTTCAGCGCAATATTTTTACGATTGCCGCGGTTTGTCAGTTAGGAATGTTCTGATTTTTGGCTTTCCGAATACAACGCGCTTAGCTGGCGGCATGTTTAGTTTACATACACACAGTTTCCCTGGATTGCCATGCTTTCTGTGTTAGGAATATTGTTTTTGTGGGGTTTCTAACAAAACGCGCTTAGCTGTTGGCATTTATAGTTTACACACATATACGAAATCTTTAGTTTACAAACAGTTTCCCTCGATTGCCTGGCTCTTGTTGTTTGTTTCCTGCTCGCCTCTTCCTCTTATCTCGTCACATTTGCTCTGCAGGCAAACGCAGAGGTCAAATGGCAGACGCTTTGTCCGGGCGCGTGTTTGTGCCCCAACCCCCTCCTATTTTTGCTTGTTTTCTTCTGTCTCTCCTTGGTAATAAAGTGACAAACGAGAAACTGCTCCATGCATTGTTAACCGTTTTAATCACAGTTTATTTCTAATGAGTTTAATCATTGTTTAAAGCACTATTTGATCTCCACTGTAAAACGTTTTGTTTTTAAACACGCAAAACGCGTCTCAAGTCTGGCAATTCATATATTGTTTTTTAAAGGAAATATGTTTCGCTGTCAATAGAACTGAAGCAAAAGCATATAGCACTTTAAATAAGTACTTCTCAATACAGTGCTATAATATGCCTAGCAGTGTTCCCTCGAACGTGCGCGCCTGAGCGCGCGCGCACATCAGTGCCCCCGAGCGCGCAGTGCTGTGTGTGTGGCGCGCACACACATCCCGAGAGCATTGGCGCCGCCGCTGCAGCGCGAAAAGCGGGCATTTCAAACTTGCAGAGGAATTTAGCAAGTGCTCCCTCCCAAGGAGGGAGCACTTGCTAAATTTCTTTGCTTTCCAGAGTGCGACTGTGGGGCTCATTGTTTGTTTGCTTTTGTTTAAGTATTGGTGTTAATTGCAGAGCCCATCAGGAGCTGCGATTAACATGAATGCTAAACAAAAGCACACAATCTGCCCGCAGCAACACTCTAGAAAGCGAAAGAAATGCAGCACCAAACACAGCGTGTGCTTTTAGAATCACCTAAAAGCACACGCTGTGTTTCTAGACTTGCTGCATTTCTTCTCTTAATAGAGCTGGACTGCGGGGTGATTGTGTGCCTTTTTTAAAGTTTTCATGTTAATTGCAGCTCATGATGGGCGCTGCCATTAACATGAAAACATTAACAAAGGCGCACAATCGCCCGCAGCCCAGCTCTATTAAGAGAAGAAATGCAGCAAGCCTACAAACGCGGCATTTGTAGGTGCCTTTAGCGCGTGCATTTATCTTGGTTTGTAAGCTGTTGTCGCGGCCTCAGCTGCTCGCACAGATTTATTCCTGTGTTTTTGTGCTGTCCTGTTCAGACAGAGTTATCTCTGTCAGTGCAAAGTGGTATATATTTAGCAGGCCCGGGAGCAGTGCCTACGTTTAAGAATGCCTCCTCCCGCGCCCCACATGCTGAGAGACAACCGCCTCTCCCTGCAGGCCAGGCTCTGACATATTGAAGCGCGGATTCTGCAGCAGGTCCTGTTTCTAGGAGCTATGAAGGCCGTTGACTCTGAAGGAGTATTGGCTTCTTCTCAAGGAGGGCATAGGGCGGTGAGGCTGGAGCAATGAGATACTGAGCTGCCAGCCGGATGTCACTCCATGAGAGTCAACGACTTCCTGCGCATCTGCGATACCACCACCAATACCGCCAGCAATCGAGAGGAAACAGAGCAGACTTGGGGTATCGATAATCCATCCTTGTTTCCTTTTGGAGCCTCTGATGTCATCCGCCCCTGTCTCAGCACACATAGGCTGTATGCCGCCACACCTGTGACATATTTCCTCCGGTTCTTCCTTATCTTTTCCAGTGTATGTCTGTGTGTGTTTGGGGACGACATTAAGTCTCAAGCAATTTCACATTTTGACAGATTTCCAGACTTGCAGAGAACATTTCAAATGACGTAGAAGAGCAGAAAATGATGCAAGTAAGACCCCACTCTGAGGGCTAAGTTGCAACTTGTCACACAGGCGCAGACAGAAGCCCTCACTACGCTGCACTTTTCTTCTCACCCTTTTCTTTCTCTTACATATATCTTGAAAGAGCAACGGGAAAAAGCATGCACCGAATATCACCCTAAAAATCAAACTGCCCGTCTGGGGGGGAGAGGGTAGAATTTTCAAAATTAATAGAGATAGTTCTAATTAACCGTTTATAAAGTACACACCACAAACTAAATTGTCTACAGCTCCGAGTATAATTAGGGTTCTTACGCAATTAATGATGACATTCGTGTGTTTTTTATACCTCACAACGATGAAAGGCTGAGCAGGCCCTGCTTGGGGTTGAACCTGTTAGCCTCAGGTTCTACACCCATTTGGCCAGTGGGTGCTCGACCCACTAAGCCTTCTACTTGGCGTCTGTTGCACAGACCACAAATCGAAAGATGCCTTTGCTTTAAAATAAAAGTTGTTATTCGCTTATTCTGTGCGTCTCAGATTAAACATTTATAAAAGTTGGACTGGGGCCGGCGACTATTAATCCGGTCTAACGCAGCCGCTCACCCTCGAGCTATCTAATCGTGTTTAAAAGGGATGGGTTCGTCAGGGGTGATGTCAAACTAAAATAAAGCTTTGTAGAAGACATATATTCCAAATTATGTCCCATACACAATCCATTAGTCAGCTTTACACGATTCAACTGCGTTCATTGTCCCTTTCAGATAAAAAATGAAAACGCATACTTTAACAGCTTGAAAACTTAATCTGCAATTGAATTCCCAAAGACATTTGCCATATCCTGAGTCATAATCAGGATAGGCGTCTACTACAACCATGTAATTTAATTTCTCAAAAATTAAAAAATGCTGCCAAAGTAGCACACTCGGCATCTTCAAGCAGCTGTTATGCATCTGTACTTTATTATAATTTTATTCTTCCTGCATTTGTTAAAGTTTTCATGTTAATCGCAGCGCCCATCATGAGCTGAAATTAACATGAAAACTTGAACAAATGCACACAATCAGCCCGCAGCCCAGCTCTATTAAGAAAAGAAATGCAGCAACATAGCTGCCAAGGTTTCAAATTGCTATGTGGGACAGTTTCAAACCTGCCTCAACATCGTTCACGTGGATCTGTATGTGAGGAAATGCACCGTCTTTTCACTTTTTTAAGCAAAAGTTTGGAGTGATATTTGGCGCTGCACCCACACGCGCGGTCTGGTTACTGGCGCACATAGCCTTGGTTGCAGCGCACAAAGACCTTACACTACCGCTCACAGAGGAAAAAAATTAGAGGGAACATTGATGCCTAGTAGTGTCAAAACTTATACGTTAAAGAATATTAGATGTCGTAGCACCCAGGATAATGTGCTGCATGGCTAAATACTTATGAGGTATTAAAGGCGAGACCAATTGGCTATGCCAATGCTTGTTTTAAACTTCCCTCTGGAATTCAGATGTGGGAGAAAAACATTTTAGGAAAAGAATTTTCTTGCCAAAATTATTTTGACCAGTCTTTTTGTCTGCAGAAGATTTCTAATGCAGACCTATCTTTGGTGATTTTTCTCTTCCTTTTTCTTCTTTTTTTTTTACTTTGCAAACTTTATGAACTTCAAGAAGGTAGCAAAGTTTTAAAAAGCTTCATGTTTGTATGGAGACAAAAACCTTAGCACAACTTTCAACTACTCTCACATTGTCATCCATCACATTTTTGATGTTTCTGTGGGTGCACAACCTGTCAAGGATTTCTGGCATCTCTTGTAAAAGTTTATTTTAACTCCAAGGTGGGTGGTGTTGAGATTAAAGTCTGCTAGGGCCCATCTGGACCCTCCCTGATTGTATTAGTTAAGCCTTGCCTAAGCCTAGAACTTGCTCCGGCCAGACATAGCTTCTGCACAAAGCTCATTGGATGAAAGGCCCAATGCATGTAAAATCTTGTCCCCATTCCACCGCCAGCCAGGAATATATGATCAGCTGCTTAACACTGGACTGCCTAGCAGAGTTTCAATACCGTGGAATGCTCTAGAGCCAAACTGTCTGCACTTCAGCAAACTGCCTAAGGAGTAAGTTATTGAGACTGACTGTTGACTAAACCACCGAATTGGTAGTGAGTGAGAAACATGACCCTCAAATGATTAGTTATGGCCTCTATATATGGCGCTTTGAAGTAACTATAAGGCGATTCAAGAAGAGAGGAAGAATTTTTTTATTCAGAGGGGAAGGAAGATGGCGGATCTTACTCCGCGCTAGAGGACGCCCCCCTAGCACTCCTCATGGCTCCCTGGGGCAATCATTGATACCCCCCACCTCGCCTTCCCCATATAATGCATTTCTGGCTACAATTTTAAGTAAAACATTTGCTGAGAAGCAGCGGCACTTACAGCTAAATGTGCCGGATCGGGCAGCTGCGAGACTGCATCTTTGTTGGGCGGGCGGCGCGGTGGTTTGTGCTGTGGATACCGCTGCCGCGGCCGTTGCCCTTCTCTGCGGGCTTCTCTTCCTGAAGTAACAGGCAGGGACTGGTGGTGATTTTGGCATCAGTACAAGAAGAAGGGATGGTCCAGCAACGCACCGCGAGAGGACGCGGACGGATAGAGGCACCCGCACCCGTTGAAGCTGGAAGTGGTGTCGGCGGTGCAGGGTCCGCGGATCCGCTGCCTGGATCTGATGCAGCGCTTAGCTATGGCCCCGGCTCCTAGCTGGGAAAACCGATCCTGCGGCTATTGCGCTCTGGCAGAGCAGCTGGTCTGCTCCAATCCTGCGGGTCTGAGACCTCCATTCCGGGTCTTGAGATGGTGGAGGTGCTCAATACTGCGGTCCAGGAGGGCTTGGAGGGTGAGGAAAAGTCTGCTACATGCACAGTTGTGCCACTATCGCCCTCAGCTTCAGTCTTAGCCTCAGATTATCAAGAAGCAAGTAAAGTAAATGAACTGGTTGTCAGTGTACAGGCTAAAATGGCTAATAGTATGGCTGATAGTACGGTAAACAGTTCTTCTGATACTCCTGTACTGTGTATATCCGGTTTTGATCTTGAAGAGAAGGCTGAGAATTTGACACAACCACAGCATGGTTTAATCGGCGCAGGTGCAGGGGAAAGAAACCCTCTCAGCAGTGACATACCTGAGATATCGGAACAATTGAGATCAGGTCTGATTGACTCTTGGACTAACGATGCCCCAAATACTGACCAACCTTTGGATACCGCGGATGTTGCAGATGCGGTGGAATCTGAACCTATGCGATATATGGCAAATGGACAGATGGCTCATCAGGCAGGAGATACAAACCAGCGAACCAACCTGATCAGTGGTATTGGTGAGACAGGGGAGCCCAACATCCCGAAATTCAGTACTCCAGGTGGAGGGAAAGGTACAAAGGCGAAAGGCCCACAAATCACCAGGGCAACCAAAGGAGGCAAGGGTCGAGGTGGTGGAGCTAAACCTCAAGCTGTGGGACGGCTTAAGGATTTTGTTGCAAACAGCACGAAGGTTGGCACTGGACCTGGGATCAGCCCCTTGCGAAAATGGGTGGCCTCCAAGGGCGATGTCAAGGCTATTATCTCAAGGTTATCCAACTCCGGCAATACCGGTAATACAGGCAATACCGAGACTGAAATAACGGAAGCTGGAGTTGAATCTGAAACCGAATATTTAATACCTGCTCCCAATCTAGGTGTCTCATCAACTTATACTAAAGGTCCTAACGGCCTTGATGGGATAGCAGGCAGATCAAATAGAGGATCTCACAGGCCAACAGTCGTACCCTCAGCCCGGTCTCCAGCACCTGTAATAACCTTAGCATCTGCGGCAACCGGGGCCCTTTCTCCATCTGTGGATCAGGCTTGTAGTTCAGCATCTTTATCCCTGGCCACATTAGAGTTGGGAAACTCTATAGAGGGACCGGTTGTTTGTGAGGAGCCAACACTGTCTACAATATTGCAGGTGTTAGTTACCCAGAGAGCAGAGGCTTAAGAATACTATCTGCAGGCCAAGATAGATAGTAGAGAAATCAAACAAGTGCTGGCAGATGTCACCTCCAAGGTCACTCAGCTTTCCTCTGAGGTCACGGATTTACAGGAACGTGTTGCATCAGTGGAGGAGGTTAATACGCACACCATGAATCTAACAAAGGCACAGGAATCTCAGATGACGCTCATGCAGGCTAAAATTGAAGATCTCGAGAATCGTCAACGATGCCAGAACCTAAGGGTTTTTGGCATACCGAAGGAAGGGAAGGCTCTGATCCTCGGGCCTACATGGTCAGCCTCTTTCAGCAAGCATTCCCAGACCTAGCGGACTGGGACATAGACACGCAGGTCCAGCGAGCGCATAGATTGCCTTTGACTAGTTCACGCGGGAATCAAGCCAAGTTAAACTATTCGCGGCCAATACTGGTGTTTTTGGGCAATATCTTGCTGCGTCAGGCAATCTATTTAAAAGCACGGCCAGCTGCTCCTATTAAGCTGGATAATATTTCTATATTTGTACGCTCTGACCTGTGCAAAGTCACAATGGACAAACGATGGAAGATGCGGCAACTAATGGATCCCTTCAAGGCAGTTTGCTCACAAGTGTTTTTACAGGAGCCAGCTCGTCTTAAGATTATTAAAGATGGCCAGTTGCATTTATTCTTTACTGAACAGGATGCTAAACAAGCACTGGCTAAATGGCAGTCTGATCCTCGAAAATGATTGTATAAATAAAGATGGCACGTCCTGGGCAACAGAAATGAGAACTTTTGTGCTCACTCTTGGCATCTGTTGTTCTTCTTTACTCTTCTCTTGGGGTTTTTTTTTGTTGGATTTTTTGTTGTTGTTTTGTTATGGCCACTTCTCACATTCACTGGGGGAGGAAGGGGACGGGGGCTGATGGAGCTCTGGGGTGGGGTGGGGGGGAGGGGCGTCTTCTCAAAGCTGTCAGTTAGGGACAGCAGAGGACGGGGGTGATTCCTTCTCGTAGGTACGGGGGGGGTTTAGACAGGGTGGGTGATATGCAGAGAATGGTAACTGGCCGCCATTGGTCATCCTGGCGGAGCAGCAGGAGGGGAAGGGGTTGGGGAGGGATGGGGGGATTAAATAGCAACACTGTAGTTATTTTAGTTAGGATATCACCAGAAGAACAGAGGGGAAAGGAGTACGGAATGAGGGGGGACGCGACCAAATTGAACTCACAAATACGATTTAATGTCTGATGTTAAATTTATGTGCTGGAATGTAGCAGGGCTCAATCAGGCCAGAATGCGCCGACTTGTAATGGAGGAGCTGCGTGTATTTAGACCCCATATTTTGGGCCTTACTGAGACACATCTAGCTTTTAAGGACAGATCACTACTAAAACAGCTTGGCTTTGATCTATTAGTTTGCACTTCACAGGCAGTCTCTATTCGAGGTGTAGCTATTTTGAAATCTAAGAACTGCAAAGTAACAGTTTAGCGCACATCAGCCGACTCTAAGGGGCGATGGGCAATTGTTCAAGTGTTGATTTTGGGGCATAAGGTTACGATTTGTGTGGTTTACGGTCCTAATATCGATTGCCCAGAAATTTTCTATCACTTATGCTCTGAACTATTGGAATGGGCTGGCGAGCTGATAGTTATGGGGGATTTTAATTATATTATCGATAAGAAGATAGACACCACTAACACTACATCCCGGGCCAGAATGGGCAGGACTAGGGCCGCCATCTTAGAACTTATTCATATCCATCAGCTGGAGGATGCCTGGAGGAGATTATGTCCAACTATTCCTGGGTACACGTTTTACTCATCCCCACATAAACAATATTCTCGAATCGACATGATTTTTATCAAGAGAACAATGTTGGAAAAAGCATCTATAGAGATTTGTCCTAAGATCACTTCGGATCATAATCCGGTGATGCTAACGGTGCTGACTCAGTGGGGAGAGAGAGAACCATATAGGGAATTTTCATTTCCCAGATACCTCCTTAGTAATTTAGATTTTGTGCAATTCATGCGGGGTGCACTAGGAGAATATTTTGAGAACAATAGGGGCACTGCGTCTACGGCAGTGGTTTGGGATTGCTTAAAGGCTTATGTAAGAGGGGCCACGTTGCAGTATATCTTAAGGCAGAATCATCATTCAGCTAGGGAGGTAGAGCAGGAACATAGGCTTTTATTAGATCTGGAGCAGCAGCATGCAAGAGCCATTGCTTTAAAAGAAGCAGTGGAACAGTCAATATACCGGCGGTTAGTTGAAGTAAGAGCTAAGCTTAATCGGGGGCTATTGGACAAAGTAGCTGCCAACTACCCTAAGTACAAATCCAAACAATATGAATACGGGGAAAGGGTTGGCCGCTTGTTAGCCACTCAGATTGCTGACCAAAGGGCTAGATCATGTATTAAAACAATAAAAGAGGGAGACGGTTTATTCTACACTAGGTCAGAAGACATAGTCGAGCAATTTAGACTCTTTAATGCAGATTTATATGACGAGACAACATTCATTAGTGAACAAACAGCCCTGGATTATATACAGGAGAGTGCGCTACCCGTCCTGAATTTATTGGACAATGAGTCTCTGCAAAAAGATATTGAACTTAGGGAGGTTGAAGAAGCAATTAGCACTCTACCATCAGGGAAGGCTGTTGGTGAGGATACTATCCCTTATGAATTCTATAAAAGTTTTAAAGATATTTTGGCACCTGTCTTTACTACATTATTTAACAATATTATTCAAGGGGAAGATGTCCCCTCCTCTTGGAATATTACTAACATTATAGTATTTCCTAAAAAGGGTAAATCGGTAGAGGATATGGCCTCGTACCGCCCTATATCACTGATCAACGCCGATGCTAAAATTTTCTCTAAAAATGTAGCTTCTAGGCTGGCTCCTATTATCCATCAGCTAGTCTCGGAGCAACAGCATGGCTTTGTCCCAGGAGGAGACACAGCAGCTCATATAAATACAGCTATTGCCGCATTTGATGTCTCTGGTCAATTAAATCAGCATGTAGGGATGTTGATGCTGGACGCCGAGAAGGCCTTTGACCGAGTAGCTTGGGGAGCACTATGGCCGATTATGTCATCATTCGGCCTTGGCCAAAGGTTTATCTCGGCGGTTCAGAAACTCTATAACAACCCGACAGCAGCCGTAAAGCTAAACAGCCTCTCTTCTGCCCGTTTCTCTTTTCGAAGGGGTACGCGGCTGGGTTGTCCGTTATCCCCATTGCTGTTTGCTCTTTATATTGAGCCTTTTATAAGGCATCTGTTGCAAAACATCAGAATATCTCCAGTATTGCTTAGTGGTTTGGAACTAAAACTAACCGCATATGCAGATGATATCGCCATTTTTTCCTCCAGCCCAGTAGAAGCCATAGTCGAAATCACACAAGAGGCGCAACGCTTTGGCTCTTTTTCTGGTTACAAATTAAATTTGAATAAGACCTAGACAATTCTAAATTTTCAAACTGAAACTGCTCCACCAATACTGGGTATTACAGCAACATATCTGGGAGTTTGTATTAGTAGCAGAGTGGACGACGTGATTTCTCTGAACTACAAACCACTACTTAAAATTGTCACGGCAAAATTATGTAGCTGGCACCGGCTCCCTCTTAGTATATACGGGAGGTGTAATATAGTGAAAATGAATATTCTCCCCAAATTTTTGTATTTATATTGCACAATCCCCCTAAGGGTCCCGTGGACATTTTTTAAGCGCCTAGACAGTGTTGTAGGCAGCTTTATTTGGGGTTATAGACGCGCAAGGCGAGCTCTTCGGTATATTAAATTACCATATAAACAAGGGGGTTTTAAGCTCCCAGATTTTAAACTTTATTTTTGGGCCGCACTTGTTGGTCGAATCCGAAGCCTACTTAGCGGGCCTGATACTGGCACTGCTTGGCTCTCATACCAACTGGCCTGTGGACCAAATACTGGGTTCCTGCTCTACAAAACGGCTGACCCTAACTACTACAAACGGGTCAGGTTTAAGTTAATTAGGGACATCACTAGGATTTGGCAAGATATCTCTAAGGAATACTCTTTGCCAGGGCTACATTCATATATGAAGCTGTGGGGTAACCCCATTCTGCCCGACATATTTTATGACTATATCGGTAGATGCTGGCAGCGTAAGGGTATCTCTCAACTTGGTCAGCTTTTTGATGGACAGGGGTTTCGATCTTTTGCAGCCCTGAAAGATGAGTATGGGCTACTACAGAGCACATTCTTTATGTATCTGCAAATAAGGGACTATGTCTTACGGGGTCAGAGGATACTAGAGATGGCGAGTCCTTCTGGCATACTATCCACACTCTTTCAGACTACAGGCCGAGGAACTATTGGTATAGTTTACCAGAAAATGCTAGCAGCCGCTAGAGATGACGGGTTACAGGTGTCAGCGAAACTAAGTCGGATTTTTCAAACCGATATAACCAACGAGGAAATACAGGGCTCACTGGAATCTATAGATACGTCTGTAGCATCAGTTAATTTGAAATTCTAACAACATTGGATAGTATTTAAGTTGTATTATACTCCTGAGCTTATTTCTAAATGGGCTACGACTCAACCATCGGCCAAATCACTCTGTCCAAAATGTCAAATGTATGCTGCGGACCTAAGACATATGTTTGTTACCTGCCCAAGGCTGCATCTATTCTGGACTGAGGTAACTTCTGTTCTTACAATATTGGTTGGCCATGAAGTCCAGATCGCAGAGAAAGAAGTAGCTTTAGGGGTTATACGAGAAATGGATAGTCATATGAGATCATTAGTTTCAATTGCAATAGCATGTGCTCGTTATGTATTGCCCGAGTATGGATTCAAAATATGAGTCCAAGTATTAACGAATTTTGGGTCTTGTTTAGACAAATATATGAGATGGAATTAGCACTAGCCAAAGTTAGAGGTCCGCGATCTTGGTTTAAATTTAAAAAGGTGTGGTCTAGTTTACATTGGGACTAATAATTTATTGTCTCTCTATTTTGGATTTATGTATCTTCGTCTCCTTGATTATTTTTTTTATTTAATAATAATGTGTTATTGGCCTTGCTGATGCTGTCTTCTCCTGGTATGTTTGTTGTAATTCGATTGATGCTATCCCCCTATTATAACCCTTTGTCTTTTTTTTTCTTCTGTTTTTTGGACTATGTACGCTTTACTCTTTGCTATGAATTGTCTCCTTTTGCATCTTTTGTTGCTATAATGAATTATACCTATGGCTAAGAAAACAATAACAATAAATACATTTTTTTTAAAAGGAATACAAAATAAAAAAATGAAGTAACTATAAGGCAACGCAGCACTATATAAAATTGTCAAATAAATAAATATATTACTTGGATGCATAAAGCCTGCAAAGTCAAGCAGCCCATTCGGTCATGGACTGAACAACTGAGGATTTTTCCACCTCTTGATAAAATGACATATTTTGAAGGCAGATGCCTCAAAGAATGCCGGCTGGAAGACAGGACCAGCAGGTACTGTCTGAAGCTGCAAACACTTAGCGCCACCCATCAAAAGCAGATGTTGTCATCTGGAGGTCAGCGTTTATTGGTATTGGCACAGCGGGGCAATCATCCGTTGCTGATTGGAGAATGATTTTGGGGTCAGAGGCCAGCTTTGCTGGCTCGCATCTGGAATTGCAATCCAGAAAGTAAACACACTGCAGACTGACAGGTCAATGAAAAGCAAGGGGTTGCCAAAAAGAGGCCGCCCAGCTGACCCGAGGTACTTCCGGTTCACGGTGCATGAGCAGGCCTTGGAGAAAAAAATTTCTCTTGACAGGGAAAGGACGAAACTCCACATGCTGCCTCGTTATGTCCCTGTTTCACATTTCATCTGTTTTCTTATGTTGCTGGACATTTTCAAGCCTGTTCCAGCTCCACCCAGAGCAGTGTTTTTTATTGGGTGTGGATTTCTGTTAGAATAAAACAAAGGTTTCAGTCAAATTATTTGTGTGAATACTGGCAGGGCTTGGCCACTGATAACTTATTTGAATAGTTTAAAAAAATGTATTTTACAAGGTTTGGCTTTCCGCTGGCGACATGAGGTAATGTCTACAATAGCACATCACGGAGGAAACGAGGCCGATGCGCGGTCTAAAAGTGAAGCAGTGACCACAGACCTAGGTGCTGTTATCTTGCACAACCCTTCCTATGATTTTTAATTTATTTCTTTGAGAAGGTGTTAATCTGTTTTTGTTAATTAACATAACGGCCAGGTTTCACCGGTGCAGTGGCGGCTCCTCCGCTAAGGCGGAGGAGGAGTCGCCCCACTACTCTTCAGCAGTTAAGAAAGGAAAAAATAAAATGATAACATAATATTATTATAATTTTATTTTGTCCTCCTGCTGCGGCAGGTTTGCGTGAGGGGCGGGGCGGGAATGCAGAGCAGGGGTGGAGTGGTTTACCAACTGCGCAATGACTGTTTGGTCGGCCCTCTCGGGCCGCCCAAAACAGTCATGCGCACTTCCCTGTTCTCCACGCAGACTGCATTACAACCTACGTAGAGAACATGCCCACCCCTCCAGCCCCTGGCTCAGATTTATCACAACGCTGCATTGCAGCATTGTGATTGGCTTAGGGGAGGGAGCCTGGCTGCCTGCTTCCTGTTCCTGGAGTCAGACTCAGGAGAGCAGGAGCAGCGACGAGGGAACCAGCGGCACGGTAAGTGTTATTTTTTTTTATTTTTTTACATTGCAGCACGCGCCCCGTCCCTTCCCCCGCCTGCTCTGCCGCCCACGAGTCGTGCCAGCTGCCACTGCACCGGCCCATGCGTGACTAGGTGGGCCAGTCCTGAATTTTTCTTAGAATGCTGAGACTTGTAGTCGTATTAACCCAGTATAAAACCAGGACTACAAGTCCTAGAAATCTATGGAAAAAAACGGGACTGGACTAACTAGTCAAACATGGATCTGGAAAACTTGGCAGCTATGCGTTAAGAGCAGTTGGAGCGCATAAAAAGTACGGGATCTGCATCCGGGTACCTTGGTGCTGATTCAAAGACTGCAGGGAGTGTTTAAAAACACAACATATTCTGCAACTATCGTGTTAGCATTTCACCCTCAGGTAAATGCATATAAAATATAACACACACACCTTAAATGAAAAATAAATGCAAGTTAAATGAATTGGTGAAAAATGCCCTCTTTTACGTTATGAAGGTTCAGTTGGTTAATGCGATCACTGGACGAGTCTATGCTTGTAACCGGACAGGGACAGAATTCTGGTTGGCTCCTTTTAGAATAGTGACGTGCATTTCTAGTGCCACGATGTCCCAGCCCGTGACTGAAAGCACTGTAACTAAGCAAGTCATTATTTTACAATTGTGTTGTACACAGTAGACGATGATGGGCTGCCACAAAATGCACAAAAAGTGAGGGCCGGATTGAGACCTTTGCGGATGGGTTACTCGGTCACCATGGTGACGGATATCCCGCCAAGATCTAAATCAGGCCCTTAGTGTTTAAGTTTAAAAAAGTGCTTTTAAAATGTACATTTTTTCTAATATGCAATTAAACTGTACCCAGTGCAAATCTTTTTTCTAAGCCTCCATTAGAAAGAGGTACTGATAGAGCTGAGCTGGCAACCAGTACATTACCTCTTTAAAATAATACATCTTTACTACTGAGAAGTCTCAAACGACTCCATCAATCAAAGCCATATACTGGCACCCAAGCAGCCTTTACATTTGCTGATTAACCTATTGCACACAGTTAGATTTCGATCAGGTAGCAGGCACCTTGGAGAGCAGGCTTGTTTCATCTTTCTCAGTCTGCCTCTCCCTTGGCTTCACAGGCCTTCCGAAGCCAGAGGTACCACAACATCAACTCTCGGGAACGGTTGTTTTTTTTAACAATAAAGTAGGGGAACTGTTTTTGCAAAAATTAAAAGATTGAGGACGTCGATCTCAAGAGATCCCGCCCACTTCAAACGCGTCCTTTAAGGCCCTAATAAAATTGAACGCTGTGTTTTATCAGTTCAATACAGTGATCTGTAGGTCATACAATCAAATCCTGGCAACCAAAACAGCCTTCCATCCTTCTGAGGTTGGTGAAATGAGTAACATTTTGCATGGCAACAGTAGCACCTGCTGTATACAGCACTCACTTAGAAACAGCAGGTGTAATAGAAAACGCTATACATGTTTTTATTATCCAGGCTTGCATGCTTAGTTCTGATTGGCTGGTGGCCTTCCAGGAACTCAATTGAAGTGCATATAGTTCTAATGAACCTGATGCTAGGCTGATACTGGCAATATGCGGAGGTACCACTGATGCTAGAGTCATATTTAAGGATGCAACAGAAGTGAGTGAGATTCGGGCCACGCAACAGAAGTGAATGTAGTTTTACTGAAGCTGATGCTAGGCTGATACTGGTAATACGCGGAGGTACCGCTGATGCTAGAGTGAGATTCCAGGCACGCAACAGACGTGAATGTAGTCTTAATGAACCTGTTAGGCTGATACTGGTAATACGCGGAGGTACCGCTGATGCTAGAGTGAGATTCGAGCCACGCAACAGACGTGAATGTAGTCTTAATGAACCTGTTAGGCTGATACTGGTAATACGCGGAGGTACCGCTGATGCTAGAGTGAGATTCGAGCCACGCAACAGACGTGAATGTAGTCTTAATGAACCTGTTAGGCTGATACTGGTAATACGCGGAGGTACCGCTGATGCTAGAGTGATATTCCAGGCACACAACAGAAGTGCATATAGTCTTAATGAACCTGATGTTAGGCTGATACTGGTAATACGTGGAGGTACCGCTGTTGCTAGATTGATATTCCAGGCACTGAATAGAAGTGCATATAGTCTTAATGAACCTGATGCTAGGCTGATACTGGTAATATGCGGAGGTACCGCTGATGCTAGAGTGATATTCCAGGCACGCAAGAGACATGAATGTAGTTTTAATGAACCTGTTGCTAGGCTGATACTGGTAATACGCGGAGGTACAGCTGTTGTTAGAGTGATATTCCAGGCACGCAACAGACGTGAATGTAGTTTTACTGAAGCTGATGTTAGGCTGATACCGGTAGTACGCGGAGGTACCGCTGATGCTAGAGTGATATTCCAGGCACGCAACAGACGTGATTGTAGTGTTAATGAACCTGTTAGGCTGATACTGGTAATATGCGGAGGTACCGCTGATGCTAGATTGATATTCCAGGCACACAACAGAAGTGCATATAGTTTTAGTAACCTGATGTATGTGGAGGTACCGCTGCTGCTAGAGTGATATTCCAGGCATGCAACAGAAGTGAATGTAGTTTTAATGAACCTGATGTTAGGATGATATTGGTAATACGCGGAGGTACCGCTGTTGCTAGAGTGATATTACAGGCACTGCAATAGAAGTGCATATAGTTTTAATGAACCTGATGCTAGGCTGATACTGGTAATACGCGGAGGTACCGCTGCTGCTAGAGTGATATTCCATGCACGCAACAGACGTGAATGTAGTCTTAATGAACCTGTTAGGCTGATACTGGTAATACGTGGAGGTACCGCTGTTGCTAGAGAGATATTCCAGGCACAAAACAGAAGTGCATATAGTTCTAGTTAGGCTGATACTGGTAATACACGGAGGTACCGCTGATGCTAGATTGATATTCCAGGCACTGCAATAGAAGTGCATATAGTTTTAATGAACCTGATGCTAGGCTGATACTGGTAATACGCGGAGGTACCGCTGCTGCTAGAGTGATATTCCATGCACGCAACAGACGTGAATGTAGTCTTAATGAACCTGTTAGGCTGATACTGGTAATACGTGGAGGTACCGTTGATGCTAGAGAGATATTCCAGGCACACAACAGAAGTGCATATAGTTTTAGTAACCTGATGTCAGGCTGCTACTGGTAATATGTGGAGGTACCGTTGATGCTAGAGAGATATTCCAGGCACACAACAGAAGTGCATATAGTTTTAGTAACCTGATGTATGTGGAGGTACCGCTGCTGCTAGAGTGATATTCCAGGCATGCAACAGAAGTGAATGTAGTTTTAATGAACCTGATGTTAGGATGATATTGGTAATACGCGGAGGTA
The DNA here is from genome assembly GCA_963921515.1 of Calotriton arnoldi. Taxonomy (NCBI): domain Eukaryota; kingdom Metazoa; phylum Chordata; class Amphibia; order Caudata; family Salamandridae; genus Calotriton; species Calotriton arnoldi. The sequence continues at coordinate 209,389 of CAWUFW010003060.1, read as the reverse complement.
CCGCTGTTGCTAGAGTGATATTACAGGCACGCAACAGACGTGAATGTAGTCTTAATGAACCTGTTAGGCTGATACTGGTAATACACGGAGGTACCGCTGATGCTAGATTGATATTCCAGGCACTGCAATAGAAGTGCATATAGTTTTAATGAACCTGATGCTAGGCTGATACTGGTAATACGCGGAGGTACCGCTGCTGCTAGAGTGATATTCCATGCACGCAACAGACGTGAATGTAGTCTTAATGAACCTGTTAGGCTGATACTGGTAATACGTGGAGGTACCGTTGATGCTAGAGAGATATTCCAGGCACAAAACAGAAGTGCATATAGTTTTAGTAACCTGATGTCAGGCTGCTACTGGTAATACGTATAGGTACCGCTGATGCTAGAGTGATATTCCAGGTACTGCAATAGAAGTGAATGTAGTTTTAATGAACCTGATGTTAGGATGATATTGGTAATACGTGGAGGTACCGCTGATGCTAGAGTGATATACCAGGTACTGCAATAGAAGTGCATGTAGTTTTAATGAACCTGTTAGGCTGATACTGGTAATACGCGGAGGTACCGCTGATGCTAGAGTGATATTCCAGGTACTGCAATAGAAGTGCATATAGCTTTAGCAGAGGAACAGCTGATGTTAGGATTTTTGCACCTGTTAGTTTTAGGGGCTTATGTCGAAGAGGGTGAGTAATACATCACTTCCATTGTAGGAGTTCCATACATTGGGCCTGATTCACAAAGTGATTTTGAGGTTTCCATTCGTCTTGTGTATTCAGAATGATAACGGAATTTACTCACACTTAATATGAACTCAGTATGGTGTAACATTACGTATGAGCAGTCCTCCTCCCAAAAGTGCGGAGTGGGCCTTCCAGGGTGGGATGTCTTGGAAACTTGATAATTACCTACTGCCCTACAAGTTTGTGGGTCTTCACAAACATTTTCAGGGCACATGGCCACTCTAGATATGGCCAAAGATTTGCTCTGGGTAATAGTGGAGGTACAGATATATCATGACTATGAGATCAATAGAGTAGTAAAGGAGGGAGGATGGGGTAAAAAGGAAAAGGCAGAGAGAGGGAGGGAAAAATAGTCCCTTGTGCTCTGCAATACAAGGGCCTGATGTCTGCAGTAGAAGTCTACAACTGAGATCATAACACGGTGAGACCACAATGTAACTTGTACAGGACAAACACAAGAATAGGGAGGAAAGCAATCAAAACATGACAGAGAAATGAGAAAGACATGAAAGCCATTGCATCATGAGCAAGGGGCAGAAACCTACCCTACCCTAAGTCTATATTGGATACAATTCCTGTGTAGGCGAGAACTACTAATTGCCCCACTTTTTTGTTTTTTGTTTTTATGCATCACAAACAAGGCCAGGACTTTAAGCAACGGACTGTTATTGTAGCAATGCAATAGCTACCTTTGCTTTGTGGCACGTTGCAAAGGAAATGCTTGCAAAAAACACTGTTGAGTGACAGGGCTGAATTTAGTTCTTGGCCCCATAAACATGAAAGAAGACTGATGGAAATATATGTGGAAAGCGAAGTGTGACTTGAACGAAAGACTACAGAAGCAGTACAAATAAAATGATTACAATATAAGCACATTTAAGAGCTCTCAGTTCTAAAAAGTAGAGTTATTGGTTTTGCCAGTGCTTTTTGGTGGTAGCATGTATGTGCAAGTGTCAAGACTAATACACACACAGGCCTAGACATTTTAAAATGGGTTTTCCATTAACGGAAATCCATTCCAAAATGGCCAAGGATGCGCATGCATACACCATGACACATGCACGCAATGTGACATATGCGTGTGTATGCTTCATGAAACAGGCAACCATTTTTAATTTACTGTTCTAACATGGTGTATGTCCATATTAGTACAGTAAATTAAAATGTCAACAAAAAAAAAAAATAAGTGTATGTGAACCTCAAAAAAGGATGCAAGTGGCCTGGAGCACTTTGTAGCTGCTGGACCTTCAGTAAAAAAAAAAAAAATCTATTTTTACACCAAGAGCGTGATGGGGAGTAGGGGAAGGAATGACAAGAGAGCGCACAGGGAAAGAAGTAGCAAAAAGCAGAGGGTGAGAGCAAGATAAAGCAAGATAACAGATGCATTCCAATGATGTGCAGAATATAAAATTAAAAGAGTCCCCTCAAGTATGCAGTGGAAGGATACAACTCATCCAATCACAACACTTGACTCCCAAATGCTCCTGAGTGAGGCAAACAGAAGAATCCAATCAAGTGCAAGGGGCTGAACCAAAGCCCACTCTAAATATGTGTTATATATTGGAAACAATAGCTAAGCTGTCTTTAGTAAAGAGCTATAAAGATAAATTGTAAAACAATATATCAGCCTTACTGTTTTTTTGTTTATAAACATGCACCTCACTATCTAGAATATTGTGATGGATGGAATGCTTGAATTAATCTCAACCACTGGTAATTAGAATAAAGGGTAAAAACCCACACTGCGGTCTACATTTAACGAGTACAAGATATATGTTTTTCTATAGGAGTGTGTAGGGGTTTCCATAGATGTGTAAAACGATGTATGTATGTATTTGTGTCTTGGGCCCCCTAGCTACACCTCACCAATTTTTCCTCTTCCCAGTTTCTGTCAACCAGGACTCCGCCTCCCATCCCAAGACCACCTGCGTACACTTAAGTCAATGCCTATGAGACTGTACCACCCAAGCTTTGTTTCGGGATTGTGGCCCGTACAGACAACCACGGATCAAGGCTACATCACAGAAAGACTTGTTAACGTTGCCTCCACAGTTAGAACAGCTCTTTGAAAAGTAGTGGTGGTTTATTGTTTCTGTCAGTACAAAACTGACTTCCTTAAATACAGACATTTCGAGTCTAATCTAGATCTCGCCCACTGACCTCACTGCCATTGATATATATTGGGATATTTATTCAGTGTGTCTGTATATATGTATCGAATCTATACTGTGCAGACATAGCCAAAACGCAGTGCTGCGCTGTAAAGGTTCAAAGGCAAAGATACAACGAGTGATTGGAGAGGTAGCCGGGTTCAGGGAGCAGAAGTGGACTGTTACTGCATCGTGATGTAATGTTCTTTAAAAAGGTGTCTCTTCAGCTCTTTTACGAAATTGCAGTAGGGTGAGCGCGGTCCTGATGGATATGTGGATGCCATTTCACATCCTGGGTACGTCGATAGAGAAGGCCTTTGCATTGTTTTTAAATGTTTGTGCTTGTTTATCTACAGTCTGATGGCGTTTTGGCTGCAGGTGTGCTGAGGATTATAGCAGCATGTAGAGATACCTAAAAGCAGATGCATGTCTATCTGATGGATGGAAAGGAGAGCAGGATTAGAAATGTGGGGGGAAAAAGGCAGATAAATTGACTGGTGAGCAGAAGAGACAAGTTTTTAGATCTGGGGCCGTTTTACGAATATGGCTCACTTTCCTTCTTTGTGCCACTGTGCACCTTTCAAAAGGTGCGCCCAGCGCAAACAAGGAAAGTGCGCCATATTAGAATGAATGTGCTGCCTCCAGGGCAGCTGCGAACTCATGCTGCCCTCAGGACAGCGCATTCAAGTGAAATATGGAGCAACTGTTAAAAATCTGCTCTGTGTTCCACTGGGCAGGCGGCAACCTTCCTGCACTTTTAAGGGGGATTAGAGATCCCCTTGCAGCCGGGTGCAGTGAGTGACTACACCTGCCTGCAGGGGGACGTCTGAGGTGGTCCACTGGACCCCTTTCCCCCCCCAGAGAGCTGCCTTAAGGAGGCACACTGAAAATGCGTCACCTTTTTGTGGCACACTTTCAGTCGCCTCTTAAAGGCATGTTTGCCTCTGCGCCCATGTTGGTAATACGGCGCGGGCGCAGAGGCAAAGTGATTCCCTCGTTTGTATGGGGCCACGCCCCCATGCAAATGAGGGAACGCCGTCTCATGATAGTATTGGTGGCACCTGTGTGCCAGAGCTATCTGTATTACAAAGGGGGACGTACAAGTGTCTGCGGCCCCTTCTGTAATTCCATTGTGCCCCGGGGGTGCACAAAGCGGGCGCACACATACGTTGTGTCCCAGGGGCACAATGTATAATACGGGCCCTGATACGCATCAGGCTAGAGCCATGTGTATAAAAGTATGTGTGTGCATGGTATTTCGCTAGCGTAGACCTAGCTACAAGGCACAGGCGCACTCTACATGGTCAAACACATGTATAAAGTCAGCGAGTAATAGGAAAGGAAGCTGGGTTGTGGATGGTTAAAGCATTGTGATTTGGAGTTCTTTAAAGAGGTGCGTCTTCCACTCTTTCCTAAATTGGAGCAGCGTTGAGGCCGTCCGATCAGATATGGGGATGTTGTTCAAGATCCTGGGTGCATAAACGGAAAAGGCCTGGTGTCTTGTTTTTTTTACACTTCTTAGTCTACGTTTTGATGATACCCTGGCTGCCGGTGTGCTAAGAACCACCAGGAGATGGTGAGTGTGCCTGCAAGATAAGCAGGGATGCTGGTTGTGATGACTTTGTAAATGATGCAGCTGGTTTTGAAGATTGTGCAGGCCGGCAAGGAGGGGTGATTGCATTCCATCGGGATAGGGGTGATGTGATCATATTTCTTCAGGCCCTGGATGAGATGTGCTGCGGGGGGCGATGGCATTCCATCGGGATAGGAGTGATGTGATCATATTTCTTCAGGCCTTGGATGAGATGTGCTGCAGCGTGTAGGATGTCCCTAAGGCGTGCCAGTGCTGTATCGGGGATGCCGTTGAGTATGGCATTACCACCATTTCAGACACAGGAGTACGAGGGCTTGCACAGCAGCTCTGAACTCGCTTTCTGGAAGAAACGGTTTGACTTTGTTTAGAAGAGCGAGCTGGTACCAGGAAGTCTATGGGCCTGATTCACAGAACTAACTTACGTCAAAAACGTAAAGTTAGTTCTTTTTGGTATTCACAGAATACACTTACTCATTTTGGTATTCACAGAAGTTAGTAGTCCTAACTTTAGGACTCCTAAATGCCTTCTGTGAATACCGAAAGTCTTAAAGTTAGGATTTTTCTCAGTTTAGAAGTAGTACAGTTAGGACTCCTAACTTTACTACTCCTAAACTGAGAAAAATCTAACTTTAAGACTTTCGCTATTCACAGAAGGCATTTAGGAGTCCTAAAGTTAGGAGTCCTAACTTTACTACTCCTAAACTGAGAAAAATCCTAACTTTAAGACTTTCGCTATTCACAGAAGGCATTTAGGAGTCCTAAAGTTAGGAGTCCTAACTTTACTACTCCTAAACTGAGAAAAATCCTAACTTTAAGACTTTCGGTATTCACAGAAGGCATTTAGGAGTCCTAAAGTTAGGACTACTAACTTCTGTGAATACCGAAATGAGTAAGTTCATTCTGTGAATACCAAAATGAGTAAGTGTATTCTGTGAATACCAAAAAGTACTAACTTTACGTTTTTGACGTAAGTTAGTTCTGTGAATCAGGCCCTTTGTTTTTTTTTTGGCAATGCGCCAATAGTGCCAGAACTTCGCTGACGTTGATTAACTTCTAAACAATAAGTGCAGGGCCTGGAATTTTTCTTCGGAGCCCACCACTGGTGCTGCCAAATGCCAGGGATACCGAATACCAAAGCTATCTATTCTTGCTTGCCGCTCTTGCCTCTCTCTTCCACCACCCTACTTTCTGTCTTTTTATTTCACTATTGCAGATTCTTATTCATCCCTGATTTCTCCCTTTGTTACTGTTTCTTGTCTTTGTCTTCCCGTTTCTTTCTCCCTCTACAGTCACTCTCTCTCTCTTGCTTTGATGAAAAATAAGGCCAGGTGCCCAAAAATGAGCACCGGTGCCCACCACCTGCAACCACCTGCACAAATTAAGCACTGACAGAATGTGCATATATTTAGTGCAAGCAAGTGGCACATTTTATATCCCTGTACACAGCAAACCTTTACGTGTGTTTAGCTTCAACGTAAACTTTCCTTCTGCACACAATAAAAGAGGTTCTTCCAAATCATGAACAACATAGGGGAGTATTTACCATGTTTCCAATGTTTTCCAACGTTCAATATTCCAGGCTTGATTCAATAACTACACAGTGGTTAATTCAAGTGTGGTTTGGGAATTACTCAGCAGTGAACTGAAGCAATTACCACCCACGAGAAGGACACTGTCTGGAGAGTGTGCCACCAGAAGGCAGTCATTACAATTAATTAGATCTGGGTGGACTGATCGGAGATAAAAACATAGATTAAAGTGATACAAAAAAGTCAAGAAGACCAAATAACAATATCTACTAAAACAAGCACTGGCAAAGCCAAAAGTCTGGCTTGCATTTTGATTCCTGTTAAAAATATCTTAAGAACTGTGCTGCAGTGAAAACACAGAAATGATTACTTCCTGGATACAATGCATCAGAGATAAAGAATGTAATGTGTGATGATTCAGTATACTTTTGAGATAAAATAGCCCCTAATGAATTACAATGGAAGCATGGGAGGCGGAATGACACGCCAAACAGCTAATAGCACGAGGTGAAAAGGAAATCCTACTGTGGGGCGGAGCCAAAGCTCACTCTATGTATATGTTAAAGCAGGGCAGACCTGAACATATGGAACGGTTCAAATTCCCCTGATCCCGTCCAAAGGCACTCTCCACTTCTTGTAGACTGTGATGTTATCCATTTATCGATCTCGGAAAGATGAATGATAACTTTTGTTTGTACAGTGCTTGATGAATTTCTGAGTATTAATAAGCGCTATAAATAACAATTGTGATGATTACTCAAATTGAATGGTTCCTTATGTACCAATTTCAGAAGCGTGTTTGGTGCAGTTGGCCTTGCTGGAATAGGGACTTGTGATCTGCCGGTCACACTCAGATGCAGGGTTGGATTGGGATTAGAAATCGGCCCGGGCACACAAAAAAAAGTGGCCCACATTTGCATATCGTCTTTCCGCAAAACACTGCTTCGGCGAAGTTTTATATACAGCTGAAAACAAGTGAGGCCACTTCTGCTCAGGCCCCCTGTCCCCGCTCAGTATGCACAGCGGCCCAGCAAGAGAAAGGGAGTGGCACCTCTGCCCGTTGATAAAAGGGAGGTAATGGACGCCCATCTGCCACCAGAAAGGCCACTCAGGGCCCCACTGGGCCGCTGGCGACATCTGAACACACCAGACACAGCCCAAATCACCCCCAAGGCTGACAAAAAAACAGCCCACAGCTGGAACTTCGATACCGGCCCCTCGGCCATTGCCCGAGTGCCCGCCTTACCAATCCGACCCTGCTCAGATGTCAGCAGCGATGCTATAACTCACTGAGGCATTTTGATAAGCGATCTAAAACTGAGTGGCTTTAGTTTGCACAGTTCCGCGAGTCCCCAATCGGAGTGTGACATTATCCTATAGACGTTTGCCCGTGCAAACAACTGTGTAATAAACGTGTTATTGTTACCTGGCTGTTGTATAGGGCTCAGTGTGCCACCAGTAACTCTACTCACCTCCCCCCTCCTTCACCCACCCCTGTGTGGGACTCGCACCCACCTATTTGTGCGTGTTCTAAACCTCATCTCCCTGCTCGGGCTAATGCAGTCTCATCACAGTCCAGACGATGTCCGAAGTTCCCGGAGGGGGTCCTGTGCACAGGGACGTGCAGGTTGTCTTGTACAACAAGCACAAAGGACAGTCTGAAGGGGGAGCACCATTTTGTGCACTTAAATCAGGGCCGTTAGACTTATGCGATTGTGCAGCCACAGCGTTTTTCGCATGATTATAGATTTGCTGCATTAGCCGCATAGTCAATCATATGCTGCATAATCTGCAGATTTTAACCCCAAAAAAATCTAGCGTGGTTCAAAAGTTACGAAAAACGCAGCGACGTGTTGCTGCGCACTGGAAGGCCCTGTGCAAAGCTTGACCGGTCATCTTTCTGTGGCTTATTGCTATATTTGGGTGTTAAACTGGTACTGATGATGTGCGACTAAAGCCCAGACAGTATTAACAAGTGTAAAAATGACAAAATAACAAAGTAATACGATTAAAAAATGTGTTGCATTATGCCTCATAATTTGCCTTTTCTTGGTGAATACTTTACTCAACCCTGCCGCATAATTTGACCTCCCCTGCCGCATAATATCAGGGGCCTTGCCCTAATTGGACCCCATAATTTATTCAGTTATACCAAAAAATACACACACTTTCTCTCTCCCTCTCTCCTTTCACAGAGCACTGAAATCTGGCCATTAAGCACATTTCGTTAAACTGATGATAACTAACACTACAACTCCCAGAATGCAAATGCGTGTTAAGTGAAAAACACAGACCTAATGCATGGTGTCTCAGTGGCATGAACAGCTCGCCATGTCGTCTGTGAAAGGAAGTTTGACTAAACACAGAGGAAACGTAAATGGCTGTTAATCCCAAACCAGAGAGTCTGGGCAAGGCCCTATAAATAGGGCTGGCCCTTCCCGCAGCGCGCTCTTGGTCGTGCACTTTCTCTTACCCCGGCCCGTCTACGAAGAAACGTGCGTTTCCTGCCTTTCTATACACACGATTTATTTATATGACACACCCTCACATTGTTCTACGGTCCTAGCTGGACTCTTTATAAAAATACCGCCCTTCCTTGTTAAGGTCAAAATGTAACTTCCCAGATCACGTTGATTAATGAACCTAGAGATAGGACTGGCCTGAGAGCTCAGCTCCATTAGTTGGGTGACAAATAGCAGATGGGTGGGCGTGTACTTTATTTCCCAACATTTTGGCTTTTAAATGCAGCGTGCAGGTGAGGCTAAAGTTCACACTTCTTCAGTCTGTCCTGATGATGTAACTCAGTCCCCAGCCCCCGGAACCTCAAATAGCTGTTTGGTGTTTTTTCTGTATTGTCCCTTATACATCAGCCTGCCCAATGTCCTCCAATAGGATACAAGGGTCCTCTGTCATTAAAAGATCACACTGTTGTGCCATTTACATGTTGTGACTTGAATTTCTAACACTCTCGTGAACAGCTGATAGCGAGAGGAGAACAGACGCCACATCAAAGCAGATCTTAGTAACCAGAGAAAAATAATTTGCTTAATTGTAAGAGAGTCGAATGCTCCTCTAACCGGGTTTAACCAGTTTTCACGAGGAGGATAGCATGCTGCTTCATCAGTGAGACACATCTCTCTTGGAGTCCTAAACTCTTCATTTCTCCTGGTTCATCGGTGAGACACATCTCTCTTGCAGCCCTAAACTCTTCATTTCTCCTGGTTCATCAGGAGACACATCTCTCTTGCAGCCCTAAACTCTTCATTTCTCCTGGTTCATCGGGAGACACATCTCTCTTGGAGTCCTAAACTCTTCATTTCTCGTGGTTCATCAGGAGACACATCTCTCTTGCAGCCCTAAACTCTTCATTTCTCCTGGTTCATCAGGAGACACATCTCTCTTGGAGTCCTAAACTCTTCATTTCTCCTGGTTCATCGGTGAGACACATCTCTCTTGGAGTCCTAAACTCTTCATTTCTCCTGGTTCATCAGGAGACACATCTCTCTTGGAGTCCTAAACTCTTCATTTCTCCTGGTTCATCAGGAGACACATCTCTATTGGAGTCCTAAACTCTTCATTTCTCCTGGTTCATCAGGAGACACATCTCTCTTGGAGTCCTAAACTCTTCATTTCTCCTGGTTCATCGGGAGACACATCTCTCTTGGAGTCCTAAACTCTTCATTTCTCCTGGTTCATCGGTGAGACACATCTCTCTTGCAGCCCTAAACTCTTCATTTCTCGTGGTTCATCAGGAGACACATCTCTCTTGCAGCCCTAAACTCTTCATTTCTCGTGGTTCATCAGGAGACACATCTCTCTTGGAGTCCTAAACTCTTCATTTCTCCTGGTTCATCGGTGAGACACATCTCTCTTGCAGCCCTAAACTCTTCATTTCTCGTGGTTCATCAGGAGACACATCTCTCTTGCAGCCCTAAACTCTTCATTTCTCGTGGTTCATCAGGAGACACATCTCTCTTGCAGCCCTAAACTCTTCATTTCTCGTGGTTCATCAGGAGACACATCTCTCTTGCAGCCCTAAACTCTTCATTTCTCGTGGTTCATCAGGAGACACATCTCTCTTGGAGTCCTAAACTCTTCATTTCTCGTGGTTCATCAGGAGACACATCTCTCTTGCAGCCCTAAACTCTTCATTTCTCCTGGTTCATCAGGAGACACATCTCTCTTGGAGTCCTAAACTCTTCATTTAACCTGGTTCATCGGTGAGACACATCTCTCTTGGAGTCCTAAACTCTTCATTTCTCCTGGTTCATAGGTGAGACACATCTCTCTTGGAGTCCTAAACTCTTCATTTCTCCTGGTTCATCAGGAGACACATCTCTCTTGGAGTCCTAAACTCTTCAATTCTCCTGGTTCATCAGGAGACACATCTCTCTTGGAGTCCTAAACTCTTCATTTCTCCTGGTTCATCAGGAGACACATCTCTCTTGGAGTCCTAAACTCTTCATTTCTCCTGGTTCATCGGTGAGACACATCTCTCTTGCAGCCCTAAACTCTTCATTTCTCGTGGTTCATCAGGAGACACATCTCTCTTGCAGCCCTAAACTCTTCATTTCTCGTGGTTCATCAGGAGACACATCTCTCTTGCAGCCCTAAACTCTTCATTTCTCCTGGTTCATCGGTGAGACACATCTCTCTTGCAGCCCTAAACTCTTCATTTCTCCTGGTTCATCAGGAGACACATCTCTCTTGCAGCCCTAAACTCTTCATTTCTCGTGGTTCATCAGGAGACACATCTCTCTTGGAGTCCTAAACTCTTAATTTCTCCTGGTTCATCAGGAGACACATCTCTCTTGGAGTCCTAAACTCTTCATTTCTCCTGGTTCATCAGCGAGGTGTGCCTACATCACAGAACTCAGTGGCAAGCTCTACAGTTTTTGTAGGCCATGAATGACCAGGTTAGATGACCCACCCACGGGGGCGTGGCTTGGACGCCGAAGCAAGATGGCGGACTTCATGTGAGCTCCGCTCGGACGCAGAGACTCTCTGGGCTATCCTGCCTCAAACTGTGGAGTTTTTTGACCGTGAGTGGTGGCCCTGCACTCTGGGAATGGCGGTGAGTCGAAAGACCGCTCCTAGTTCAAGGCTATTGCGGAACGAAGCCTGGAAACTGCGGCCGTGATTTCTCCCTCATCGAGTCACGAGCGGCCGCCATTTTAAATTACGGCGCTCGCGTTCCGTTTTTTCAGTCAGAAAATGCCGCCCGAGTAAAATTCCTTAATGCTGCCGATGCGGAGATGGAGAGGAAGAGAAGAGTGCCTCACCATTTTCTGAGGTATCTATGCATGTGAGGTGCAGGGGATGGAGGAGGCTTCCCAATAGTAACTTGCAGTTCCTTCCTACTTTATGGCAGTCATGTGGATTATGCAAGAGGGAGAACACCTTGATTTTCTCACGTCCTCACTTGGAATTTGATATTCCAGTTTGTGGTTGCTGTTGGGAATTTTTTCTTCACGGTTTACAGTCACTCCATCCAAAACCGGTTCTTCTTGCTTACCTCTGGTTGATCGCTGTTTCTTCTGCCTCCTTCTTTGGTGTATGGGTCCAATTCGCCCGTTTTTAGTTACTACTCGTCGATATCCACCACAATTCAAGATGGCGAATGACCCGCACACCTCCTCTAGATCATCATCCTCAGGTGCTAAACCAAAGAGACATAAGAATGATCCCCCGTCACCTGTTCATACCTCACAAAATCCTGTTCTGGACTCTATTCTGGAGGAGGTACGTGGTCTCCAGCCCTTTATGTCTACTACCAACGAAAAGCTAAAACAAATTGAAGACCGCTGGATAATTATGGAGGGCAAGGTAACGGAACTTGAACAACGTGTTGGGGATCTGCAAGATATATCTAATAAAATTCCACTGTTAGAACAAGAGATCCACAAACTCAAACTTCATACTGAAGACTTGGAAAATCGTAATCGACGGAATAATCTCCGCATTTACGGCCTGCCGGAAAATATTGAGGGACCTGATATGGTATCCTTTCTGAAGAAGTTTCTGACGGACCTCCTAGAGCTTCAATCCTCTCCTGCTCTCAACATACAACGGGCACACCTTCTGGGCCGTCTTCAACCTAACTCAATGAAGCCACGTGGTATCATAATGCTTTTTTGGAATTTACTGAACTAATGCATGTTTTGAGAGCGGTTAAGACCAAACGTCACCTCACTTGGTCAGGTCATAATATTTTTATTTCTCAAGATGTTTCTAATGCAACGAATGCTCGTCGTAAGGAATTTTTGGCTCTTCGTCCCCAGATGAGACACTTGAACATTCAATATGGCATTCTTCACCCTTGCCTCTGTAAAGTTACTCATGAAGGAAGATCACGTTCCTTCGACGATCCTGATAAATTGAAACTCTTTCTCAACAATATTCCTTCACAGAATATGGAAAACTAATGTTCTAACACTGTTTCAGGTTTACTGGTTAATTGGTTAATTGGTTATTGTTGATTTTACAGCTGTACCTCTACCTTCCTTGGTTGATGTATTCTTCCCTTATAATGCTTTTGTTCCTTTCAAATCTCTTCCTTTCTTTCTTTATCTCCTACTAATTATTATTCTTTTATTTATTAATGAGGCGTATCAGTATCTATTTACTCGTACCGCTGTCCTTGCTTTATCGTCACCTTGCTCCCCTCTTCCTTTTTGCTGGTTTATCTTCAGACCGGGATTAATTTCCTTGATCTGTTTACTCTCCCTATTTCTCTGTATTTCTCTCTTCATTATCTTCTCATTCTCTCCTATCCTTCTATTTACCTTCTTGTCTTTCATGGTGTGTTTTGTCTATCTATTTTTTGTATATCTGAGTGTTTTTCACTATATTTACTTAAGGGTTTTATCTTTCCTTTTTTTTGTGTGAAAATGATTGGTTTCTTTTTTCTCCCATTGGTCTTGCAATTTATTGCTCCTGTTTCTTTATTTATTCCTTGCACCACTTTTATTATCTGCTCCCTTACTCGATGTTTTTCTCTCATCATTCTTTTATATACATGAGTGTTTCTTCCTATTTCTACTCTTTCTGTAAATCCACCATCCCATGTTTTGTGTTTATATCTAATTCTTGTTACTTTTTATTATGTTCAACTTTTGCAGCTTGTTATACCCGTGTCCAATTGTATCTCCCCACCCCTCATCATGGTTAACGTTGTCTCGTGGAATGTACGTGGTCTAGGTCATCCTGTCAAGCGTCAGAAGGTATTGTCCCATCTTTCTAAACTTAATGTTCATGTTGCTTTCTTACAAGAAACTCACTGTAATGATGCAGAATCGCTTAAACTAAAACGACAATGGGTTAGTCAAATTGTTTTTTCACCTGCAATTGATCGGCATGGTGGGGTTGCTATCTTATTTCATAAATCTATTAATGCACAGATACTATCAACTGAATGTGATTCTGATGGGCGATGGGTTATGGTAGATGCCACTATTCATAAAAAACAAATTACTTTTTTAAATATCTATGGCCCTGTAAAACCTGATCCACAATTTTGGGAATGTATTAAATTGAAATTATCCTCAATTTCTAACCCCAATATAATTGTTGGTGGAGATTTCAATAATTGGTTAGATCCTTTTTCTGACAGAAAATCCAATTGTAAATTTAAACCTGACAAAACCCACAAATCCTTTCAAGCTGCTATTTCCTCCCGCCCATTTTATGATGTATGGAGGACATGTAACCCAGATTTTAATGAATACACATTTTTCTCCAATGTACATCATACTATGTCTCGAATTGACTATATTTTGACCTCTAAGGCCTTGCTCCCATGTATTCATTCCTCTGAAATTGGGTCTATTTTTATTTCTGATCATGCCCCCATGTCCGCCTCTTTTGATTTCTCAGTTAACACTTGCAAACAAGGTCGTTGGCGCTTTAACAATTACCTGCTCTCAGACAAAACATTTATTGCAGAAACTACTTCCTTTATTAAGGAATTTTTTCTAATAAACCAACCTTTGGATACCTCAATTACTAATAATTGGGATGCCTTTAAAGCTTCATTTAGAGCCTTTACAATTGCTTACTCTGCAAGAAAAAAGAAACTACTCAATGCTGAGTATCATGATACCCTTCAGAAAATAAAATTTTTGGAGCATAAGTATTTTTCGTCTAAATCCCCCTCTGCTTTGCAAGAACTGATTAAGGCCAAAGCTAATTTAAATAAAATTGCCACTGTGGACGCATGTAATATTCTGCTTAAGATAAAATCCAAATTCCACGGAGGCCAAAATAAGGCAGGGAAAATGTTAGCCAATTATTTAAAGATAAAAACAGAACGGAAAACTATTGGACCTATCCACTCAGAAACAACTAATAAACTCTTATCCTCTGATTCAGATATTATAAGTACCTTCCAATCCTATTATGAACTCTTGTATACTGATGATTCATCTCCCTCTGAACATGATTTCGATGCTTTTTTCCAAGGTTTCCCTAAACCTTCCTCTCTACCCGATATTTTTTCCCCTCTTGAAAAAGATATATCTCTCCAAGAAATTATTGATGCCCTCAAATCCCTAAAAAAGGCCAAAGCTCCGGGTCCAGACGGATTCTCAGTTGAATTACTCTCAACCTTTTCCACAATTTTTGCCTCAAAATTATTGGAACTTTTTAAATCATTTTTATCCAACTCCAAAGCAGATGGGTCTTTCTTAGAAGCCCTTATTGTTGTCATTCCCAAACCGGACAAAGACTCCTCTTTTTGTAAAAACTTTAGACCTATTTCTCTGATTAATTATGATTGTAAAATTTTTGCAAAAATTTTAGCATCTCGCTTAGACAAGCTTATCCCATCCCTTATTAAACCTGAACAAGTTGGCTTTATTAAAGGCCGCCTTGCCTCAGATAACGCTAGAATGTTTTCTAATATTCTTGCCCTTGGAAAGAAGTATTCGTCTCCTTTAGCTGCCCTTTCACTTGATGCTGAAAAGGCCTTTGACCGCATAAACTGGCAATACATGTTCCATACTCTTAAGTGGTTTGGCTTTGGTCAAAGGTTTATTTCTCATATCAAATTATTATATACTGCCCCACGTGCATGTGTTTTTGTGAATGGCCTCTACTCGTATTTTAGATTACAAAGAGGTACTCGCCAAGGCTGCCCCCTATCCCCATTACTTTTTCTCCTTTGTTTAGAACCATTTCTGGAACGTATTAGGCATAATCCTGACATTACTGGTTTTCAATTTAAATCTCATGAAATTAAACTTTCTGCTTATGCAGATGATGTCCTTATTTATATGGCTAACCCATCCAAATCCCTTCCAAATTTTTTACAAGAGATTGACTTATTCTCAACGGTTTCTGGATACAAACTTAACTTTTCCAAAACTGAAGTCTTACCTATGAATGATTTATGTTATCGTTACATGTTTAATACAACTAAATTTAACTGGTGCCCCCAAAAGATTAAATATCTGGGAACATGGTTTTCCTCTACTATTCCTGAAACCTTATCCTATAATTTCTCTGCACCAAAACTAAAACTCACTAAATTATTATCTTCCTGGTCCCCATTATTTTTATCTTGGTGGGGTAGACTAGACACAATTAAGATGATGATTGTTCACCCAAGTTCTTTTTATACTCTCAATGTTACCCTTCAAAATACCTAATTATTACTTTTCTCAAATCAACTCAATATGTACCAAATTCTTATGGAATAACAAACGTACTAGAATTGCTTTATCTAAACTAATACGTCCAAAGTCTGAAGGTGGTGTCCGATTTCCGAACTTTAAATTGTATCATACTGCATTTTTGATTCGTCAGTTCTATGCGTTGACCAAAGATTACCAAGACTCCTTAATGCCAACATGGATTACAGTTGAAAGATCATTGTTAAACGATTTTTCATTTCAAAATGTTGTATTTATGACTAATTGTACTTTCATTTCTAAGTTTCCTATCCTAAAATACTCCCACCATATAATTCACACCCTTTCTTTCCAAGATTTTGACCCCTATCAATCCTTTCTAGCCTCTTCTCTATGGTACAATATACACATCACGTTTAGACACAAGTCCTTTTACTACAAACACTGGAAGGAAAAGGGCATCTTTTATGTACACCAATTGATTGCCAACAATTCGATTTTGCCTTTTTCTCAACTTCAAAGAAAATTCAACCTTCCAGATTCCTACCTTCAGCAATACAATACATTAACAACCAGTCTCAACACACATCTACAAAAACTCCAATCTAACCCTGTATCTACTTCCTTTTCTCCTACTACTCCCCTATTCCATGTCCCCCTTGACCCTACTCCTAGTGCCTCTTTTATTTACAAAACGCTCTCTTCATCTATAACCACACGGAGTAAATCGCCTATTGAATTACTTTGGGAACTAGATTTATCTCAAACGTTATCAGTTTATCAGTGGGATAAAGTGTGGCAGAAGATTTCTAAAACATCTAAAGCGGCCAACATTACACAGTCCCTATACTTTATCTACAACAGGGTCGTTGTTACTCCCTCTTCTTACATAAAATTGACCACTCTAAATCTCCATCATGCTGGTCTTGTCTCTCTGCTGAAGGCTCTCTATTGCACCTACTCTTTTACTGCCCAAGGGTACAGGATTTTTGGAAAGCTATCTGGTCGAAGTGTCTACTAATCTTTTCTTGCAATGTACCAATTGCTATCCACAATATCTTTCTAGGTACCCTATCTAAAGACTTCCATTATATCCCCTCCAAAACTATACTACTTGACCTTTTTATCGCCATTGCTTTTAAAGTCATACTAATCTGCTGGAAAGATAACTCTAAATTATCCTTTTTGTTATGGTGGAACCTAATTTGTGACGAACACAGAATTTCCTCTGTTTCTCACTCATCAACTTACCTAAAAATTAAATCAGACCTTCTTTGGTTACCCTTTACTACCTTTCTTTCTTCACACTCATCACTCTTATAACACCCACTTTTCTTCCTCCCTCTCTTTCTCCCTCTCTTCTTCCTTTGTCTATTCTCATCCTTTCCTTTCTCTTACTTCATTCCTAAAACACACAAGCCCTACTATCTTTTCTCATGAGAACACACTTATCTACATTATTGATATATCTACTTTAATTCAGTACATATCTTTTTCTAATGAATATATTTAATTTATAATACCTACCAATGTTACTATCCCTTTTTGCTTATTCAAAGGATTATTTCACTTGTTGATATGGCTGAGGATGTCTTTATCTATTTCTATTTTGTACTACTTGTGTTAATTTTGTGTTGATCTTCTCAATAAAAATTATTGAAAAAAAAAAAAAAAAAGATGACCCACCCACGTAGAAGTAGTGCTGCCTTTCTGTACAACTGTAAGGTTACCAATGCTCTAAAGTCAAAAGCACATTTACTTCTTGCGTGCGTTCTGCACTTGTGGAATACTTTGCCTATCTCACTTCGACTTGCCTACTCCTGTATCGTAGACTAATTTATAGTACTTGAATCCCTAAATGTAGAACCTTGAAATACAGTCCAGGAAGCTTCTCTCTTTCTCTTTTTTGCTGTTTTTCTGTAAAGGAAGGTGGAGGAGTGCTCTCTTAGTTTACATTTGCACACATGCAAATTGCGATCCAGACTTCTTTAATAATGTTGTGAAAACTATGAGAGCACTCGATTTGACACAGTAACCTTGTCATGCCACTATCTTAGACTCACAACTTAACTATGAATATTTGGAGAGCATGTGTTCAACAGGCATTGACAAATCCTGCAGTTCTTGCTTGTGAAACCTACTGACTTTTCCAATTTCTTTTTATCTTAGTTGGCAGCTGCCAATGAAAGATTATCAGTGGGTGCCATCTTTGAGTGGGATTTGGTTAAATGATATAAATTACATTCAAAGATGGTCACCGCCGATGATTGTGCACTCACAGCAGCCATCTTTGAAAGCTTTCTGTAGTATTAAAACAATTCTCCATTCAAACATGGTCGCTGCACATGCACACACTGCCGCGGCAGCCATCATTGAATGCCTTTTAATTTATTTTTATAACCCCCGTACAGAGATGGCTGCCATGGATGAGTGCGCATCCACACCAGCCATCTTTGAGTGGAGTTTGTTGAAATCAAAAGCCACTTAAAGATGCGCACCCCACATGCGCGCTCATGCATGGACAGTCATCTAAGAATGTTCAAATATCAATTCATGATGGCTGCCTGCCAAAGTGAGGCAGGTGGGGAAACATGATCAAGTGGGGCAAGAGGACGTTGATAGAATAAGGAGGAAAGTCATCTAATCTGGAGCAGGGAAATTAGAGAAATAACAAAGCCATCATAGGCAAGGGGCTGACCCAAAACCCACTCTGTATTTGTAATGTATTGTAAACTACAGGCCTCCAGCAGGAGGCTAGAACCAAAAAAGGGATTTTGCACTTCCACATAGCAGACATGTGGACATGGACCTCTACTCCTTAAATTCAATTGGTGAAATGCAATCTATACTCTTTTTGTCCAACCTTTCGCTCATGCCGCACTGCTAATAGAAGGAGCATGTTTTATCAAACTTTGGATTGGTGGTGATCCGATTACATACTATGGTGTTTTGATTAATAAGCCCTACTCAAGAATTAAATAAACTCTCCTTCAATGTGCTCCACTTTCGATACTGACATCAATAAGTAGTTGTTAAACGAGATAGCCTTTCTTAGCCAGCTTAGCCAACCTGAATTACGCCACAGCTAAAACATAATTGAATTGAATTTATGTTCAGAATACAACATGTGTAGGGGTCAGTGCTTGGATCCATCTCTGGCCTCCTGGTTAAATTAAAATTGCTTAAAATTCTTCTCGCCCTCCGTCCCAGCCTGAAGCGTGGAGATCCAAGCACGAACAAAGGTAGAAGTGGAATTTAGGGCAATCTTTCTTTGTCTGGTGAGTTTGGCAATATGTCTTTGTCTCATGTCTTGTTCTGGTGCGTTAGGTATACGAGTTCACACAGAAGAATCCTATAGGCATAGTTTAATGTAAACTTTATCCGATGGATTGAGGCTGCAATGAGATTTGTTTCCAGTTGTACTCACCAGTGATCTCATTGGCAGGCAGGAGACATCTTAAAGAACTTTTAATGAATTGTTACTTTTGCTTTCACTTTTGTACCTCCGTACTCTGTTTATTAGAACACTGGAATGTTGGGAGCTCCATTGAAAACAATGGAGTAGCTCCGGGCTTATAATGGCTGGTATAAGCCCGGAGCTCCAACATTCCAATGTTTCTTTGTTCTCAGCTGTGGCTGTGAACAAAGGCTACAGGGAGCCTGAGGGGATTTCAATCCCCTCGCGCTCCCTGAAGCCTTTGTTTTATTTGTTAGAACATTCTGCCCTCTAGTGGCAGAATGTTCTAATAGCCTTATAGCCCTTCGTAGCTGGGCTATACTGGCTATTAAAGTCCCGCTACCTTGTTAAAGGCCCTCGCCTTCGGCTCGGGCCTTTAATGCTGGAGCGGGCCTTTAATAGCCAGTATAGCCCGCTACGGCGGGCTATAAGGCTATATTAAAATTAAATGTTAACAATAATAATGTTACAGGATTCAGCTGTGAGCTGTAGAATCTTCGCAACATTGTGCTTCCTAGTGTACAGCTGTGGCGGACAACATGGCATGCTGCATAGTCCCGCCCCTGTCCTTCCGCTAAGCACTCTAGCGTGGTCAACGGAAGTGGTGTCAGTACAGGTGCGCAATCACGACACTACGGCAGGTGTGAGTGGGATCTGGATTTGTGCTTCTTGTTTGTATTCATCAACTGCTTATAATCTGGGTCGCCTTGTCTTGTACTTTACTGTTTTATAAATATTGATTGTACAGGATCCAATTATGTTATGATTCAATAAAAAATAAATATCTATCCAGCGCTTCCAAAACACTTCCTAGGCATGGCTAGTGTGTCATTGACCTCAAGCTCCTGCACCTCAATCTATCTTTAGTCTTGGATCCCCAGGAGCAGTCCTAAGCGTAATCCGACCACTCCCGACACGCAGCCGGAACTAGGGTCATGCGCAGAATGGAAAAAGAACCAACCGAAGACCTTGGAGTCCAATGATGTTGCAAAGTAGTGCGTGATAAAAAAAAACGTAGAGCCCAGTGAAAAGGGGCTCGACCCCCACCTCTATTAACCTCTTGCTGCAACCTTTCAGCAGAACAGACCACATACCCATCACCAACCAACCCTTTGTAGCTACATACCAGTGGAACTGACCATAAACATTAAACAGCCATCTTGCCCATAGCCACCTATCAGCAGAACTGACCATTCACCCACCAACCAACTGCTCCCTCCATAGCCACTTACCACTGGAACTGACTGCCCGCACAAACCATCCACCCGTTCTATAGCTATGTACCAGCAGAAACAACCACATATAAACCACCCACCTCCTTGCAGGCACCTGTGAGAGGAACTGACCATATACCTATCAAACACATACCACCTCCATAGCTACTCCTCCTTCAAACAGACCACCACCAACTACCTGTTCCCACATTAGCCACTGATCTGAGAGATTGATCACACTTCCACCAAACCACTGAACCCCACCCACGCAAATGACCACCCCCCCAACAGTCAAATGACCTGCAAACCAATAGTCATAGAAGAATGAATTATAAAGAGGCTTTCTATTGGATAACCGTATACTCTCCTTAACCATTGTTTAATCACATTATGCTAACTCGAGTGCTGGCTAATTTGGAAACTAGAACTGGAAAGTAGGCGGTTGACAAGCCGGCTATGAAAACACCAAAAAGAGATAAAATAAGTACAAGAATAATTAAAGTAGATAAATATGCGAATATATCAAAAATAATCTGTCTTCTTAATAGCCTAAACAGACCTCTTTCTCCTTTGTATGCACCTGATCCTCACTGTCTCATCCCTACTTTTTCTATTTTACTTGCCCGCTTCTCTCTATCTCTATGTTTATTTCCCTTTCTGTCTCCATTTATCCCGCCTCTCTCATATTTTCTGCCCCCCCCCCGTCTCCGCCTTTTCTTTTCTTTCTCTGTCCCTACACCCCTCTGTGTCCCTCAGCTTCTCCTACGAGCCCCTCCCTCCTCGTATCACGCATCTCACATGTGCTTAGTCCTAAATGTCGAAGCCCCCTCAGCACACAATACCACATTGTCCTGTTTTCAGTCAGTATTTCTGGATTTCTGTACAACAGGAAAGGAAAACATGATCTAATGTTGATTGGCTGCAGCGATGGAAACAGAATGGCTGGTGTTTTTCTCAGGCAGCAGAGATGGGAATCTTTCACACACTATTTCCAGGGCGAGGCATAAATATCATTCAGATTAAATAGTTTCCCTGTATTCTTTATTCCTATGTTCTTTCCACACTTTCCTTTCAAATATTCATAATAAATGTGTGCTCCCTGACGCGAGATCTTTAAAAAATAGGGAAAAATGACTTTGCTAGTCCTAAGCTCCCCATGATTGTAGAACTCAGAGGCCAATGAATTCCAAAAAAGTAGCTAGCTCGCCAGGGGTTAGATGAGTACATTAAAACACTTAACACAAGTTTAGAAAATGTACAGCCTTGATCTACAAGTAGTCTCCCTCCATTGTGCATCAGCAGGACGTAAAGGGATAGTGAAAAGATGCCGCTACACACAGCAGGCAGATATCTTTATTGAAGCGTCTTTACAGGAGTAAGTAACTCACCCAACCACCCAGGAGTCTAGTTACCTAGCATACATTCAACTCCAGAGCTTCTTTCTAAACTGAATAAAAGACACCAATACGCCCGATACAGTGTAATGTAAATTACAATGACCCAGTGAAAACCCAACACATCAACACAACACAGACACACCTGCACTTCCACACCACAACACATAACGGACACACCAACACAAACAAATACACACATACGCTATCACACACGTACGGACAAAGGCAAAGGAAAAGAATTAGCAGAATGTAATCCTAAATAAATCGCACACAAACACTGAAGCTGTCCAAAGTCACCTTCTCCCTCTGTGACTGCCAAGTTGGGGAAAAACTTCCAGTTGAAGTTAGAATATCTATAGAACTGTCACCTGAATCCTCTGTAAGTTTTGACTTTGTGGCATATTTACAAGCCCCTATCGCCACCACAACGTCATTTTTATTGACGTCCCTGTGGCGATAGGGGCTTCGCCTTATTTACAAAGCAGCGTTATGCCACTTAACGTGGCTTAACGCTGCCTTGTAAATAAGGCCCCCTTTCACGCTATAGTTAGCGTGTAAGTGGTGGGCAAGGGGTGTTACGGTGGGCGTTCCACCGCAACACCCATTGATTCTGACGCTGCCCCCTATTTACAAGGGTGGCGTAAATAGGAGGCAGTGCCAAAATTAAGACCAGGGAAAGCCTTGTCTTAAACAGGCGCAACGAGGAGAAATGTTTAATTTTTCCTCGTTTTTGCTGTTTCCATGTGTGCTGCATTGTGCACAACACATAGAATCAGCAAAAGGGCTTTGATTGTTTATGTGCAGGAAGGTGACTCTTCCTGCACATAAACAATTTAAAAAAAAACGTTTTGCAACTTCTATGAAGTTTCAATACGCCATTTAAAGATTGTTTATGTGCAGGAAGAGGGACCTTCCTGCACATAAACAATCTTCCCCTCAATGCAGACACCCTTGCATTATAGTGCAAGGGTGCCTGCGTTGGCGCCAGGCTGCTAAATGTAGCGCCAGCACAGGGGGAAACGAGGGCTGCACCATATTCTTGTAAATGGTGCAGCCCTGCGTTTCAGAAGTGGTGGAGCGTGGTGTTAAGCCAAGGAGGCCACGCTCCACCACTTCTCTAGTAAAATGCCCCATATTGAGGTGAATAGAATCTACATCATTTAATACAACAGACACTCTTTCCCCCAGGAGCATATACAATCTATCCATATTCCACCATTTCTAACCTTCTAGAATGGCCAAAGACTCCTTGACAACCTTAACCCTATTAAGCTCCGAAAACCTGTAGATTCTTTTAGGTACAAATCCAGGTAACTTCACCCTGACAAAATCCCCCACCTTGACATGCAATCAGCGCTCATGGAACTCAGCCTACTTCAACTGTACACATCTCCTTGTTTCTGGAACCTCCTTCACCTATTGTGAAGAGATGGTAGATAATGCCATCTAGGGTCTGGCCAATGTGGACACAAGCACATGGCATCTCATTAAGAAAAATAAAGACAAGCTTGTATCTGCATTAGGCATGGTGGGTATGGTCCACACCAATTTTTTCAACTCTTGAAGACAATCCAAACCATTCACAATGGACAACTGCAAATTGTGTTTAATCACTCTGGTAGATCTCGTGGCAAGTCTACTACTCATAGGATGATACGGATGATGCAACAAGTGCTTGTGTGTTTGATTCCCATAAGTTCCAAGAAACCAACAAACTCATTGAAAAAAGACTGAGCTTAGTTATCTGTGACTATTCCCTTAGGAAATATTTCTCTGCCAAAGACATTCTTGAAAGGCTCCATTAGTTATGCAATAATAGCACAGCTCACAAAAATGATGTTGAACCAATGCGAAAAATAATAAGTCACAATATCAAACATACCACACTGTCGGCTCCTGTTTCCATGCGCTGAGTCTGCTGAGACGTGTCTTTCCTTTTCTTCCAGACTCCTCAAGGAAAACCCTCATCCAGACATTGGTACTAAGCAGACTGGATTACTGCAACGCTCTGCTGATATCAGCTAATGAGTCTTCTCTGGATCGGTTGCAGGTAGTCCAGAACACTGCGGCACGCCTGGTCTTAAACGTACCTTCTAGAACTGCCTCTGCCCCGTTGCTTCAACAGCTCCACTGGCTGCCGGTGCGCAAACGTATCAAATTTAAAATTTGCTGCACCGTCCATAAAGCTGTGTTTGGCAAGGGCCCTGTTTACCTTGCTGAGAAATTCATCCACTATGCCCCAGTTAGGGATCTACGCTCAGGAATTAAATCTCTTCTTGTAGTTCCCTGGGTCAAGAAGTCTAGGATGGGGGGGAAAGCCTTTTCGCATCTTGCACCTCGGAACTGGAATGAGCTCCCCATTACGTTGAGACAATGTCCAGATCATCTTCAATTCAGAAGACTCCTTAAAACAGTCCTGTTCTAATTTTTTACATCTCAGCTTTCTCTTGCATGTTCATCTCAGAGATACCCCTTCGGGGGTGATTCAGGCGCTATATAAGTCTATAAAATAAAATAAATAAAATAAATAGCTACATCCATCGTTACATTGATTTACTCCTTCCAGACACCTTCAGGATTCTGAAGACCTCTGTCAAAGAAATCTTCATATGTGCCATTTTCTATTATATGCTTTCAAATGGTCACCCTTGCATTTATTGTTTCCTGCTGATCACAACTTTGTTGTTTAAATGAAGACCATCGAGGGGTGGTTAACATCGGCCGTGCCTACTACGGAAATTTCCACATTTAGTCATCCAGCTTTAGGAACTAGCTTAGGCTTCATGACAAACAGTAGACAGTCAAACCTAATGCATAAAGGAATATTATTTCTGAATAATAGCCTCAACTTCCTCTTACCTTCCTGCATTTCCGACCACAGCTCGCCCATCCCCGACTCCACAAGAAAGGTCCGGCTGTGTCGAGACCGCCTCAGCTGCTCGCGTGCTGGAAATGAAATGAAGAAGCACGGTAAGTCTGGACTATCGGCAGTGAAATCATCTTGAAAACTGAATTTAAAATTGTGAACTATTAAACAATTCCCATTACACTTTCTTGGTATTACATTAGCCATTTTATGAAAACCTAAACTCATCCATACTCATCCTGTCCAAAGGAGTTCAGTAAAGTAACCAGCTTCTTTCTTTGTCTGGAAAATATTTTTTCTGATCTTCTTGCTTATATCTCCATTTCAAATGTAGTGAGAAGTAATTTTCTGTTTACTATATGTGTTTCTCACATTGTTTTCTTTTTATACTTGCTATAAAATCCTACATAATTTAATTCAATTTCAATTCAATCAATCAACCAAAACGATCCTATCCATTTCTATGGGCGTGAGCCGCATTCTTCCTTATAATATGTTCTAACTCTAATTTGTTTCGCTTGGCATCCGTCCCACATCTGACTCACAATCATTGCATCCATGTATCTGAAGGTGCCTATGGAGCTGCATTACACAGTTCTTCATCTGTACGATTATCCATTTGTTAAAATTTCCTTAGACAAGGCTTTCACCAGGGAGGATTTCCCAAGTTATAAATCTTCCCTGTGTAACTTAATTCAGATGTTTGTCTCTCTATAGCTGTGCTCAAACTTTGCTCAGTTATTCATTTATTTATTTGACATTTCCACACAGTGCAACTCCACATAGGGGCACTGGTGAACGTCCTTGTAGCTGTATGTATCCCCCCAAAGATTCCGTAAATTCTGGGGTCAGCTACAAAGGACGAGGTTCTCCTCAGGAGACTTCAAGAGCCAAGATGCTCAGATAAATACCTAAAAATTGGAATAGAATGTCACATCTTCCCTTTAGCATGGTTAATAACTCTTCGGAAATGGATATTTTACATTTGGGGCCATTGACATGTCCATGACTTGAAGTGCTATGTTTGACAACAGCTATTTCACCTCCATGAATCGTACAGTCCTGATGGAATAACACAACCTCGGCACTGCTTTAGGGATCAATGGAATTTTACAAGCAGTAAGCAATGTGTTCTACTCCCCATAACCACGTTTTTCTCACCTGGACTAGATCACATCTCTTTCATTGTGAAGAAATCTTTATGTGGGGTCCCCCACAATATGAAGATGTGTTGTAACCTCCTGGAGCAATGGTCTCATTAATGAAAATCCTCCAGTCCCACCGTGTTTATGTCTCCCAGAATGTTTCATATTAGAAGAAAATCCTTCTCTCTCTTTTTCACCCAATGCCTGTTCTCTAGGTTTTCTACAGACGTCTGTCTGAAGTCGGTCCTTTAGAATGGAGTGCATGCTCCTAGAGTTGTATGTTCTGATCACCACCTTACTGCAAAGATAGACAGTCACACCACTCTCAACTTCAAAACATTTATACGTAGTTATTTTATGGGACTCTGCTTTCCATGTAACCTCTACCCCCGTCTGGTATGGATCCGGGCCAGAGGTGAGTATTCGAGATGGCCGTTTGGATGGTGCCATCTTTGTTGAGGGTGGAGCTTCCCAGCAAATATGGGATTGTGTTGAATGTTTGCGGATCCCAATCCCCCTGTGTCCATGATGTTGAAGCATTTATTCTAGTAGGCACACTTGCAGTTTCCACATGCTCCTAGGACAATGTCATCTCTACAGTACCTTAAATGTTAACACTGTCACCTCTACTGTCACCGGGAATGGTTGAATTATAATCCAAAAAACAGCATATAATTTACTCTGATATTTCTTGTGCTATGCGTGCATGGAGAAATTAAACTGTGGGGGTTCATCTTTGCTCACGTAATGGTTCTCCTCTAGTGTGCTTAGATGTTCCGTAATGAAATCAGCAGACTTTCCTTTCTTTGGCCACCGGTTCTGTAGTTAGAGGTCAAAGACTGTCCATTTTTATTCAATACTGAATCTGTTATGTATGTGGGCTGAGGCCTCATCTTTTTGAATACGTACTGACTTGCGGAGTATACTTGCTTTATGGTGATTTTGATTTTATGCCTTATGCTCCCTCAGGTGGTTTCTCTCTGATCTACATGTCTTTCCTACTAGGGCAAAAGACCTGGTGGATATTCCAAACACTAAGGTGACTTTTCTAGCTGTGTACAAAGTGTTACTATTGCATATTTGAACCACGATGAGCGTATAAGCATAGAAATTGCTTAGTGCACCTGAGATTATACCAATGGAAAATGAATCGTGATGCTATTAGTAAACAATGATAAAACAATTTTAATGAGGCTGCATTTGTGCCTTTGTTCCACTGCCAACGTGTCAATATATTCTTGAATGCCAGCCAGAGCACTTTTATGCCAGAACGAGAGAGGGCGTATGCATATCACAGCGGTTTGACCCCCTCTCTGAGTCTCTGTACATGCTTCCATTAATGCACTGACTTGACCCTCCCCTGAGTCCCCGTGCATGATTCTATTAATGCATCGTGATCTGACCCCCTCTCTGAGTCTCTGTGCATGCTTCCATTAATGCACTGACTTGACCCTCCTCTGAGTCTCCGTGCATGATTCTATCAATGCATCATGATTTGATCAGTGGCGTAGCCAGCGCTTTTGCCGCTTGTGGCGATCCCAGAGTCTAACGCCCAGGAACGGCCGGTGGATGTGAGAGCGGGGTGGTGAGTGGCGACAGACGATGACAAGCAGGTGGGGGGAGGCGGGAGTCGACGACGGAGAGAAAACTTACCTTGCGCTCGCCACTGCCCCCAAAAAAGTGTCACCCGGGGCAGACAGCCCCCTGCCCTCACTAGCTATGCCACTGGATTTGACCTCCTCTCTGAGTCTCTGTCCATACTTCCGTTAATGCTTCTATTAATGCACCATGATTTGACCCCCGACTCTCTGTGCATGTGTTCATCAATGTACTTTGATTTAACCCCTTCCCTCTATGTACGTGTGTCCCCTAATGCACTGTGATGTGATCCTCTGTCTTATGGGCATATTTACAAGGGGATAACGCCACCAGAACATCACTTTTAGCGACGTTCTAGTGGCGATATGGCCTTCTCAATATTTGAAAAGTGGCGTTAAGCCACCTTCTGTGGCTCAAAGCCGCTTTGTAAATATGGTACCTTTTCAAGCAGTGTTCTGTGTGAAAGGGGCGTGCAATTGGTGTTGCTGTGGGTGTTCCACTGCAACACCCATTGCTTTTTGACGCTGCCCCAGATTTACAAGGATCTGTAAGTCTGAGGCAGCACCAAAAACAAACGCCATGAAAAAGCAGGCGTTGGAACGGCGCAACGAGGAGAAATATTTTTATTTCTCCTCGTTTTTGCTAGAAAGAGCAAAATGCCATTAATGATTGTTTATGTGCAGGAAGGTGTCTCTTCACGCACAAAAACAATCATTAAATAATGACGATTCACTACTTCTATGCATTCCCTGCAACGCAGGCACCCTTGCACCATGGTGCAAGGGGGCCTGCTTTGGCGCCAGGCAGATAATTTTAGCGTCTGTGCTAAGGAAAACACAGGGGTGTGCCTTATTATTGTAAACACGGTGCATCCCTGTGTTTTGGAAATATCAGAGTGTGGCACTACCAATTTTGGCGCAGCTTCGCGCTCAACATTTAATTGTACATATGCCCGTTAGTCTCTGTACGTGATTCCATTAATGCACTATGATTTGATGCCCTCTCTCTCTCTCTTTCTCTGTATGTGTTTATTAATGCATTATGACTTGAGAACTTCTCTCTGTATGATTCCATTAAAGCACTGTGATGTGACCCCTTCTCTCATTCTCTGTGCATGAGTCCATTAATGCACTGTGATTTGACCCCCCCCCCCACTCTTGGTGGATGTGTCCATCAATGCACTGTGATTTGACCCCTTCTTTCTTTGTGCATGAGTCCATTAAAGCACTGTGATTTGACCCCTCTCACAGTCTCTGTGCATGATTCCATTAATGCATTGTGATTTGACCCCTCCCCCAACTCTGTGTGCATGTGTCCATCAATGCACTGTGACGTGACTCCTCTCTCAGCCTCTGTGCATGATTCTATCTGCTGTGCGACAGCATAGCTGCGTTTCCCTTCCTGAGTGGAAACTGCTTTAAATAGACACTCCATTAATGACACAGGGCAGGGGTGCATGGACGGTATCCAGTTCACAGCAAGGAGCCAGAAACTAACAAAGGACATGCACCACACACAGGCCAGTGCTGGCACGGGAACAAAGCGGAAGTGACCACAGCTGGTGGCAAGGGCTGGGACAGTCCATTTCACATCCAGAAATAGACTCAGCACTGACACATGAACATTAACTTAAAATGCCTTTTGATTTCAAGTACTTAGCTGCTTCCATCTTTATTCTTTGTGATACCAAGGGCTCTTCCTGTGTGTTTATTTGTCTGTCTGTCCATCAATCAAGACAGATAGATACATAGCTATTCTGAAACCATACATAATCAAATGCATGAGCAAAACTTGTGAAATCACTTATGGTCCAATAGATTTAAAAAAAATATATATATATATATATATTTTTTAACTTTGTTTCAATTTTGTGAGGGCCCAGCAGCTCCCCAGATGTTAATATCAGACCCTCATCATCTCTTGTAGTGCGCCGCATCCTGCACGGTCACACCCAGCACAGCCTATCTCTAAATAAGCTATAAGACCATTCAATGACGGCTGCTTATGCATCAGCACTTACAGGTGGCCATTTTTTAACACTTTTTATATTTGTAAAATGTTTCAAAATGGCTAGCCAATTCCCAGCTTGAAAACTAATAAAGTAAATTATTATAATTATCAGGCACATCTGATGCGAAAAAGTATTTTTTCGGTATTGTCAAAAAGTGAATTGTCTATTGGGGTGGATGGTAGTCCAATAAAAGTAATAATGTCACTATTCTTGATAGGTCATGTAACGGTTTCAGTCATTTAAACCTGAGCCCAACCCCTGGTAGCTATGGCACAGAGCAGACAGGCTTAACTTATGAAAATGTGTAAAGCAATTAGAAATACCAAAACATTTAAAAAGTCAAAACCACAACACAATAAAATCTCACTCCCATTTAAAAAATCGAGAATATTTTACTGAACAAAATCACACGAAAACGACAAAAATCCAATGAGGTGAACCGGAGATATAGATTTTTAAAGTTTTAAATAACTGTAGCGCAAAAAAGTGCAAAGCGCCAACTGTGGGCAACTGGTCGGGCTAGACCTGGACAAGACTAAGGTTTAAAGCTGACTGTGATGGAGTGCATGTTGGATACACAGGTCAGGATTGTCCCAGTCAGAAAGATACCTTCACACTTGGAACATTTTCAAGACTGTGAGTCCACAGCGGAGCAAGACTGCAGGCTGGATCAGACGACAGGCTCGTTGCCGATGTGTTGGCAGAGGACGAGGTCTGGGTGAAGATGTCGACAAAGGTGGGAAAAGCTCAGAGTGGGAAAAGTCCAGAGATTGCACCAAAGCAATTGTTGACCTCGATGGATGTTGCTCGGCGTCGGGCCCAGTAAAGCGTTCTATCTTTGGACTTAGACTCTGGAAGTCGGATTTCCTCAGTGGGGCAAGGCTTTAGGTTGTAGCCGAAGAGAATGTGATGTTGGTGGATGCTGGCAGCTCTCAGGCCCACTGAATCACATTTGCTGCTGCGGAGAAGAACGTAATGGGAGCTGTGGTAAAGTCAGGCCCACCTTCGCTGGATCGGCTGGCATGTTGGTCCCGGTCCCATGACAGTTCCGCAGGCAAAAGTCCAGGTTTCGAGGTTTAGGTAGGAGGACACTGACACCAGCCACGTATTCCAGGACCTCAAGAACAGCACTTGGGGTCAGGAGTCACTCTAACAGAAGCCAAAAGCAGGGCAGATCCAGTGGAAACTGGTCAGCAGGGCTCTTTCAGGAGAGGGGGCTTCTTGTTACTTTTGTGTCCCTGCAGCTTAACAGAAGGTCAGTCGCTTCTTTGTCCTTGGTACAAGCGGGAGCAGGTACAGCCCTTAGGGTTCTCCTCACAGTACTCAAAAGCAGGTACAGTCCTTTTTGTGTTTTTCAGAGGTCCAGTACTGTTCTGAAGAAGGTGCCCAGGGGTGGTGCATTCATGCCTGGCACTAGCCAGTGGGGGCAGGGAATGACTCCTGGCCCCTCCCTAACCAATAGGGAAAATCTTCCCAGGGGTAACCCTACCCATTTTCGCAGCAGTAATTGTGTGCCCTACTGCAAACAATTCCTTAGTGCCCATCTCTACCTAAAACCAAGATGATAGAACCTTCCTTCCACAGAGCAGAGGTCCTGTGCCAACCCTAGAGGTGTGCCCAGGAACATGAGCAACCCTTCCCCTGTGGTCACTCAAAACTGGTTCTAGAGCAGCTCCTCTCTCACTGGGATTGGAGCTTGGCTGGCGAGGTGGGCAAAAGAGAGGCAGGCCCAAGTGTGAGGTACATCTGCCAGTGACAGGGTAGGCATCCTTTGAAGTTATGTAAGGGGCTGGGCATAGACCCCGGGCCATCCTGGCAAGGGAAGGTCAACCTCTCCCCACATCCAAGGCCTCTGTCTCATCTTTGAGAGCTAGTTCACGCCTCATCGAGGAGATATTCAGCTCCTGTGTGACGGCAGGAAGCTCAGGCAAATGGGCTTCTAAAGGCATTTGGGCAGGTTAAAGGGGAATTCTAAAAGTACCTTTTGTAAAATATTTATTGCAAATCCAATTTTACCAATAAATTGGATTTGTAATAAATATTTGGGTCATTGTCACTGTAAGGACATGTTTTACATTAACTTTTGCAAGTCCTACATTTAATTACCATACACACTGCCTTATTGGGCAATAAGGTCTACTTAGTAGACTACTGAATTATTACTATTTAAAAGGAGGGTTTAGGCATGTCAAAATGAGTTATTTTGACAGGTCAAATTTGCAGTTTAAACCTGCACAGCCAGGCCACTGGTGGCAGGCTTGCAGTCAGGTTTTCCATTGCCACTTTTGGTGGTGACACAATATGTGCTGCAGTCCACAAGTGACATTTAACGTACAGGCTCTGGGTACACTTTGCAACATATACTAGGGACTTATAGGTAAGTTAATTATGCCAATCAGGAGTATAGCCAATTTTGACATGTTTTTAGTTGTCAGAGCACATGGACTGGGGCATGGTTAGCAGAGATTCAGTGCATAGAATTAAAAAAAGCGGCAGCATCAGTCCAAAAGAAATGGGGGTAATCGTGCAAAATGAGGCTTTTTCTAACATGCCACCCTATATGAAAGGTGGGGAGCAACTCAGCCATTCACTTGGCAGTTCTCATCTAAGATGAAAAACCTAGAAAGGCTATCTGCATTGGCATGGTCAGTCCCGTGTCTGTGCTCCAATATAAAGTCCATTCCCTGTAGGGAGATGGACCACTTCAACAGTTTGGGTTTTCCCCCTTGTTTTTCCCCTCTCAGCTGCATGAGCCATCTGAGAGGCCTGTGGTCAGTTTGAACCCTGAAGTAAGTCCCAAACAGGTAGGGTCTCAGTTTATTCAGTGAGCAAACCACAACGAAAGCTTCCTTCTCTATGGTACTTCAACATTGCTCTCTGGGGAGTAGTATCCTGCTGATAAAGGCAACTGGTTGATTCTGACCCTCATCCTTCAGCTGTGATAACACTGCCCCCAATCCCATGTTCTGAAGCATATGTTTGGACTACCAACTCCTTGCTAAAATCAGGTGCCTTGAGTACAGTCGTTGTACAGTGTCTCCTTCAGGGTATAGAAAGCCTTCTGGCACTCCTTGGTCCAAATTACCTTCTTCTATTTATTTTTTAAAGGAAACAAGCATTGGTAAAGACATACATCTCGCTTTATTTGCAAGAATGGAAATTGTTAATTGGATTAAATGACAATAAAACAAGCCTGTGGTGTTTTAAAACATGTAGTGATAGATCTATTCAAAAGGTCTGAAAGTGAATCGCAAGATCGAGAGCAAAGCTCTCACAATTTATTCCACACAGTCTCGGACTAACATGAATTACTTCCTTATTTCCATTTTTTCGCAGGTGGCTACGTGACTCAGCCTGAGGCAATACTTTCACCATATACATAAAGCAGCACCAACATTTATGTAAAAAAGCCAGAAAACAGAGAATTGTAATGGTACTGCACACTACTTGAGCTAAAATCACCTGTGTGTTCCAAAAGATTCCTCGTGATTTGCCCACCCAGTTTAGGCCATTTTCTAAATAATGTGGAGAGAGCCATGTTGCTATATATCTGCTGCCGGACCACACACCGGACCACACACCTTGACCCTCTGTGTACTGGGAAAACCGGATGTGAATGTCTCCATATGGAAATACAGGTATCGCAGGGTTCAGTATTCCCAACAACTTGAAATCCCATGGGTTTGTGAGTTTTCACCTTGGAATGAGGAATAACCAGGGACATTATTAGCTTCTTGCTGACCCCTTTACTGCTCTTGCATTTAATCAGGTTTTGCCGTGTGCAATATTAACACGCAACATCCAGGAGCCGCGTCTATTCCTGCAAACCTCATTCTTGACTCGGAGGGAACTTTTTGTTTCCACTCAGACGTTGGCACGAGGTATTTTCTGAGTGACTAGCGCCTTTCTTATTCAAGTACATCTCAGTCCAATCCTCGGTCTTGTTACTCTCCGCGTAGAAGGCTATGGTCAGTTTGGAGAGGATTCAAACTGCTGTCTCTGACACATCACAACAGGGTTGGAAGTATTACAGGGGCTTTGGCCTTTGAGACATGTGATATTTTGTACTTTAGTTCCTACGGCCAAGCTAAAATACGTACATGGTACATGATGGGGACAAATAAAATGTCAGGGATAGTGAGAGATTCTCATAGCATTGCACCCTAGAGCATACACACCACAGTTAGGACAACTACTGCTAGCACAGTCTCTGTTATTACCAAAAAACATGAGGAGGAAGTGACAACAGCCCCTCTCTTATAATACTCTCCTACAATACATCAAAGATATTTGTAAAATAAAAATCACACTCAAGTCATTTCAAGGCCTGTTAAGGTATAATGAAAAGTAGCGTTGAAATATCAATGCGCTAGTGTGAGAATCAACCAATCAAGTAGTACTTGTATAGCACGCCTTATCACCACAGAAGGTATCAAGAAGCTGTGCTGCAGGTATCAGTCGAAGTAAATCTAACAATAGTGTGCACTAGTATATGCATTAAGAATTTTACCACACACTTGTATATTACATATGTGCCTGAGCTCTTTACAAATATATGAATAGAGGGGCAGATTTACAAGAAAGTGACTCAGTGCGTGCTGCAAGCCATTTGGCTGCGCCGCACTGAGTCACTTCCAAAGCACAGGGTCTGCGACATATTTACAACAATATGTCGCATCTCTGTGCTTCCCCTGCGCTGGCGCACAAACTGCTGCCATGCGCCGGCGCAGGCACCCTTGCACCATGGTGCAAGGATGCCTGCGTCGTGGTCAGTGCTTAATTTGTGCCGGTGGTTTCCGGTGCTTAGCACCGGCACCTTTTTATAAGGGCCGGGTCTACACCGCCAACTTACATCACTGCAGTCTGCACGCACGTCATGCCGTGGTAAAGTAAATTAAACATAATTACCGGCTTACTGCATGCCGTCTTGTTCAACTTCACACACACTGTGACTGTTACCAGGCTGAGACAGTCTCCAGTCCTTCCATGAAGAAGAAGAGTGTTGATGACGACGTGCAGTGCTGCTGAGAGAGCGCAGCGAGCCCGATAAATAAATCCATTTAAGATTTACTTTCAGTTGAAGTGTTGCCGGTGGGCGGGGCCCTAATTGGGCTGCCTTTGGTTCTATGGGGGTAGGGGGCTACGGCAGGCAGCGTGTGCTGGCGTGCGTAAACTTTTCCCTCGTATGGTGGACCACGCCCGCACACACGCACTGCAGTGGGCGAGTGTAGCAGCAGCACAGCAGTTAATAGCACAACGTCAAGCAGGTGGGCCCTTTTATTCAGCTGCGCAGCAGCCTGCAGGCCTCTTAATAAAGGCAGTGCTGTGCCACCAGTCCAGCAGTAACCGACCGACGACCGCAGTAAGTTAGTTAGTATTATTAATTTTAAAAAATGATGCTCATGCTCACGCTGCTTTTTCTTGCGCGTGGTGTCGCCGTGATGTCAGGTCACCTGAACCAAGTCGGAGGCCTGCCACCCCAGCGCCAGGCCCGAGCAATCATGGCAGTACTGAACCAACTGCTGCGGCTTGTACGTCCTTTCACCGAATCCATCGCACTCCTCAAATGATTTTCCTTCCATACTTGCATTCATCCACTGTCCTTTCACCCACAGCCCTTCACCGTTCACCCTCTCCATCCACTCTCCTTTCACTTGTCACCGAGACCCCGTCGCTCTCCATTGCCCGTTCACCCAGAGCCCAGGGCTCTCCACTTCACCGGGCAGCTTCTCTCTCCTTTCACTTTTCACACAAAAGCCAATCCCTCTCACCCAGTCCCCCTTCCTTTCACGCTGATTCCACTGGTCTGCGCATCCTGAAAGGTCACTGACAACACCACGCTCATCACGCTGAGCCCAGGGCCTTCCTCGTCTTGATATTTCCCCGCGAACACATCGCTCTCATCCATGCCATTTCTCGCAGGGCCCATCCATCAGCTCACTTCGGCGATCCTCCCAGACTTAATCACTCCTCACCTCCCCCTTTCACAGATCAGACCACCCCCTCTTTTCGTCTGAAGTCCATGGCTTTCCTCGGCATCTGCTTTTTCAACGTAGCCTATCGCTGGTGTTGTCCACTCCTGTCCTTTCCCACATACCAGACCACCCTCTTCACCTGCTGTCCGTTCTGCGTTCACAGAGCTAGTTACGATCCTGTCCTTTCACCTGAGCCCATCGCGCTCGTGTCCATCCATAATCAATTAAGGTCTTGTCTTTTCACACAGAAACCATCAATGTGTTATTCTCTGACAGCGCCCACCACTCTCCTCTGACCTTTCTCCTTCCACCACCTGTCATGTCCCCTTCACATCCAGCCCACAGACGAGAAAACCAGTAGTCTCAGGTGTTACAGCTGCAGCACCCGCCTTTCTGTATTCGAGGGATTCCCACGATTGCTAGCTTACATTGTGCAGCTTAAAAATAATACTTCTGGCACTGCTACTAAACAAATTGTTCCAGCACCACTGACAGAGACAGCCTCTTCCTGTCCTTCCTCCCTTAACACCATCAGCCCCGTCTCTCATCTCACAGCGAGCACATTTATTATGAGTGACGGTGTGTACACAAAGCACATCATCCTTAGAGTCGGTTCTTTCTCCCTTCAAACCGATGCGATCGCTTCCCTCATTCTTGCATTCCTCTCCAGTGAGCCAATCATAGCCTTAAACCTTGTCTCTGCGTCCCTTCACACCAACCCTAACACGTCCTTCCCCTTCACAAAGGGTTCTGATCTTTCTCCTACATCCATTTACGAGTCCCTCACTACTTCCTCTCGCACGGATTACATCCCCCTCCTCACCACTTCCTTTCACGCTGAGCCTACCACACCTCATCCTTTCACCTCTCCCACATGGTGTCCATCGCTTGCATTTTCCTTTGCCCTTACTCTCACCACCCCATCACAGACAGAGGGGCTGCCCTACCATGTCACAAAGAACAGAGCACACTCATCTCACCTTCTGCCCTACCACCCTGGCCCTGTCTGAGTCTGAGTCTGAGACCTGAGTAACCAGCGCGCCGATCGGGAGCACTGTGTAGGCAAAAATCAAAGTGTGAATGACACAATAAGAAATGGATGAATTGGGTGGGGGCTCGCTGAAAGCACGTATAACTATATTACACTGTTAGAAACAGTAAATGAATTTGCAGATGATGAGGTCAAAGTTCACAAAGGAGAGGCTAAGGCTGAGTTTAGCAAACAGAGGAGGGAGCACCTTTTCACTGGCTCCCTTTCCAGTGTATTTAATTTTTTAGAAAATGCAAACGCCATCATGCAAAAAGGGGCTTGAGAAGCCTGCCCTCGTGAGAAGATGCAGTGAGACGATTACATTCTTTCCCTGCTCATTTCTCTTCCTAAAATTCAGGGACTAAAACAACTGTTATCTGTAGCACTGTTTTCGTTTGGAGCTCTAGAAAAGACAGAGTCGGCTGCAAGGAATCTATTAAAAGTCATGTAATATTTTGACATGGAAATGGAGTGCCAGCTACACTATTGTTACAAAAAGGCTATCTTTAGCCAACCAACACACACTCAAAGATGGTGTCTTGATTTTGTTGCGGTGAAAGGAAACTGGTGTACCAATGTGTGGGGATGGAGTAGATATCTGACTCTGGGCACTGTCTCATCTTCAACAGCATGGGATCTTTACACTGTCAGAGATTGAACTATGGAGTTGCATTTAAATCACTTCTTCCATTTTTACCTGATCAACTCTCTTACAACCTACATCCACCCACCCACCACGATCATGTAGATAGATGGTATTAGAGAGAATTCAGGGAACAATTGCTGAGCCACTATTAGCACTATCTAGCAAAAGGCGGGAGACACTGACTGCACTCTCTTGTCAGCAAAGCACAGTGTTTTGCTATTGTACTCCACACGTGTGTTAGCACATTCTACATATATTAATGTTTAATGTGTTCTCTCTACCTTTAACATTGTGTGTGTGTGACTGTGTGTGCTTGTGTGTGTTTGGGACAGTGAGTGTGGAGGATGGCTAACGCTCAGTATGGAATGGTTTAGGTTTTTGAGTGTTTGTATGTGAAAAGCACGTATTTTGGTTCTATGTAAGTCTCAGTTGCTCTGGTTAATTTTCATTTCTTCCCTTGGTCTTTGCCACTTAGTATGTGCAATACCTTTGTATTGTTATGTTTTTGCACTCTGTTGCGTCCTCTACTATCCACAAATGTAATATGTCTGTGTGTGGGCATGTGCATGCATACGTACAGTTGTCCTTGTGTGTGTCTGTGTCTCTGCTTTATTCAGCCAACTCAACAAACATCACAGACCAATATGTTTTATATAAACTTCTTGTGAAATAAATTGTGTCTGGCAGTCCTTCCATTGTGACCCTTGCATTGTGGACATGCCTTGTGGCCATGGATGGGTTGTTCTTGTTCTTAGGTGTGATGTTTTTCACAATCCTCTGACTTCTTGATGTACCATAAAGGGCAGCACCAACACTCTGAAAATTGTTCCAGCGCCACTGGCCTGAATGCCTTCCTTAGACATTTTCATGCTTTCTGACCTGGGTGCCTTTGTGTGACATTTCCGTGCTTCCTGGTCTGGGTACTTATATGTGACATTTCCATGCTTTCAGGCCTGGGCGCTTATGTGTGATATTTCCATGCTTTCTGGCCTGGGTGGTTACGTGTAGCTAATTTATTCCAAAATTGTGCTTTAAATGCACTTTTGGTTTAATCTTTTCAAAATGTTCACAGGGTAGGGGAACCTCCTATCAAGTCCTTACTTGTGGGAAGGCTCCCTTGCTGAAATTCAGATCGGGTATTACATCTGACTTTCAGCAGTGCCAGTTGAGGATGTGGGCGGAGCCAATAGCAAATGGGTGGGGCCAGCAGATGAAGTGGGTGGAGCCAGGAAAGAAGTGGGTGTGGCCTCTGAAAAAAATTTGAGCACCTGGACTTCATATTTTACAAATTAAGCACTGCGTGGGGAGATTGTTTTTGTGCAGGAAGGTACACCTTCCTGTACATAAACAATCATTAGAGGTGATTTCCTCTTTCTATGTGTGCTGCAGAATGCAGCACGCATAGAAAGAGGAAAAAAACGAGGAGAAATGAATACATTTCTCCTCGTTGCGCCACCCTACGCCTCCCTTGGGGAGGCGCAGCATTCACACACATTTCCAGATTTACGATTCCTCGTAAATCTGGAAATGTGTCTGGTTCTAAGGGTGTTGCGTGGGAACACCCACAGTAACACCCATGGAACACCCCTTTCACGGAAAGTGCTGCGTGCAATGGGGCCATATTTACAAGGACAGGAAAAGTCACGCAGGGTGGCTTTCCCTGTCCTTGTAAATATGAAGCAGTAAAATGCGCCACCGGTACGCCACAAAAAGTGACGCACCTGTGGCGCAAGGGGCTTGTAAATCTGCCCCAAAGAGTATAAATAAGTCAACACACTATTTCCTTTGTGAGCGCAGGATTCGTTCCAATGCATCAGTAACTTTGACCAGGTGAATGATGTATGAGTTGATTTTCTTCAACACAATGCTTTAGTATATGTGTATGGGAAATCTAATCTATAGGTTTCCCCTTTAAATATTAGATAGGGTTACGCAGGAGAAACTAAAACATTAAATATGGTCTCAAAATATATTTGTAAATGAGTAACCATGGGAACCGGTCCATTTGCAACTCATCATGGGACATGTCCTTTTGCTACTTATCAATGGATGAAGACACCACAGGGGAACTTTCCATCACCCGCTAATAGTGATGCAAGGAATCCAACATGGATGCCATTTGCCACAGGAATCCTGTTCCATCCAGAACCACATCTTTGTCACGATGTGGGCATTTGTGCCAGGTCGTCATGTTATTACAACACAATTTCTGGCTCCAAATTCATAATCGAGCATTGGGACAAGTTATTACAAATCACTGTATTATAGTCTTACGATCAAGAGAAATGTATTAGATTTTGGGACTCACAAAAATGGCGCGTATTAGGGTAACAAATCTATGAAAATCAAAGACTTGGAGACATGCGCCTGTTTCTGCTAACATTATGGTAGGCAGGCAATCCAAAACTCTGCCTTTGCACAAATGTATTCTTTCCTTGTTTTTTTCACCACACAGAATCAATGTTCCATATGTGGAAATCCCTTCCCATTCACCCAAATAAAATATGGGGATATTTGGAGCATTTCCACACCCTATATGTACCCAGGCATCAACCTTTTTTGGAGTAAATGTAGGTGTGCCTTTTTGATTCAATTTGTAATGTCTATGAACAGAAGGAAAACTCAAATGTTTAGGATAGTCTAACATTGCCAGTGGCCACCATCTTGCTTCCTTTAGAAGCTCTCCTTTTCTCACACCTTTGCTAAATGTATAACTGTGAGTACTTCAGCCCGTGCTGGAATCACCACAGCTGTTAGTGGCATCTGCCCTCTCCGTCATCAAGTCTGCAAATCAGGATTTGCAATTTGTGGGCGCAAAGTTTTGTGCACCAAAGTTTAATTTAAGTGTCCAATCTTTTTAGCCATTCGGTCTCGTAGTAATGTTGAGAAGATGGTTTCAGGGAGGGTGGGGACGTCTATTGCTCTACACGTAAGCCAATCCTCACTGTCTACCCAGTTCAACAAAAGAAGCTCAGAATGGCCAAACAGTCCTGAAGCATGCCACCCACCTCATTCCTGGTTTGCAGTGCTGCAGCCCGACCACACTGGGCTTGAAGGTCCGCACTGGATTCCCAACCTTAAAGTGAAGTAGTTCCAAGCTGTGTGCCTCTGCCTCAAGGTGGACTCCAGAATAGATGTCTAAGTTCTTGCAGCTCTCGAAGCCAACCAAACACCTGCGGTCTGAGCAGCTCTGCAGTACATCAAACCATCCTCTTACCAGCCCAGCCAGATTTACAAGATACAGGGGCAGATCCTTGCTTGTTATTCTGCAACACCTCCCAACCCATCTGAGACAAGAACTAAATGTCCTTAGCTTCAGTAGGGGCTAAAGAGACATTTCTTTCTACTGCCAACGAGCAGAGTCACAATCACATGATCACCCATGGCCATAAGTCGCAACCGCTACAAGTACACTGCCCGTCTGCCGTATTCCCATAAGGTCCCCATCATCACTGCACACTGTTGGCTGGTCAAACACCTAAAAGTGGCTAGTCACCCGCCAGTCCATTCCCCTGTTAATGCTTCTCTAAAAGTCCCTTTACCAAAGTCTTATCAACCTTAGTATTTGTGCCTATGCGGCCTCTAAAGAAGGTTAAAAAGTTCAAAAGGCCACAATATACCATGACCCATCCAAATGTGTGCCTAACTATAGCCTGGCACTACCCTAACCGGATCCGAGACCATCAAACCGCATTATCAAAGAAGATGCAGCACCACAATACATTTGGGGTTATCAGGGACGCTTTTAGAAAATCCATGTAGTACTTCAGAGCGCTCTGAGGCACCTACAAGCAGCATAAGCACTTTACGGAATGGCAGAATAAGATGATAAAAAGGTGGCAAGGCTCACAAGCGTTCAGTTCTTTTGTGGTTGTTCAATTTCAGTGGCACTGTGTACTTTACCTCCTCACAAACCTTTGACCAGCCCAGCATTGGGCCATATTTGGACACTCCTTTTCCGGAAGATGAACCCTCACATCACAGTTTCCACATCCCTTCCTATAAAGAGGACATTGACTTCCTTTAATTGGATGGGGCTGTCAATGATAAAGACATTGCTTGTATGTTTGGACTTATTATGCACTTCTACGGCTAGAATCACAGCTGAACTGGAATGAAGCACCCATGACACAACAAGACAGAAAAGGCAGTAGTGTCTCCATGCACAATACACATGGAAGAGAAAACTTAATAAGGAAGACTGTAATATGTAGAAAGTTGCATAAGCAGCTGGTCAGAGATTTCAGTTAGAGCCAAAATATATTAAGATTTAGACTAAGGAAAAAGCACTGCTTGGAAAAAATGTTCAGTTGGCACTATGGCACCCTGGTCAGGCAGACATGTGAAGATTCATGTGGAGCCAGGTGTGGCTGCTTCCCTGAGCCATGTTGTCAACTTGTACAGCAACTAGTGGTGGCCTCTGCCCCTTTTATTGGAGATCATGGCAGCATATTCACACTCTTCCTGTCTAACATCCAAGATTTCAATAGAGGATAAATGTGGGGACCACACACTTCAAACACGCAAACACTTTTGACTTTGATGGAACTTGCTGCTAGACTTAAGTAAACTGAGTTAGGACTTTTGGCCCAAAACCCGTGACCTTCCTTTAGTTTAAGAATTAAGTCACTTTTATGAAAAGATACCTGAAACTTTTCATGGCAATTTATATTAGAGGTTTCTTCACATCTAGTTCTCTCCCAGTTGAGTAGAGGAAAACATAGGCAAAGTAGACTTCTGTAGTAGCTTTATCATTATACACGAGTATCGCAGAAATGAAAGCCTTATGCCTCTACACTAGATGAATGCATGACTAAATATGAAGTAGGTAGGGATCTACAAAGCCCTGATGAAGGCCACTGACCTGATAAGGCACTAAGAACAGCTGAAACCTGTTGACAGACAGATAGTTGACGCGCAAAACATTTATTTCGACAGCCATCAAACACTCTTTCTCTTTAACCATACCCAGGATACCCACATATAAAGGAGATATGATTTGGGTTTACTCTGAGGTATTTTTTATCAGTCCTGGAACCCTACAAATATCCAGTTGTTACTTATACCAAGCTCTCTCAACAAGGTCGGTCCATCCTAGTGGTACTCACCTACTGGGATGGGAAAACGACATTAATGATGAAGCATGCCACAAAAAATGTGGATGAGATGTCTTTTTCCAGTATCCTTCTAATCTATGACACATGAGAGTAAAAAATAGAATGTTCTAAAAGTGTCATACTCTTTTGTGAGATATAAATATACTAATGACACGTGTAGCATACAAATACCAATTACGTGATGTAACATACTGTAATTTTAAATATAACATGTCCATGATCCTTTTGGATTAATCCTGATGATAATGTAGATTGAAACAAGCTCTGAAAGCAGCAGATGTGCAACTTATACAGTTATTTGGAAGAGTTTGGAACCAGTGCTGAGAGCAATGCTTACCCTGCCGGAAGCTTGAATCAATGGATCGATCTGGTGAAAAACCATTGGTCAGTGGGCCACAGCTTAGGTCAATCAATTGATGGAGTCTCAACTTCCTGCAGTAGATGGAGGCAGCCTCTGGCTCCAGGGCAATCAATAGCTGTTCTGGATAGTCAGGGGAAATCAGGCCCGCCTGTTGAGAACATCACAACCCCTTGTTAGTCCAACACTGAAACCAAAAGCCTTGAGTTTTGGCAATATTTAACTCACAACAGACCAACTAAACAGGACAATCATGTAAAAAGCAGACAATTGTGACATTTGGCTCATGGTTAATGGTGTTTACTACCAGCCAGTGCTTTTATCAACCTAGCTCTGAATCGCTTCTAATTTACTGCATTAGAACTAGAGTCAGACCTAAACATGGGAATGGCGCATTCACTAAAATGAGCAGCAAAAGAGCAACATTTAATCTAGTCATCATCTTGACTCAACCCTTGTCTGCCTTAATAGGAATTCTCAACCTAGAATCAAAAGGATGTGGAAGACGTGGTAATGCGTGATTTTGCCACAGTAATGTTTGCCACTCGATGAACCGGTTAGTGCCAGTAATACTGAGCTGTGCCTTGTTTCTGTGAGAACTATCTTGATATAAGAAGGGGTGAAGCGTCCGGTTGATCATAGTGTAGTTGTGTTTCAGTGCAGCAAGTGCTGTTTGAGGGAACACCAAGCACACCATACTCTTTTCTCGGCCATTCCTGCCATTATGCTCTTTGAAATCTTTTTTTCAGAAAAACCCGCCTTTAATGAAGATGGGTCATGGGGACTGGAGGGATTTCCATCTTGGTTCACACACTTGAAGAGAGTGCACTTAACACATCATTAAGGAACGAATGATTTACCATTGTGGGGAACCTAAATGAGCCCCAGTGAAAGGAGAAATTGAGACAAATGAGGTCTTGCACATTAACAGTCACTTAGGATGCAATTTAACAGCAGTTCAGTTGTACTGCAGTAGACATTTAATCATTGTTTATTTAGTTTCTCTTCAATATTTCTCAGCACATCACCAGCCACCAGTAATGCTTTATTTGAACCAGTGCTTAATTTAAGCCAGTGGTGGTGCAGGTGGTGCCCATCGGCACTCAGTTTTGGGGTCCAGTGCATATTTTTGCTCAACAGACTTTGATCCAGAGCAGTGCTTAATTTGAGCTGGTGGTTTCTGGTGCTCGACACCGGCACTTAATTGTCAACACCGGAGCTTGTGACAGTCTGCCACAAGGTGGCGCTCTCAGACTAATTTAAAGATGACCATAACAAAAGGTAATTATTAATTCAATATACATTAAAAATGACTATTACCTGCGGCCCAAGCCATTTTTATAGCTTTGGGGGCCTGGAATAGTCCGAATTGTCATACTTGTAGGAGGGTGATAATTAGTAGAAAGAAAACCTACAACTGAGCTTTCTCAGGAATGACCCTAGAATCTGGAACTCCCTGCCCTCTGAAATCAGG
Source organism: Calotriton arnoldi (assembly GCA_963921515.1). Classification (NCBI taxonomy): domain Eukaryota; kingdom Metazoa; phylum Chordata; class Amphibia; order Caudata; family Salamandridae; genus Calotriton; species Calotriton arnoldi. The sequence continues at coordinate 165,453 of CAWUFW010003060.1, read as the reverse complement.
CTGAACCCGACAATCACATCATTCAAAAAAGAAGTCAAACTGATTTTGATGAACGAAACTTTACCCTAGAACACACTAACTCAGTTATCTGGATAATGATTTGGCGCAGGTTCTCAACCTGGGCTATCACTCGGCGTCTACATCCTGGTTTATAACTCACTGACCTTTTCCTGACTTGCTACAGGTATTGTCAGCATTTGTGTTTCTTGGTTGCAATGTTTTCTTCTTGCCTAACCATTTTAAAGCGCTCTGATACCCTTCTAGGGTCAAGTTTGTGCTATATAAAACTTTATAAATAAAATACAAAAAAATGAGTAGCTGTGTTGTTACTATCATTGACAGCATAGCAATGTGTGGTGCAAGCTGCGGTGGCCTCACAATGACAGCCCTAGCATTTATTGTTTTACAAATTAAGCACTGACAGAGCAAGAGAACGAAAAACACAAAAGGAGGAAAGAAGTAGGAAGCGGAAGATGGAAAAACAGTGACACAGGGAGAAAGCAGGGATGTAAAAGATCATACATGAGTGAGATAAAGTGGCAGTGAGTGTCTGGGGGTGAATGAAAGAGTCATGAAGTGGATTCAAGACTACACAGCCTTGCAATTCGGCACCCAGACCTTCGCTATCACTAGCCACAGGCTTCGGCGCAAAACCTTGGGCCCGGCACTAACTCTTTTATAAATTAAGCACAGGTTTGAGCCACACAGAACTGAATCTCTGAAAGAACTTGGGCTGCTTTTACTAAAGCAAAACTATAAATGTGATGTTTGCATCTTATCCATTAGCTCTTTTGCCCTCTGTCCTTTGTGAAATTTGATCACAAGAGAAATAGACGTAAAGAAGGGGGAGATGAGTTGAAAATCCTAAGAAATAGACAAGCCTGTTTGCTACGAATGACAAATAACTATGAAATATATCATAGTCCACGGTCGAATGTTACTACATATAGAACTGAAGACAGAAATTCTTGCAAGCCGGGTGAGTGAGATTTCAGCAATTTCCCAGTCTGACTGAGGATGTAGTCTGCGCGCATATAGACAGAAATAGATTTCCAGGTTTTAGCAACAGCCACCGTGAACGCTCTGTCACCAAACCTTGGATATTGTGACCTTGGAACAATAGACAAAGCTTTGCCAAGTTCAGGGGACACATTGGTGAAAACTAGTGGAATTTAGCTGCAATAAAGTTAGAAAAGAGCTCAGACAGTGCCTTCATAACTATAACCATCAGTTTGAAGAAGACACTGCTTTTTATGGGCTGGAGGAGAATGGCGGAGGCACGTGAGAACTTTGGGGTATTGACTGAGAGCTGGGCAGCTGCATTCTGTCCCAGCTGCAATTCTTTGAGTGGCATTTCTGATGATAAAAGCAAAACTAAATTCCCATAGCCAAGGTGTAGTTGGATGAGAGCTTTCATGACTGGAACCTGAAGTCATAGTCTGCAAACTCATATTAAAAAAACATAGGGCCTTGTTTAGTGTTTGACATAAAGGCTACTCTGCCGCAAGTGTGGTGGAGTGTCTGCAAATGAGGTGGAGTGTCTGCAAATGTGGTGGAGTGTCTGCAAATGTGGTGGAGTGTCTGCAAATGAGGTGGAGTGTCTGCAAATGAGGTGGAGTCTCTGCAAATGTGGTGGAGTGTCTGTCGGTCAAACTCTCAGTCCCCTCTCTCGATTTAGAAACAGATGAACTGTGTTATGTTTTAGCCGGTGGACCCTCTTCCGGCTCCGCCAGCAGAAACCTTAGACCGATGGCCCAAAGACATCAGTCGTCAGTCCGAGTACCCCAGACCATACATCATAGCTAGGGTAAATGTTCTAACGTTCTGTTTGTAACCTCTAAGAAAATCCTGGTAGTCCCGAAGAAGAAAAATTAAAAATGATTCCCACACATTGGGAGAAAACTCCCAGGGTGTCACAGACAGTAGTTTTTACTTTCAAAAAACAAACTCCTGCTTTAGGAATTTGTTTTGGAAAAGCAAAAAACTTTGCTGAGTGGCTGCATGAAAGATAGCGGCTGATCAGCAAAGCCAGAGTGCATTCAGAGGAGCCGCTGAAAGGGCAGAGATTCAGCTGAACGCAGAGATCTCTAAATGTGATGTGGAGACTCTAAAGAAGACAAATAATCTTCAGATCATAGACTGCTGAAACATTGAGGTTACATAAATGTCCCTCAGCAAACTGTTCAATCTACACCTAATCCCTCTGTCGATCACTTGCTCCTACAACTGCTAGGACTGTAGTTAGAATAGTAACATAACCCAGTCTTAAAATATATGGAATGTGAATTTGACTGAACTGTACAACTCAATTGTTTATGGGACACTTATGTAGAGTCAAGACTTTGACAGTCTGTGGGCCCAATTGACAAATGTAAATTACACGTTTGTGTAAGTTCTCTCTTTTTCACTGTGCATAAACATATGATTCAAATGTAAGCTTACATCTGTGGAGACTCCACAGTTGAGGCGGAGAACTCTGCACATAGAGAGACAGGCCCGTCCTTACTATTGAACAGTGGCGGCTCCTCCACTAGGGCAGAGGAGCGTCACCCCACTGCTTTCTCGCAGTGCGAGAAGCAGAAACATAAAATGGTAATAACTGCGAAAAAGCAGAAGGGTTTGGGCGGGCGGGTGGTCGGGGCTGCTCTGCGAGAAGGGCTGGGCAGGGGAGGAGTGGCGTGCCCACTCCTGTGTGCGCATGACTGGTTTGGTCAGCCCTCTGGGGCCGACCAAACCAGTCATGCGCACTCTGCCCTTCTAAATGCAGGATGCAATGCAGCCTACATGAAGAACATGTCTTTACAAGAAACAATGGTACAAAAAAGGCCACAAGGGTCCTGGGTTAGCCTAGGCTAATATTATTTAAACGAGCGCTAGTCAGGTAACCAAAAATTATTCAGCCCACGGGGGGCTAGTTACGCAGTATATGCAGGGACGCAAGGTTGAAATGACATCACATTTATTAACAGCATAAATGGAGTATCAATTTTTTCTATTCAGGTGATAGTTCTGGTGCTCACAAAAGAATATAGTGAAGGTGCGTGAAGCGAGGGGTGCTGGTGACATTTAAAATTACATCGCATTGACAACAGAAAGCAAAACTCCGAAACGAATTAATACAAAAGGAGTTTTTGTTGTAATGGGTCGACGGCGTTTTGATCTCATAAATTCGAGATCATCACCAGGACGAAAGTATGTGAGCACAAAGAATTTGCCAAAGTAATGCAGAGACAAAGGGCCACAGGGGGCTGGAATGGGGGACCCGGGTGCGGCGGGTAACATGTCCAGAGTCACGGAACCGAAGAAGCCAACACCCCGGGGGACGTGAGTGTGCGGCAGCCGTAATGGGTCTAGGGGAGAAAAGTAAGGTCCGAGGGCCACAGGGCCACAGGGGGCCTGTAGGAAATGGAACGGCAGAGTGAAGCCGGAGTCCCGAGGCAGTTGAATGTGACAACTCAAGAGCTGAGAAGGGTCTTGGTATGGATGGTGAAGTCCGGTGGCCAAGGGTGGCCGGTGAAGCGAGGCGGGAACGGCGGAATGGAGCCGGAGTCCCGATTCAGTTAAGAAAAAAAAAACACCCCGTAGAGTGTGGGTGTTGTCACCAATTTAAAGGTCCGCTAGCGTCGGGCCAAGGGAGATGCCGGGCGGAGGCTCCGTGGTCGTCTCCAGATGGATATACTGCGTAACTAGCCCCCCGTGGGCTGAATGATTTGTTGGTTACCTGACTAGCGCTCGTTTAAATATTATTAGCCTAGGCTAACCCAGGACCCTTGTGGCCTTTTTTGTACCATTGTTTCTTGTAAAAACATAGACTACCCCTGGTCGGAATACTGGGGTTCCCTTGTTCATGATAATATATACATGAAGAACATGGCCCGGCCATTAGCCCCTGGCTGAGCAAATCCCGACAAATCACAATGCTGCTTGCAGCATTGTGATTGGCTTAGGGGTGGGAGCCTGGCTGCCTGCTTTCTGTTCCTGCCGGAGGCAGGAGAGCAGGAGCAGTAGCAGAGACGACGCAGGACCCGGCTGGTGCAAAGGTAAGTTTAATTTTTTATTATTATTAAATTAACCCCCCGTGCGACCCCCCTCCCCGCGTTATCCCCCACCCCTCCACCCTTGAGTAATGCCGGCCACAACAGCTATTGAAACAACAACAAGGGGATAGATCGAATGCCTGAATTAATCTCAGCCAATAGCAATCGCTAGCACCGCATTCCAATCCATCATTTTTCGCCCACTAAGCAACCTCAGTTTGGACCCAGCTATATGCAAATCAGCCAAGACCCTGCTCCTCGTGGGAACAGTCCAGCCGTACTTCCAAGTAAGGTCCTCTCTGAACCTGGGTTGCTTGTGTTCCAAATCAGGGAGAACCTGGCTTGGCAGTTCGGGCTTTGACTGTTCGCATTGGAACAGGGTGAAGACTGATTGCCCTACAGCTGGGTACAAACTGAGGTGGAGTGGTGAGCAAAATAATGATGGATTGTGATGCGGCCCCAAGTAATTACAAGTGGCTGAAATTAACTCATGCATTCCATCAATACTTTTTGTATACTTTAGTGTGTCTTTACTCTTGAATAATTTGTTTGTGAATAGCAAAAGAGTGAACTTACACAAAAGTGTAAGTTTACCGATGTGAATAGGGCCATATATGTTTCTGTGACCAGTCTATAATAGATCCACAACATTATGTGTAATCAACATATTTGTTGTAGAGTCTTTACAAGCCAATGTGGATTATTGGTGTAGAGCCGCCCTCTACTCATCTGTCTTAGTTATTTAATTTTGGGATCATATTGTGAAATGTTCTCCATGAGGTGGTTTGGGTTATTTCAATGTACGGTGTTATGTATTGAGACAATAAAAAAGTACTGATCATCGAAGATGGCATTGAGGCATCCTAACGATGGCATGTATGGCAAGCTGGATCCAACAACCTGCCTTATCAATTACTACTAGTAGAGGATGGCTGTCTAAAGTACACTGCAGGTGTTTCTGTTTGTTTGTAGGCTTTAAAATAGCTCCTCATTTCTCTGTAATTTAGAGAAGATTCATTAAAGGTTGACTTCTTCAATCACCCAAGTGGTGGAGTAAATTCATTTGCCCAGGAATGTGTGGCTTTGAAAGTCTTGAAATTCTGTAGACTTATGTGTGACAACCAGCTGCCAGAGACCTAGGTTTAACTACTTATGTGTGTGTTTATTGTTCATGTGCTGAGAAAGCATCAAACCATGCCAGGCATGGAGATGCAGTTTCCCTTGTTCCGGAGTGTGTATAATTTCAGTAATCCGTGCATTTACTTAAGCAGAGCTTGTCTGACTTATTTCCTAATAACATAATTTTTTCATATATATGACTGTTTCTCCCTAACCTGTCTTTTAAAGGTTGGCACAGCTGGGCAGCAGTCATTTAAACAACTTCTTAGAGGCCCCAAGACAAGTGTGATGCACCTTATATTCAGAAACTAGGAAGCACATGTGTATGATGAAAAAGAGCAAAGCTACAAATCCCAGAAGGCAGAGTGATTCTGACCAAAATACTGCGACTGGCTGAAAGTGTAACATGACAAAGGGCAAAATGGTAGCACTGCAGTCACTTGTCAAGACCATTTACGAAAGATGGTCTGACTTAGAGCACACTCTAGAACAAGTCAACATAACCATTGACAGACTGTAGCAATAATTAATAACATGGCTATGAAGGACCAGTGGGGTTGGTTTAGACTTATACATATGTCAAACCACTGACTGAATCACTAGTTGTGCTGGGCAGTCAGTCACTTGCAGGGTAACATCTAAAAGGCTGAGGCAGAGTCAGTCATATGTTATTCTTGCATCTGAAAGGGTATTAGAGATGGGACAGAGTTTAGGGATATCTTGCCACATGGCGGAGTGAGGAGATGAAGGCCTTAGGAATAAAACTAATGTTTGAAGATGAACTCCAGAAGCTTTGCTTTCATTCAAACACGATTTTGGGTTGAGTTAGTTTGAAAGATTAGTGGGAGCGTGAAAGAATCCAGTTTTGGCCCAGAAAACAATGGAAAGGAGACCATTCAGAGAAGTAAAAAGAATAACATATAAATACAATGAAGCCGGTGAAAAGACTGAGATATACTCCTCGCGGCTGAGAGTGCCAGTCAACCACAGCCAAGAAGTACACAAATATGGCAGCCAGAGTCTCCTTCTTAGTGTTTTGTTGATAACAAGGATGTTGAAGGCGTGAATGAATGGATTTTTCAATGTTCTTGTCAAGGAAGCAAGCACCAGCAACTGACCATACTATTGTATAACCATGTATATTTTAATTAAAAAGATAGTGTATGAATTGCCAACATTTTCCAACAGAGAAGTATTTTCCCCCTTGCAGTTGCAAATGTTTCTTGTTAATGTTTTATGGAGTTCAATATCTCAATGAAGTGTCTTACTTTCTTTACAGTGTCAATGATCAGGAATAACATTTGCTTTCTTGTGAATCATCTCCTTAGATTCCCAAAGAGCAGAGGGGGTTAAACATTCATGATCTGTGTACATGTTCTCTACACTGAGGAGAAAGAGTTTCTAAAGATGTTTCTCTTATAAATCTCACGGTGGCCTTACTCACTGATAACCAATAAAAGGTTTAGTAGAAGCTGACGAGTATAGAAGACGTCAAAATGCAAACAACTTTCCAATTAATGTGTCAGATTATACCGACATCAAGTGTATGCTTTCTTGTGTGCTCCTTTAAGAACTTGGATATTTGCCCATAGACTAGGGAATGGCCTGTCTAGCCAACATGCAGGCTCTAAACAGAGGTTCACGAAATCAGATGATGTAGGTAGTATTATTTATTTGCGTTACATCTTCAATTTGTAGTTTGTTTGGACCATTACAAGAAACTTTTACTTAACATGTGGGATTTGCTGAAACGAGAATATATGACTTGATGGACTGATGATAACTCATTTTCAGTCCATTCTTTGAGGGGGGAAATAGTGGTCACATTAATCTTCATAATCTCATATAGTCATTACTCTGGACCATTTTTTAATTTACAGGAACACCAATGTACCTCAAAATGAGAACATCAGCACATGTGACTGGAAAAGCGCAGAATGCACATATAGGAAATTGTACTTAGGGGAGGGAATCAAAGGATTTAAGACAGTTGCCGGAGTCCACTTGGGAGCAATAAAATGTAGGATATCCTGGTCATTTCTACCACCATGCAGAACAGTATACATGAAGATCTACCATCATATAGTCATGGCTAGTGATGTCACTTGTTATTTGTGGAATATGACATAGTTGGGCACTTGGTTACAATTTTACAAACAAAGGAGCAAATAGTTTGAAACCGATTTCATACGCACGCGCACACAGTACATCCTACTTGACTATGAACAATCGGGATCAGATCTGCCAACTCACATGGTGCCTCTGTGGGACACACGGTTTCGGCACTCATCACATGGCCAGCTAGTACAGAGCGACTGTCACGCGGTAAACTGTAAACCATTGAACATAGTTTGTTTTTAGCTCGTCTGTGCAGCCTCTGCACTGCAGAAGTCTCCATTTAGGCCAGCGTATTAAAGCTTTACATAGGAGTTTTTTATCTCCAGGGGTAGGAGCACTGCAGGGAGTTTGGTGGGTGTTACTGGCTGGGCAGTGTTGGACAATAGTATTAGTAAGCATAAAATTCTACATCGTTGGGCATTCACGGATTATTCAAAACCAATATTATTTATATATGTAAAATGACAAAATGGTAGGAAAAAAAGGAAAATACAGATGTTGTTTAATAGTTCAGTCATCGAGAGGGTGCCCCAAATAGCACACAACAATAATTTCAATTTCTTTCAGTCACAAATCCAGTTAAATCTTTGATTGAAAATGGTGCACAGGCCAGTAGGGCTTCCAGGTCATGGATTCCATTGGTTTACTTTCCTTGAGGAGTCCATCTTTGAGATGCCGTGCCCGCCCTACGCGTTTTGCTGTTGCCGGCTGTATGGACCCAGTAATAGTGTTTGATGTGGTGTCACAAGAGACACATGTAAAGCAGCTTGTGCATTCCCAGCGTCCAGTGTCCCATGAGACAGATGTTTTCCCATGTAGATGCTGTTTTCTTCCAAGAGTTTGCCAGTCAGTGGTCTAGTTGGGGAGGCAATAGGGAGGGGAGCCGAGCTCCACTCTAGCACGCGAACAAGACATCGCCGGTCCCACTTTTGCAAGATGCATGTGGACTGATGCAGCCGCTGCTGCGTACACTTCATTTATGTTTATTTGTGTTGTTATTCTTATTGAAAAACAGAACAATGGCTCAGGTGTACAGTACAATACGATGTACAAAGTGCAGGAGGGAAGGACAAGTGGGGGATATGGAAAGAGAGGGGGAGGGAGTCACACATTGCATATAATACTAACAGTAACCATAAGTATAAAATCCTTGACATCGAGGAACAGCAGGCCCAGTTGCCCCACTGGGAGAAGTAACATGTGGAAAAATCCAACAAGAAAGGACGGGAGTACCCAGGATTGGGGGGAGGGAAGAGTGAATTGAGGGGTGAGGGAACTATAGCAAAGAATAGAGGTGAAAAGTATCCCATGCTAGTGACAAGAAGCGTTCAGCAGGACAGGAAGAGGTGATGCTCGTGTCCGCAAACGGAAAACGGTGCAGGCTCATGATAGGGCAACGAGTCGAGGTGTGTCCGAGGGGGATAGAGGGAGGAGAGAGGAAAGAAAGGATAAAGAATAAAGAAAAAAGAAAGGGAAGGAAGGAAGGAAGAAAGAGAGGAGGGGAGGAAGAACAAAAGCGATGTAGAGGAGGAGGGAGAGAATAAAAGAGGTAAAGAGGAAAGTAAACGAGAAGGAGAGGAGACAGGGATAAAGTGGGGGAATAGGGGAAGGGATGGGGCGAAGGGGGAAGGGGGTGTGAGGAGCCAGGGTCCCACTGACGTAACCCGCCAGTTCGGTGATGCAAGCTGCTGAATATACTAGGAGTTGTCCCGGAGAAAAGGCGCCCATGTCTGCAGGAATACCGCAGACTGGTCTTGCAGGTTGCAAATGACACGTTCATGGGCTGCTGACCTGATCATTGCCACCGTCCAGTCCTCCTGCGAGGGTGGTATGGGGGAACGCCGTTTGCGGAGAGTGCTAATTTTGGCGGTCGCAAGGGCCGTGTGCGGGAGGCAGCGTTGCGGGCGGGATAGATCGGGGAGCCCCACATCATGTAGAAGAATCAAAGAGTGGCGTACGCTGCATTTAGTGACAGCAACTACGCATTGCTGATACAACTTGCAAACGTTTCTTGTGCAGGCACCCCATACCATAGGAAATTGTATTTGTGCCTCCCACTCTAAAGGAGTCGTTATAGCCTGCAATGTTTTGACATTTAGCGTAATGACCTTTTAAGTGAACATTTACCTCTAGAATATTCTAAGGCATACAAAAAAACATACGCCAATACTTTACTAGCCCATTGGGCTTACAAGTGCACCATTTCCCACAAGATTTCCCATAATTCCTTGGGGAGAAACCACAACTCTTCAGTTAAGTATCTTCAGATCCTACAGTCTTTGACTAGCCTCAGTGTTCAGGCTTTTGTCTGAAGCAACTGAAAAGACAAAATAGTTTAGTGTAGTAGTATAATATATTAGCAACAAAGTCTGCTTTATTAAGTATATTTAATGGCCTTTCCTATTCAATAATGCATCCTTACAATAAGAAATTCATTAGCAAGAAAGAAGATGAAAAATGGCCACATGAACACTGGTGCATGGGAGCAAGGAATGACTTCTGTGGCGGAAAGTAGGTCTAGCAAGGCAGAACCTCAGGTTTCCACGCGGGAGGAGTTCATTTGGGAAACTACAACAAATGATTTCCGGCCAACTACAGATAGTTGCCAACACTCGTCGTTGGCAACGGCTACATTTTTTACTAGTGACAGATGTAGAAAGTTATTGGCTTTGGAGATCCAAGGAAGAAAGTGAGTCAAAAGAATTTGCCCCAAATATATAATATTATTTAAGAACATTCTCTGGATATAACTATTTTCATTATTAGACAACATAAAAGGAATGCATTATAGTCAGATTGAATAAAGCTCGGGATTATTTTCGCAAAAGGAAAGATACTTAGTGTATTGTTAAAATTAACTAGGATAAAAAGAAGCTGCATCTAAGAATTCTCCATAACCCCCTCGTGTAACAACATCTCTGTAGGATGGTGCAAATACCCGGAAAGTTATTATGTCCAAACTGGCTGTCATCAGAGGATTTTAAGTAGTTTGTAGAGTTAGCCGTCACTTAGTGAAGATGCCCTTGGATTCGACTCTTGATGAATATCCAGCCTGAGAAAACACATTGATGTTTAGGACTTACAGGGTTTGGCATCGATCTACTCACGCGGCAACAGCATAAAAGAGAAACTGGCCAGAAGCCCACTGCGAGCGATTGTCAAAGCCATGCAGGCATGCAAGCTCAACTTACACATGCCAAATTAATTTTTTATGAGTATAAAGTCACAGCTGTGATTCACAAAATATGGGTTTTACAGGATGCTCATAAATAGATCTGCTCACATTTTTTCTTATGGGTAAAACTTCTCCCAGGGGCGCGGAGTGAGAGTTTTAAGCAGTAGCTCATCGAAGCGAACCACGTCCTGGACATCTCCCAATCCGGCTTCCAAAGCAACGACAGCACCGAGACCGCACTCCTCGCTACAACCAATGACATCCGCTCCCTCTTCAACCGGGGCGAAACCGCAGCCCTCATCCTTCTGGACCTCTCAGCTGCCTTCGACACCGTCTCCCACCGCACTTTAACCACGAGACTCCATGACGCCGGCATCCACGACAAGGCCCTGGACTGTGTCCACTCTTTCCTCCCCGGTCAAACACAGCGAGTCAGACTACCTCCATTCCTATCAGAACCCACAGAGATCAGCTGCAGTGTCCCCCAGGGCTCCTTCCTGTGCCCCACCCTCTTCAACATCTACATGGCCCCACTCGCAGCCATCGTCAGGAACCACAGACTCAACATCGTCTCCTATGCCGACGACACCCGGTGGATTGTCTCTCCCTCACCAATGAACCCACAGCTGCCTGAAACAACTTCCACAGCGGGATGAAGGCCGATGCCACCTGGATGAAAGACAGTTGCCTCAAACTCAACTCGGACAAAACCAAAGTCCTCATCCTGGGACCCACCCCCTCAGCTTGGGACGACTCCTGGTGGCCCGTCGCATTGGGAACCCTCCACCCCCCATGGACCACGCTCAAAACCTCGGCATCATACTGGACTCCTCGCTCACAATGAACTGCCAGATCAACGCCATATCCTCATCATGCTTCCACATGCTCCGCCTGCTTTGAAAGACATTCAGATGGATCCCAACTGAATCCAAAAAGACGGTCACCTATGCACTCATCAGCAGCAGACTCGAATACGGCAACACACTCTGTGCCGGATTCACCCAGAAACTCCTCAGGAAGCTACAGAACGTTCAAAATGCCACAGCAAGACTGGTCCTCAACATCCCCCGCCACAGTAACATCACCGAACACTTTCGAGACCTCCACTGGCTCCCAGTCAACAAAAGAATCACTTTTAAGCTCCTGACACATGCCTACTAAGCCCTCCACGACGCAGGACCAGCATATCTGAACCACCGCCTCTCATTCCACGTACCCATCAGACACCTCCACTCCACCCAACTGGCCCTGGCCACCGTCCCATGGATCCACAAGACTAATCCTACCTCGCCGCCAAGACCTGGAACACCCTGCCTCTCCAACTCAGGCAATCCCCGCCGCTGACCCAATTCAAAAAGGATCTCAAGACCTGGCTCTTCTTCTGAACCCCAGCGCCCAGACAGATCAGCAGCCCCCCTCCCTCCCTCAGCGCCTTGAGACCCTCACAGGTGGGTAGCCGCGCTATACAAACTCTGATTGATTGATTGATTGATTGTAGGGGCAGCTATGTGGGCGGAGTGATAGGATGGGGTAAGTGAGGTGGGGGAACGGGACAAGGGATGAAAATAGAAAAAAAAGAAAGGAAAAAAAACCGTACCTGGCGCAGGCCCGTCACTTTTCTGCTCCGAGTCCTCGCTGTAGCACAGGCTCCCCTGCGGCCAATCCTGATGCTGCTGTCATGTTTGAAAGCAACGTTGGCCTGAGCGCTGTGAATTTGCGCTGCCAGAGAACTTGGAAGCCTGTGCTTTGCTGTCTCCAACCCAGCAACGCAGCTGGGTTGGAGACAGCTCAATGCGCATGTCGGTTTGGCCGGCCTGAGATGGACAAACCGACATGCACACTGATAGCCGTGCCCACAATTCCCTCGGCTGACTGCCCCCGCGATGGCCCCACCCCCAAGACTAGAACTTGACAAATAAAACGATAGTAAACCTGTTTTATTATTGTTTTATTTTTCAAGTTTTGAGGCTGGCAGGGGGGCGACGCTCCTCCGCTATAGCGGAGAAACCGCCACTGGTTTAAGGCAAGAATGCCCTGAAAAGTTTAGAATCGCTCACAAACATACTGATTTGTGGAAATTCACACATTTTCCAATCGTGCATTCCCTTTCTTTGAACTGAGATTTACTACTACTAGGGGGTGGAGAGACTTTGTTTACTAGATGGTTTTGGGAAGAGAAAACCCCTAAAATTGGTGGCAGCATAAACAAGGGAGTCTCCCATTCGGAAAATATCTTCTCATGGAGGACAAAGAAATGAATTAAAATGTGTATTTGCACTTGCTTGCAAATTTTTTTCTTAGGGTCTTGCAAATTACTCGAAATTTCACAAAATGACACACAATTTCGCAAAAATGTAAGCCCGGCATTTGGCGCAGTTCTTTAGAGTGAAATGCTACCTTGTAAACATTTTGGGCTCATGCACGCATTTCATGGTAAAAATATATTCATAAAAACATAAGTGCACCGAACAACAGCTGTTCACATTCTGGTTGTTGATGTTGTTCCTCGGCTCCTGTGCCATTTATGCAATTACGCCACCTAACATAATGGTGTAATTTAACGAATTTCATGTAACATGTAAAACACGAAATTCACAAAATTTCACAAGATTACCGTGGAGTAACGGAAATCTATTCCAGGCCTAATTTTTGTATTACCAAAAATAGACATGAGAAAATAGAATTGACAAAAAGAATGGTAGAACTACTTCTGGGAAAACTGTGACAGTTGCAGCTTTCCAGAAGTACTATGCAATATGTTTGTAAATTCTGATTCAGTCGGATTTTACACCAAATGTAGGAGCAAATGTATAGAAGTAAATTTCAAACCCTTTGTGTGGTTCATGGCTAATAACATAGCACATGTCTTTGTACGTTCACCCATTGGGACAGATTGGCAATGAAGACCAGGTGTTTATTGTTACCCAACTCAATGATACTCATTTTATTGACCTCAGAAAGATGAGAGGATGAATGGCCCTGCTGCAATTCAAACCAGTGGCCATGAGGTCAAACAAAAGTTTCTGGAGTGGATGCATTAGTCCACTGAGTCACCATGCTAGGCCTATTGCTCCTCACCCATGCGTTGGAAGGATGGGAGCACCAGTTTAGAAAACTTTGCAGCATGCACACTTTTTTATATTTCTCTTGTGCAAATAGGCTTGTTTGTTGCTCATGAAGTACCCATACTGTTCCCTATATGTGATAAAGTCCTCCATTCTGAACTTTATAAGGATATAGCAAGTTGCAGAGGAGTTCCCTAACCATAAGGAGGCACATCTAGGGAATAGCCAGATTATTTAAATAGCCCCCACTTTGAACAAAATCTCTTATGGCACCAAGCAAGTGAAGCAAGCCATTGTGACCCTCAGCAAAAGAGATTGCTTGTTTCTTCCATCCACGCATCTATCCATCCACCCTTTCACCCTTCCATCCATCCGCTGCTATCCACCATTTCATCCTCACTTTCTGTCATCCATTGAATCTTTCATCCATCATTCAGTCTGTCACCATTTCATCCATCCATCAGTCCACCCATCTATATCCAAACCTATCTATCCATCTTCAAACCTATCCATCCTCCCTTTCACTCCTCCATCCATCCATACACCCTTTCACTCAGCCATCCATCCTTTCACTCATCCATCCACCCTTTGACCAATCCACCTATCCACTCATCCATCTATCCATTTATCCTTTCACTCATCCATCCTTCCTTTCACTCATCATCCATGCTCCCTTTCACTCATGCGTCCATCCACCCTTTCACTCATCCATCATCCACCCTTTCATCCAGCCATCCATATACCCTCCCTTTCACTCTTCTAGCCATTCTATCACTCATCCATTCTTACATCTATCCTTTCTCTCATCCATCCATCCATCCATTCTTTTGCTCATCCATCCACCCTTTGCCCCATCCATCCACGCATCCACCCATTTACCCTTTCACTCATTCATCCATCCTTGCACTCACCCACCATCTATCCATCCTTTCCCTCCTCTGTCCATCCATTCACCCTTTCACTCAACCATCCGCCCACCCTTGCATCCAGCCATCTATCTACCCTACCTTTCACTCATCTATCCATTCTTTCACCCATCCAACCATTCATCCATCCTTTGGCTCATCCATTCAACCTTTCACTCCGTTCAGCCTTTCAGCCAATACATACACCCAATCATCCATCCATTTTCCCTTTTACTCATTCATCAACCCATTCACTCACTCATCCATCCATCCACCCTTTTTCTCATCCTCCGTCCATTCATCCTTTCACTCATCCACCCATCCATAAATTCTTTCATTGGTCCACCCATCCATCTTTTCACTCATGCATCCATCTACCCTTTCACTTACCCATCCATCACCCATAAATCCATCCTTTCACTGACTTACCCTCACACCCTTTCACATTAAATTTGAGAACTTGTCTGCCGAGTTGCAGACAAAAGACCGAAGAGAACCCCACCCCCGCTGTAGCTGCTAAAGTGGGCGGTTGATGACACCACTGAGGCACAGGACTATAGTCTGATTACTATTAGAAGGTCTTGGAACTCTTAGGTGACTTGTAATGTCTTGAATAATGTAAAGTTTGGAGGGAGTTTATTCTTTACACTACATAGGCCTATCCTATCTAACATTCCTCATTTTCATATTTGGGGAGAGCATATGGGATCTGTGTACCATCTGCTTCTTCCACTCACATTCCTACTTCCATCCACCATCGCTAGATATTATTTTTGTGTCTAAAAGCACATACTATAACATATTTTTGTGAATAGGCTTCATGGACACAATAGCCTTTGGGGAGCATAAATAATATACAGCAATAAGGATTTAAAATTGCTATAGATATAGGTACTGAGAATTTTGCCAGCAGATGTCTTTTTTGGGGGCACCTAAGATGAACTTTCATTTACAATAGTAGTTGAGAATCAAACACACTGAAAAGTATCTACTGCAGGTGGGGAGTGGGGCAGATCTCAGTACTTGTAGCACAACTCTTACCCTGTATTACAGTTAAGAAATTAATGCCACTTTGGAGAGTAGAAAGGAGTTTAGAACAGATGTGCCCTGTAAACACCAGAGACAGCGACCAGGACTTTAGAATTACATGAGACTTTTGGCAGCTTGTGATACCAAGTTAACCAGGTTAGTCACAGAAAAAGAATATTTAAGATTGACTTTTTCACTCACACATGAGGTTTGTGGCCTACTGTGGCTGATGACTAAACCTGAGAGATCTGTTTTCACAAATTCCTGGCAAGGGTCTGAATCTCAGATCAGGAGATGGAGATTCTGTATTACAGACTGAGCAGCCCAAAGTTCAGGATTTTGTTTAAGAACTTTAACAGAATTGAGTTTAACTCTTTCCTGTTTGGAAACTACATCATTCCATTCTTTATTGTTTCTAGCACAAACCTGCCCCTTCATGAAAGTAGGGCTGGATACATCTTTATTAACAGTAGCTGATCTGATGCAAATAAAACAATTCACTAATAGGAGGTATGCTAAATCAGTGAAAAGGCAAAATATGAGTTGTGCACAGACAAATTCTGCTCTGCAAGATATTGCCTAGCACATCTTTGTAAAATTCTGGGATTTGTGGAATTGGTCTGGTGAAAGACAAACAGCTTAGTGACCGGAATATGCTCAAACACAGCAGATTCAAAATAATTGCTTAGATTCAAACGAAACATCTAAAACTCCAAGTCAAATTAGGTTATCGCAGACTTTGTTCATTGGAGTATAAATTTACAACTGCTTAAGACCGCTTAGGAACAAGACACTGACATTGAGTTTAGACTAATTAAAGAGGAGTGATTTCAAGACCTTTTAACAGGCACCAAATAGGAAGGGGAAATATGAGTTTGCTTAGGGAAATCAGCGATTACATAATCTTGTATGTGCAATATTCTCTTTGGAAGGGGGTATTTAAACGACCCTCTTGTCAAAGGCAAAGATATCCTTCCGAGCCCAGCATCATTAAGCATCACTTTGCAGAAATCAGTCATCTTACCAGATAGGCAGCCTCTCTCATGAACTGCTTGGCCGGCTGTTTCCAGATAGCGGGCACCGTGATCACCCATCTGACTCCACCATTTTCTGGCAAGGACGGGCATTGATCTTTGAGTTCCTTAAGAAAGTAAAAGGCAAAGTTCCGAAACATAAAAAAGTCTGTAAAGTTGTATCCCACTTAACAACCTTGTTTCACTAATCCTCAAAGAGAGCACCTCAGCACAGTGTCTGTCATGGTCTCTATTTTCAACATTGAAATACCCACAGGCACCTGTTTACATAACTGCAAATGGGTGGATAGAGATTAAGAGGCAACATGAGCCAATTCTCAGGTCAGACAGATGTTTAAACCTCCCCACCCCAAGGAGGTGGATATTTAATTTTCTACCTGTAAAGGAAAGCTTTATAGGTTATGTTGAGCAGTAAGATTGTGGGAGCAACGTTAGTTGTAAGGACCTATCCACAGTCAACTAATATACTGTACTGGCTCACTAGAGAAATGTATGTGTGTCTTTAATTCATCAATATCATAAGTAACATGTCACCAAAATCCACTTAGCATCGGACTAGATAAGTCAGACCCATGTGATGGTTTTACAAAGTAGTCAAGTATACAACCTTGTGTGCTTAAACCTCAGGTGGCTGAAGAGGCTCTGCTCCTACTAGCCAACTAGGAGTGGGCACAGGCTGGTTTTGAGTCATAAGCTTACTTGAATAAGAAGGTTTGACTATAGCTACGTTAGGCAGTGCTCGCAAGAGAATGTTCAGGGAGATCAAAAGGTGGGTGCCCTTAGCCTGAATATTTTTATTTCCTCATTGTTTGTACTGCATTTGGGTTGTCTAATCAGTTTTGTGTTGCTAGACCTAGAGTACCCACTAAGGACTGCAGTATGGGTATGTGTGGGGGGGGGAGGGTTTGGGGGGGTAAAAATTCAGATATACCTGTGGCCTTTTCCCAGAGTTCTTTGTAGAAGTACAGAGAACCTTGGGCCAGATGTATCAAGAATTGCTATTTAAGAATCGCAAACTGCAATGTATGTAGGATTTGCAAAAAAATGTGCGATTCCTAGATATTCCTTAATAGCGAATCACAAATTGGGAGGACACCTTCCCATACATTCCTATGGGCCTAGAGGCCCATAGGAATGAATAGGATTGCATTCGCAGTTTGCGAGTACCAAATAGGTACTCGCAAATTGGCCATGCAATTTCAAGGGTGCAAGGGGGCCAAAAGGCCACCCTGATGCACCCCCAAAAAAGGTAAGTATGCACATGTGGCGCACATACATGCCCTAAGGGCATTCGTGTGTGCCACATGGCATTTAGAAAAATGCAAAAATGTTCATTTTTCTAGGAATTTGCAAATTACCACCTACTCGAATTTGGTGGTAATTTGCGATTCCTTAAAGCCAGGTCGCAATTTTTCTTGCTTCCTGCATTGCATTTAAGGAATCGCAAATTGAGATTCTCTAAATGCATTCGCAAAATAGGTCATCGCAAAAATTGCGATTCCCTATTTTGCGAATGCCTTTTGGGATGATACATCCCAAAAGGCTTTTTACCGTTCGCAAACGGGCCAATTCGCAGAATTGGCCCGTTTGCGAACGGTAAAACGCTTGATACAGCTGGCCCTTTGAATTTAATCCTGTCTCCAACTGGAAGTAAGTGGAGGTCCTTTCAGAGCTGGGTCAAATGACTACATTGTTGGAAAGTAAAATGTTATAACACTGAAGGGTCAAATTTACTATATATGCCTGAATTACAAAACAACTTTTGAAAAACTTGACTCCACAACTCTTGGGCAAGTAAGACAAACGTCATATGTGTTGTGTCAACTATTTTCCACTTAAAGAGCACCTTCTTTTACATAGGTCAGTGTAGATGTGAATTGAAGCTACAGGAGATAGACCAGCATAAATACAAATATTAGCCAAGTTTATTATCTTGTGCCAATTTTAGTCAATATGGCCCTCTTAGATCTTCCTTAATGTACATTGTTTTGAATATACAAATGACATACATTCAGAAACAATAATTTTGGTGTTTACAATAATATCTTTATATTAAATCGGACACTGATAGGCTTCAAGAGTTACTTAAATCATTAGCAAGAGTATAAATATAATACTTTTGACTTTACACAAGAAAACTAGGATTGTGGTACTTCTAAAAATAAAAAGGTAAACAATCACTTGGAGAAAAGGAATAAACAGATAAAAAAACATTGAAAGCATCTCACCCCCAAACCTGACATAGTTAGTTATTGCCAAGCTAGAAACAAATATGTGCATTAAATCTATGTGAGGATGAAATCAATTGTTAGAGACCTGATGATTCATAAGGCCCAGTCAAAAGAATTGTAGGGAATTGACTCCCACAGAGTTCAAAGGCAAACACTTGGTGACAAAACTTACATCAATGAAGCCTCAAGTTGGAGCACGCTAGCGTATGATGCAATTACAACTACTGCACCTGAAGCCACAAGGCATACAAGATCAAATTTGACATGGAACCTCTCATAAAAGGATTAAGGAATATCTTCCATACAACATATTTTGTGAAGGAGCACCTAGGCCTTCTCAGGTAAGAGGGAAGAGAAGAAGTGTAGTTTCGAATTCAGCTCTATTGAGACATCTCCAAATATGTTATCAATCAGACAACTCTATATGTTTAGAATAAATAGCTTAAAAAATATTCCAGATAAATAAGACACTAGAAAAGCAACACCTACATTTGAATACCTCTACCTTTTGGTAATTATTAAGATCTGCAAATTTTTGTCATCATAACTTACATCAGTTTAATGATTTTTTTGTAGAAGGCATCTCAACAAAGTATGATGCTATAATAAGTACCATTATAAAAATTACTGTTGAATAATCCCTGATACAAAATTGTTGCAAAACATTTCCAACGTCTCTTGCACTGGGCTCCCCACTGATTGTCACATAAGTTACCTGCATGGCGTGCTGCTTGAAGAAGCGGAGCGCGTGCGCAAACACCTCCAGAGCTTGGATTTTCTTCCCATTTACAGCTTCTAGCTCTGTTTTCATGGAAAGATCCTGAAACAATTAAAGATGATCATCAGGACACGTGACCCATTACTAAATCCCACTCGATCATTTTTACAACACCCATTGAACCAGACAGCCTAAGCCTTATATGCAGAAATATATCAATGTATTTTTGATATCTTAGAGTATACATTTTGCAGTCTGTTTTTTTCAGGACAAGTTTTCATGCAGTTTTAGTGATGCCTGATTGTGATCATTTAAATAGCAGGTAAACTCTCATTATTTGAGGAAATTGAAGAACAAGCTGGAAAGATACAAACCATGAAAAAACTATGTTAGATGTAGCATTGATTTTTGTCTCAGTAGTTAGTGTACAGCTGTTCAAAACTCTTTAAATTGTCCTTTTGTAATTTTCCCAGTTCTGTTGTGAAGTCCTGCCAGCACCATGGTTCTTCCTCACCTGGGCATTGGAAGCACCGTGAAGCTTAAGGAGCCAATAATGTATGTATCTTAATTTCTAGTTATGATTGCTTAGATTTGTGGTATTATGAGATTCACAAATATTCCAAGCTGTATGTATGGAAAACTAATCAAATTATAGATTTCCATCTGCACTCCTAATGCCTTACGCTTTTTTTTCTAGGTGGACAAACACTTCCCCTACGTAGCAGCGAATATGTAGTGTTGCATGTCCTATTGCACTCCAGAAACACACTCACCCACAAATTTTGAATAAGTTAATTTAATTGTGTTTTCAGGATGGGAATGGCTCTGGAAACTTTTTGTGAATATTGATAACTTTTTTTTTGGGGGGGGTTAGGGGGTTTATATAGCGCGAACTCGACCCGAAGGTATCAGAGCGCTTTACATGAGCACCAGTTGCATTACAGACAGACACACTAATTTTTTGTTAGGCACAGGTAGATTAAGCGATTTGCCCAGAATCACAGGATGTTGAGCGACCCTGCCGAGACTTGAACCCGGTTCCCCAGTTTCGAAGTCGACCGCTCTAGCCGTTAGGCCACATGTAATTATTTCAACCATCCTGCTGGTCGAATAGATGGATTCAAGCACAGCCACCAGTTGGAAAGCCAAGAGGCTGCAGGGACGGAATGAGGTGCTTTTTTTGGGATTTGTTCAGGTCCATATAGGAATTGGGATGAGATGCGTTGTGTGCAGGGCGCTGTATGAATACCTGAAACGTATGGCTGGAGTGGGGTGCTTTTAGAGCTGTCTGGAAGTTCTCTTTCTCATGGGATGGCAAGAGTGTGATTGCAAAGAGCAAGGTCTTGCGAAGGCCCGGGCAAAAATGTTATTACGCCAGTGAAATTTGCAAAATTTCTCAAATTTCAGAATACCCAATTTTGTATCATTTTTTGCACACAAGAGGGTCATTTGCGTAGAAAATGTCTTGTCATGAGACATTTTCTGCGTAAAGCTGTGTCCTGCTGGTACCTTGCAAGACTTTTTTTTACGCAGGTTCACTTGTCTCTAACAAGGTGCCTGGGGTACCCAGCAAATCACATTTCCCTCTAAAAGCAGACTCATTTCATGAAATATTGATGGCAATTAAAACAATTTCCCCCAATATTTTTTCTTTGCAATTTCAATGAACCATAGTCTTGTTCCGCAAAGAGAAGCAATAAAAAGTAGAAAATTGATTCCAGCCCAGGAAAAGCACCTATATGTTGAGCAGTCAGAATAGTTCTGGCTGGAATGAAACCAAGCACCCTCCAATAAACAGGTGAACAAGCTCACAACAACAAGTCGAGGGAGCAGTGTGAAGCATGTGATGATATTTGGGGCCAGATTTACTAGGTTCCCACACAGCGCAGTGCGGCAGCAGTAAATGCTGCGCTGTGTCAGAAGGAGAGAGCAGGAGAGTGCCAAATTTACTGAAATAAGGCGATCTCCTCCCCTCTCCCTAGCAGCTGCGTTGAAATCAGATGCCATGCGCCACGGAGACACCTTTGCACTATGGTGCAAGGGTGTCTCCGTGAGTTTAGCACAGGTTTTGTGCTGGAAGGTTACCCTTCCAGTACAAAATACCATGCATAGACTGACTTCAACCCTTTTCCGACTTTGTATGTGTGCTGTAAAGTGCAGCACACGTACACATGTCGGAAAAGGAAGGAGAGATGAAAGCATTTCTCCTTCCTTGCGCCTACTTTAAAAGAGCACAGTTTTCTAACGTTAAACCCTGTCTACTTTATTTAGTAAATTGGGTTTAGCATCAGAAACCTTGGGTGGTTGCATGGGAACGACTATGCTCCGCCCATGGTACGCCCCCTTGGCGCTAAGTAATGCAAAGCAGCGCTATGCACTGCTTTGCATTACTTTCATTTATTTTCAGTGCAAAACAAGTTTAGCGCTGGAAAATAAATCAGAAAAAAAAGATTTTGCACCAATTTGCGTCACTTTTGTGATGCAAACATGGCGCAATATCTTAAAAATCTCTCCCTTAGTGTGTCCTTACTTTTACCAATCTGTTTTTGAAAATGTACGTTACCACTTTCTTCAAAATACTGCTTTCTGTAAAGATCCTTATGGGAAAGAAAAGGCCCAACAACCTCCAGTTAATCACTCAACTCGCTAATCATTAGGCCACAAAAACTGCTGAAAGCGCTGCTCTTTTCGTACACATAGTTAGTTGCAAGCACTCTTATTATGCGTTACAAGTGCACATTTGGAGTTAGTCGAAAGACAACAGCCCTGGATACATGTGGCGGATTCCCCGCAGGCGGATGCGCCGCAGTCGTGGGGGAGTCTCTGCACTCGTGGCGGATGCCCCGCAGTCGTGGGGGAGTCTCCGCACTCGTGGCGGATGCGCCGCAGTCGTGGGGGAGTCTCTGCACTCGTGGCGGATGCCCCGCAGTCGTGGGGGAGTCTCTGCACACGTGGCGAATGCCCCGCATTCGTGGGGGAGTCTCTGCACACGTGGCGAATGCCCCGCATTCGTGGGGGAGTCTCCGCACTTGTGGCGGATGCGCCGCAGTCGTGGGGGAGTCTCTGCACTCGTGGCGAATGCCCCGCAGTCGTGGGGGAGTCTCTGCACTCGTGGCGGATGCGCCGCAGTCGTGGGGGAGTCTCCGCACTCGTGGCGTATGCCCCGCAGTCGTGGGGGGGTCTCCGCACTCGTGGCGGATGCGCCGCAGTCGTGGGGGAGTCTCTGCACTCGTGGCGGATGCCCCGCAGTCATGGGGGAGTCTCTGCACTCGTGGCGGATGCCCCGCAGTTGTGGGGGAGTCTCCACACTTGTGGCAGATGTGCTGCAGTCGTGGGGGAGTCTCTGCACTCGTGGCGGATGCCCCGCAGTCGTGGGGGAGTCTCTGCACTCGTGGCAGATGCGCTGCAGTCGTGGGGGAGATCTGCACTCGTGGCGGATGCTCCGCAGTCGTGGGGGAGTTTCCGCACTCGTGGCGGATGCGCCGCAGTCGTGGGGGAGATCCGCACTCGTGGCGGATGCCCCGCAGTCGTGGGGGAGTCTCTGCACTCGTGGCGGATGCGCCGCAGTCGTTGGGGAGATCCGCACTCGTGGCGGATGCCCCGCAGTCGTGGGGGAGTTTCCGCACTCGTGGCGGATGCCCCGCAGTCGTGGGGGAGTTTCCGCACTCGTGGCGGATGCCCCGCAGTCGTGGTGGAGCCCCTGCACTCAAGCGGAACCTTTGCAATAAGAATTCCCATTGTGGTGATTCCGCCTCCAAGTGCGGAGACTCCCCCACCACTGTGGGCCTCCACCACGAGTGCAGAGGTGCTTTGTGAATCAGGCCCATGGTCTGTATGTGAGGGGAGTTGTGCTGTTTATTGTCTCACCCGCGCAGGCAGTGCAAACTTTCATCCTTGTAAATATAAGCCTCACAGTTTTTACCAATCTGGGTTTTTTAAAACATTGCCTTGAAATACAGGAAAGATGGGCAGGACGTAAGGAGCACCCTGAAGGCAAATAACAAAACATTAAATGCCTACTTGGCCCAGCAGCCTTGGCACTGAAGAGATCTAGTGTTTAGGAGGACGTACATATATGAGCAGGCGAACTGCTGCCACTCACAGCAAGGAGAGCCAATGGCAGAAGTGGGAGGCCCGAATGCCCCCATACTGTTTGCAGTGGTGGGTAGAAGCAAAATGTGAATGACCATATAATAGACCAAAGGATGAAGAGTACTGGCTCAAGCCTCCTCTATGTTTGTATATATCATTTTATTTTGTAAGATTTTTTTAAAGTTCTTGTCTACACCCAGACCTAAAAAAAAGAAAGGCTTTCTACTGCTACACACACATATCTGAAACTCCATCCCATGAAGCTGGCACTTGTATCCCCACTTTACTGCGCAGCACTTTATGATTATCCTATTAGGATCCCGCTCTTAGGCTCACAACTATTCACAATAAAACATGCATTCTATTGAAGACCCTCCACTCCAAAGAGAGGAGGAACGTGCTAACAAACCAAAACGTAAAGGTAACGTGCCACTGACTCCTTTCAGACCCCGTAGCATCTTCATGTGCACAGAGGACCTACCCACTACAAGCACCCTAAGAGTATCTGCAGGGGCCCTGATTAAAAATAATATGAAAAAAGGAGGATATATCTTTTTTATTCACAAAATCCGAGGAACAGAATCAGATGTGACCTACAGGAGGATGCAAGTTCACATCTGGTGAGGTCCAGGTGACTCCCTCGATAGACGTTTTGACCATGGGCGTATGGCTGAACATTGGCTGGAAATACACGGTACATGTCCTCTGCATGGCAGGGTTCTCATGGCTGCTCCTCAGAGATAATACAGCAGACCTCATGTTTAGACTGGTGCTCAGCCTGGGAAATGTCATCCGAAGGAAGCCAGAGCGCAGAAGGGTTGGACCAGACTCAAGGAAGCTAATTCTGAAGATTAGGAGATAAGAATTCTGGCAAGGTACTGTGGGACACAATGTCTTGCACTGTTATTTTACTTTACTTGTCTTGTGTGGGACCCAAAAAACAAAACCACACAACATTGTACGCGTGTTCTGTGCAGCTTCTCTGCACTTGGCGCTTACGTTGCAACCACATGTCAGAATGTTCCCTCATCCCACAAAATACTAAGCAGGGTATCTGCTCTTTACAACTCAATTCCACTCAACATATTATTTAAGTCTAAGCCAATGGGAGGTCCAAAAATAGATCATTTCCATAATATGTATGTTTTATTCCAGTATCATTTCATATTTGAAGCCACAGCAGTGAATGTGGTGGTAGTGTTACTACCTTGCTGGCCATCAACAAGGCACTTTTCACACAGAGTGAAATAAGTGTAGCAGTGGTCTCTCAACTGTGCCACAAACCTAATTTAAGTCAGTCTTTAAGGCAAGCAAACATTTTAATCAGCTGTATGCAAGAGTAAGACTTGTTTTCATTCTTTGATTTGCAAATGTCTATCCCATAATGCACCTCCCCTCACTGCTAATTATTATTAACCCTTATCCTTCTATTCGTCAAACTCCAAACATGTCTTGATGTTGAATCAATGAGTTAGGCTTGGAGACGCCAGTTTTTTGTGAATTATAATATTTTGGGAGATCGCCAATAAGTAGCCATTTCGAATCTTTTATAGGGGATAAGGATTTTTTTCCAAATTGTTAAAAGGTAAAAAGAATTTAGAAAAACACAAACCCACACCAACAGTTACCAGGCTGAGAAACTGATCTGAACCCATAAAAAAACCTAGTCTACTTGTAAGTCACCTACTACACTTGTAATCTACCTACCGCTCTCCAATGCTTGCTCTTCAGATGCACTTAAATGCTCTATTCCTCCATACCAGCCTGCGTTAACGTAACCATTCTTGCAAGACAGACTCCACCAGATCATATTCAAACTCCTTGTCACCATGGGTAATATTTGCAACAACTGGAAGACCATATATTTGCAAACTCATTCTATAGGTCAACATTATTAATCTTAACCAGGATGTCTCACGTCTTATTCCATTACCACTGCATCAAAGGTTGCAACGGAGTGATGTAAAAGTAACACTTGAGATCTGATGCTTCAAGCCTCCTTTCTCCATGGATGGAAGAGTTAAACATAGTGATAGGTTCCTTATAACCTGCAAATATAGGCCTCAAATATCATTATTATTGTTAGGTTCACCACAAACTGATAGATAACTTTGGAAAGTATTATTGTTTTTGCCAGTGGAATCTACTCAGCTGGAAAAAGTGGAAATCAAAAGATACCTCCAACTTGGACAAATCAAATTCTATGCTTAATCAATTCATTTCACGCTCTTCGACGTGCTGATATATTTAGGTGATACAGTTGACAAGGTTCGATTCGACAGGTAGTGAAGTCGTAGGTTGCTCTCATGTAATGAAATGAGAGCACAATGATCCACTGGTACAAATGAATTTTCTTGATTAATTTAGCTCAGGGTCCAACAACATCAAAACCCAGTGGGGAAGCAGAGAGCTCTGATGGATTCCTTTCTGAATCGGCCAGTTTTCAATCAATCAATCGAGCATTTATAAAGTGCGGAAATCACCTGTGAGGGTCTCGAGGCGCTTTCTTATACGGCAGCATTTGTTACATGTCTTAGGTATAGATTTTCATATATTTCATTGACCAGTTTCAGGATAAATGTTCCGCCCCATATGCTCACCGCACCGGCTTCATAAAGATCTACATAGGCTAAATAATTTGTACCATGAAGACTCGGAATTGCAACAAGCGCTAGGAACAGCTCGCCCCATTCAACCTGTCCCAATATAAACCTTATTTGCTATTCTAATAACTAGATGAAAATGACCTACCAGCTCCACTAATATAGTACTCTAGATTATTGTGTCTACCCTATTATTGATTAATGGACGAAACTCGATAAACCACAAAATCAAGAGAATTTTTCGTCAAGGTTTTGCAATAAAATTCTGGTTACCTCTCTGTGTGGGCGGAAATTACAACTTTAAGAGAGCCTCGTTATAAAGGTAAGTCCTGAATCACTGCACAGAATTCAGCCAGGAGACCCTCTACCCTTGGGATCTTACCCCTAGTGATATCCCATTTTACTCTCTTGCTTCCTTAGTGGGAGATCCATGTACTCAATATCAGCTGGTCCTTATGTAGAAGGCTGTGGGGTTGTAATCTCTGCTTCCTCAAATAATTCTGCAACATGGTCAGGATCTACCCTCAGCTGCTGGGAATGCAAAGCCTCATAGAACTACGAGAAAGTTCTGGTCATAGCATCCGGCTAAGTGACAACTGTGCCATTCTGTGCTCCCTTCCGCTCAAAGATGATAGTCAAGTGGTAAGTACCTTTTTTCCACCAATAGTATCTGCCAAATGGTATTGTAATAGCTCATGCACTATTATCTGCTGTTCCCATATGCATACATCAGTACCGTGTCTTAGACCACACTTCCCCACTACAAAATAGGTTTCCATGGTGGAAAATCCTTCCGCGTATGATCCGTGAAATAGAGGAGGTGTTCTGGTGAAATTTATGGTCATTTAACACACTTTATCCATTATTTTCTGCCACTAAATAGAGATGTGCAACTTGGGTGTGAAGAGCATTGGCACATTTTGTAAATGACCAGGAAGCACACACTGCTTTTCAATGGCTTTCCTGGCATCACTCAAACCCCTCAACCCCTAAACCTGTGGAAACTTACCGGACATGTGGATTGTACCTAGCTGAAAATGGAATCTGCATTTGGAATAATCAGCAACTCTTGATCCAAATCAATGTGTGGAATTTCTGAAAGCAAAATTCACTTTTTTGCATACCTAAGTAAAACTTTTGTGTGCAAATAATGTTGTGAATTGGCCAAAAAAATCACGAGTTGTCAGCTTACACTGGTGCTGTGAATCTTCATTTTGAATTTCTCCAGGTAGAGCCACTCTCTTGCCTCCTCCGGGTCCAGGTCATGATAGTAATCTCTCGCTGTGTATCCAAAACTGTGAAATTTCTTCTCTGGAGTCAACAACAAGCTTGTAGGGGTTTTCTGATTAGCAACACCGGGGTCTCCACCCTCCCATTTCCTAGAAGTAGAATGAAAGAAGCATTAATGCTCTGAGTTAATACATCTACTACATTCTGTACTACGGGCCCGATTTAGAGTTTTGCGGACCAGTGGCGTAACGAAAGTTGAGGGGGCCCCCCTGCAAGGTACACGCAGGGGCCCCCGATCCAGGTGTAATACGGAAGTTCTCAGGCCCGAGTACTGTGCTGAGGGGGGCCCCCTGCAAGGTACACGCAGGGGCCCCCGCTTCAGGTGTAATCCGGAGGTTCTCAGGCCTGAGTACTGTGCTGAGGGGGGCCCCTGCAAGGTACACGCAGGGGCCCCCGCTCCAGGTGTAATCCGGAGGTTCTCAGGCCTGAGTACTGTGCTGTGGGGGGCCCCCTGCAAGGTACACGCAGGGGCCCCCGCTCCAGGTGTAAACCGGAGGTTCTCAGGCCCGAGTACTTTGCTGAGGGGGGCCCCCTGCAAGGTACACGCAGGGGCCCCCGCTCCAGGTGTAATTCGGAGGTTCTCAGGCCTGAGTACTGTGCTGAGGGGGCCCCCTGCAAGGTACACGCAGGGGCCCCCGCTCCAGTTGTAATCCGGCGGTTCTCAGGCCTGAGTACTGTGCTGAGGGGGCCCCCTGCAGCTCGCCCCCCCACCGCGGGGGCCTGTGTTACGCCCCTGTTGCGGACGGTTTGTGTGTAAAGTGTATTTGTTCAGCATATGTCTATGGATCTGGTGCATGTGTTTGTGTTGTGTGCACAACTTTACCTATAATAATGGTGTGTCTGCAAACTGTGTGGCTTCGTGTGTTTTTGTGCAACTTAAATACACTGAATTTTAGATATTGACAGTCTGGGCATTTTACAGTGGGCGAGGCTACTTGGTGTCATTTGCTGCACCCGCTAAATTCCAAACTTTCACGTTTTTCTGGGTGTGTGAAAAGTCCCAGTCACGAGTACTCACAATTAGCCATGGAGTGTTCATCTCGTGGTCTGAGTTGACATCCATTCTATGCCCAACCTTTGATTTTGGAAGTGCATATTTGTGCTTTGTGCGCATTTACATCAAATGTGAATTTTGTTTTGTTCAACACAATGTTGTGTTATGCATGTGGGTGTGTGTGAGTACACACACACACGAGTGGAATGTACACAAGCTTCTTATGTGGATTTTTAAAGCATGATCCCTTTCATGTGTCAGATGCACCAATTCAACATTGACCCCTTATTTTCTGGAGTGTGTATTTGTGCTGTGTGCACCAACTTCGTATAAGGACCAGGTATCGCTTTAGCTGGAACATTGTACTAGTGCTGTGTGTACATTTCTTCAAGCACGGGGTGTCTAATTGGCGATTTTGTTTCCTCTCTGTGTGTATTTTTGAAGCACAGAGAGAGAGAGTGCGTATGTGCGTGTGTGTGTGTGTATTTCAACCACGTTGCTTTAGCTGCTGTCAGCAACCCAGAAATAGGCGCCAGACAGTGACACACACTGGAGAGTGAAGCCAGCACATTCCTCCCTGCAAAATAAATCGAATATTGCTATCCCTGGGGCCTGAGGTAATGTTTATTTACACAATTAGTGAGGCCGCTTCCCACACTTTTGGCTTTACTCCCCTAAACTCATTCAAAATTCTAGACCGCACTCTAGGAAGAAAGGCCCTTAGAAACATCTTGTAATAACCCGCGTGTCCCTGTGGAATCCGCAAGAGCCAGCGAGACTGACACTAGAAACTTCGAGAATCGTGGCGGCCCGAGTCCCAGAATCCCGTCCGCCGGGCAGAGAGCCAGGCCAGGCCTCCCGCATTACTTGTGTTATGGTAAGGGCGAGCTCGCATGTGCGTACCACAAGCAGAGAGATCGCCTTTCTTTGGAACCGAAAGCAGGCAGTGAATTTGTTCATAAAAGGCAGGCATTGTTTTACAGGCCGTCGTGAATGTTAATTGCCTGCCTCGCTGCCCTTGCCAAGTGCTCCACACAGAGACGATAATCTGATTCTCCTGGAAGGCTTGCTTCAACCCGCTTTGTACGATATATTGAACCATGAAATATTATTACTCAATGTTAAATCTGTAATCATTTTATTGATGCCTTAAGGTTCTCGCTTTAGGCCAGGGTTCTTCAAAGTCGGTCTTGTAGAGCTGGATCCATGCCAGATTTTTAAGATAACTACATCTATCTAAATGGGGATAAGCTAAAAATCTGGGGGCAGATTTACAAGCCCCTTGCGCCTCCTTGCGCCGCCATTGCGTCACTTTTTTTGACGCAACGGCGGCGCAAACTATGCGGCCTATTTATAACGTGACGCATCTAGGGAGATGCGTCACGTTGTAAAGCCCTGCGTTACATTATACCTGCGTCAGGTATAATGTATGCAGGGTGGGCGTTTCCACGCAGGAAGGCCTCATAAAAGTGACGCAGTGAAATCTACAAGATTTCACTGCGCCACTTTTAGGACGCCAGTGCGTCAAAACCGTGACGCAGTACAGTAGGTATAGGCCTCAAAATACATTGCTGGAGTTGAGTCGTGCTTGCGACACAACTCCAGCAATGCGTGACTTTTGGGCCAACAGATGCGTCAGAATTCCTGACGCATTTGTTAATCCTTGCGCCATGGAGCACTGTATTGTAAATACAGCGCATCCATGGCGGCGCAAGGACATTTGACTCTGGCGCAAGGAAACTGACGCATCTATGCAGATGCGTCAGTTCCTTGTAAATCTGCCCCTTGGTATGGATCCGGCTCTCCAGGGCCTTCTTTGGAGAACCCTGGTTTAGGCTTTTAACGCTAATTTTCAAGTTTGTGCAGCCCCTGTTCCTTTGAAATAAGTTGGATCGTGCCATCTCGCTCGCTGCTAGACTGGGCATTCTGCCACCCTGGCATTTCCCTAGTAGGCTGCAGGCTTGGGCTGCTTTTAGAGCTGTGATTGGTTGCCATGACCCAACCATGCCCTCAGGACCGCATTCTAAGCTCAGCATCCTGCAGTGTGGGGTTGGTTTGAATTTTTATGCCGGGGCGGATTTTGGTTTCTAGTCCGGCCCTGATCGGTGTGAGGTCATGAATGTATTGCAAAGATTGCTATTGTATACCATTAATTGTCAATTGCTCTTGTGTATTGCTCAGCGGGTTCCCTTAGTTTCTTTTGCCGGGTATGTCCTCTCGCTCTTTCCTAACTCTTGCAGTCTTATGTGCTGTCAGTTTATTGGCCTCTTCGCCGCTCTGGTTCTACCCCTGATGTGAATTTCTCTTCTCTTCTCTCCTGCAGCCCTCCCATTGCGTGCCGTTTGATTATCGGTCTCTCTTTACGCCATTCACAAAGGGCCGCATTGAGAGCTTGGTGGAGCAAGACCCCCACCATAAATTGGCGGGTCTCCTGCTCCGCCTAGCTGTTGTTCACTTGCCCCATTCAGAGGAGGGGGGACCATAAAGATTGACCACCGTGGAGCCTGCGATGGCTTTGCAGGTGGTCAGCCAATGGACTGCTGCCTTTGCTGCATCGAGGTCTGCCTCATTTAGGGTGCACTTCCCAATACCTAATTTCCTCGCCCAGGTTTGCTATACAGTTATGTGGACCAGGTCAGGTAAAACAACCAACGGCTTCCACAACCAGGGACAAACGGCCCTGTGCGGCCGGGCCATTATTTTTTCCTATCGAAATACACCTGGATTTGGGGTTTGATTCTGCAGAAAAAAATACAAATCTAGAACGGATGGCAGCGACATGGTGGCTGCCTGGCATTCGGTTTTGCCTAAAGTGCTTCAGCCATGGAACCGAAGCACTTTCAGCAAAGAAATGCCTGCAGATAGGTGGTCCTTGGCCTGTGGGTGAAGATGGGACCTCTTCCAACACAGTGGACTGAGCATAGCTATTAGAACGGGGTGCTTTATTACAATTGGCCCGTCAGAGATCTGTCCTAGCCCCGCCCATGTTTAGTTCGTACATCAAAGCCCTTGGAGTCTTACTAGAGAACGATAGATCCTTTATCATCAATATGCTGATGATTCTCAAATGTATCTAGAGGCGTCCGCTCCAAATTACATTTCTGATCTTGCCAATGCTCTAAACACAGTTCAAGACTCGATGACTACCCAGTATTGAAAAGTGAACGCATCTAAAACAGAATTTATCCTCAACCGTTCACCACTGCCAGTTCAATCTTGTATGGATTCAATCACATGCTGAACAGCAAACCTACCACCATCAGCTGTGCCAAATCCCTAGCAGTCATCCTTGACAAACGTCTCAATCTACAGTGACAAGTCAACACCATGGCCAAAATATCTGCTTTCAACGGCATCTGCTATAGGAATGTGTCTCTTCATAGCGTAACAAGATCTTAAATATTCTGATACAAACACTGGCGCTATCAAGAATCCACTACTGCAAATCTCTCATGACTGGTCTCCTCAAAATACACCTAGCTCCACTAAAAGCAGTTCTAGATGCAGTAGCACATTTCGTCTCTGGGAACAAAAGGAATGACCATATCTCATCAGTACTGTTAAAGGTCTTCTGGCATTCTATCGAAGCGAAAGCAATTTACAAACCAGCCTGCATCAATCACAGAGTCATTAACACCTCCACTCAACAGTACCTGGCTGCCAAGCTAAAGTTATCTGATGGCTCTAGAACAGGGTTCTCCAAAGTCGGTCCTGAAGGATTGGCCAAAGATTTTTAAGATAACTACATTTATCTAAATGGGGATATGCTAAAAATCTGGCATAGATCCGGCCCTCCAGGACTGATTTTGGAGAACCCTGCCTAGAACACCACAAAATGCTGAGTCTCTGCTTCTAGAATCGAGGACCTTTAAAAAGGAATGCGGTAGGGCTCAATACTTCTCTTGGAGTGTGACTGGAACTCTTTACATCCGGAATTACGCACCACTACCTCCCTGACCATCTTTAACTCTGAACTGCAAGCCCTCCTTTTTGAATTACATTTTAGTTAATTTCTCTTCTACCTACAAATATTGGTGGCATTAGATTTTGCACTGTTTCTTGTTGTGATGCTCACCTCTGTTCCTCAAGATTGTATATTATTAGCCTTTTTACATCTCTGTTTCTTATGTAAAGCAATGTAGGTAATCGTCTGCAGTATATAAATCCGCATAAATAAGTAAAATAAATAAATAAATGCCACTGCAATCCATAAATGAGGATCAAGGTCTCTTGGACTTCCACTTGAGGCGCTATTCACAAAACATACTTGAGCTTGCAAGTGTACATTAAATATGCAAATGTCATTTTTTACAAATTTAAACCACTGTGGGAAGTCACACTATTGATTTTACTTTCGTATGAGTAAATCTATTCCCAGGGATGGGGAGTAGATGTGGGCTGAAATGTCTTGAAAGTTTGTGCTCACTGTTTGAGAGTATTCACAAAATACCTTCCAACTTATTTCCACCCTGAAAAGTGGGAGTTGTGAATCCCTATCAAGATGTGAAAGTTACAGGGAACACCCACAAAATTGGTGGAAAGGGATTTATCCAGGGTTGAAAACCCATTTTCCCCGTAGAGAGGAAAAAAATGCCATTGCAAGTTCACAAATGTTTCTTCGGGGTGTGCCTTTACACCTGTCACTGTTGCAAGATTACAGGTGAAGCCTGTGAAACCTGCGTGAATTCCTAAAATGAGTTAATAAACACTCATAAGATGAGTGCAGAGTTGTTATATTTTTTTAAGAATCAGAGGCCAGATGTACGGCGCGTTTTACCGGTCGCAAACGGCTGACCCTAGCAGGCCATCATCCCGGTGAGTGCCGGCCATTCCCAATGGGTCGCAAATTGCGACCTGCCTCATGAATATTAATGAGAGAGGTCCCTTGTGACCCATTTGTGAATCGCAAACAGTATCTCAGACACTGTTGTACATCAGGTTTTGCGACTCGCAAATTGCAACTCGCTAAAAATCGCAATTTGCAAGTAGCAAACCCTGATGGTCGTACATCTGGCCCCAGGCCCCAAATGTTTCCTCCTAAGATTTGCATGTACTTTCGATTTTAGGAGGCAAAATATGAATGGGTAGATGAATAATTTATAGCAAGGTGAATGAAGACATGACAGCACAGCTGAGGGATGGGGAAAAATATAGGGAAAAAGAATGAGAAATTGTTTGATAATGGTGAATGATGCGGAAATAGAAGAAAGCACGAACCGATGCTTTGTGTGATCCTGAGCGCTACTGTGGAATGAATGGATTATGTAATGGTGTAGAGATGAACATACACCTAAAAAGCTATAGGGATTTATGCCATGAGAATACTGTGGGTGCAAATGCAAACAAGGTAGCAGTGGCACGGCAGTCAGGGTTTATGTACTATGCAGGTGGTGCCACTGCTGCACCGCCATGCATATTACAAGTTTCAGGACAGCCAGCAGTTTCATGGGGGTGCTGAAACAAAAGGGCCTTACAGGGCCCCCTTGTGCCCCCTCAGCCTGGGGATGCATGCACAGGGGCACAACATATGCCCTCCTGGGTGCATGCACCCAGGTTCCTGCACAGCATGGACTTTCAAGTCCATGCCATGCAGGTACCCCGTGTGGTGTTCCCATTGCGGTGCCTCTTTCAAAGGCACCGCCGCCTTTGAAAGATGCTTTGCAGCGGGATCGCCACGCCGCCAGCCCGCCAGACTACAAGATTACTTGAAATCTGGCAGGCGGGCGGCAGCGACTTTTGGCGGTACAGGGGCATGGTGCGGCAGTGGCGGCCTGCCCACCCCTGCACCGCCAAAAGTCCTAATTAGACCCCTGGTGTTTTACTGTGTTATCTTACGTTATGCTAGTTCATGCTGTACTATGCTTAGTTATTTTATATAATATTATCTTCTATTACCTCACGCATTTTACTGCTACATGAGCTCAAAAGCATGAAGAACCCATTAATTTGCATATTTAAGCAACTTCACAACAAAACATCATCTTGCTATTTAATCTGGATGACATTGTGGGCCCAAGAGTTATTTATAGTTATCGTAATGCAAAGAGGAAGCCATGTTATTCGAGAGTGGCCTTTGACCAATGAAGAACCATATATATGAGTATATTGTGCTTACATTTACAGCAGATACTCTTCGTCCTTATTAAAGAAACCTGCCTCTGAGATTATCAGCTGCCATGACTCCACCTGCAATCAGTTGTTACAGTTTGAAACTGAGGATGCTACAGTAACCAACTGGGTTGGATCAGCCTCATTTGCAGTTCTTTACTCGCCGAAAAAACAAGATGGCTGCCAAACCTTCTGACGAAAAGGTAAACAATCTTTCCTGAGCTTAACGGACAGGGGTTAGACGTTCTCTGGCATCCATTCTTCCAGGGACAGCCTTTCGACACAACAGGGTTAAGGGTTCATCAGAAAAAATATTTATTTGATACGAGCACTTAGCATTTTAGCCTCAACATTTAGCAGAGTTTTTCCAAAGTAATATAAATATCAGAGGTGCACTATACGAATCCTGGTAACAAAATGTGACATGCTATAATATAAGTCATAACTACATACCCTAATGTAACATAACCTATAACATCACGTGACCTGGTGAGATGTAACATATCATAACTTAAGGCAATCTAAGCATCTCTGCAAGCAGTATGTGCCCAGTTAGAGAAGTTACCTCATCATGTGAATGGCCTCTGGGTCCTTGGAGAAGCTGAAAGCGTAGCCGCTGGAGGTGGTCCCGAAGTCTATGGCTACCACCACAAAGAACGAAGGGCCTCTCTGTTTCTTTGGCTCATTCCTCTGCAAAGACATAGGGGACATAGATAGTCACATGGCGGCAAGAAGAAGAAGGGTCTAGGTGTGAAACGTCAGCGAGTAGCAGCACTATCAAACACCACTGTTCAAATCCTTATCGACTATGAAAGGAAATAAAATGTAAAAATATAGGAGAACCAAATCACGAAGGTTGTGCTAGGAGTATGTGTGACTTACTATTGTAGTACTCCTACCCTACTCAGTATAGATCAGGAGTACTACAAGAGTAATTTGCAACAAATCCTTGTGAACCAGGCCCTTGGTGTTACTCCAGGGTACAATGAAAGGGTGTAATGTGTGTTAACATTTCCATGTGCTTGGCTTGTCTCGGCATCACTGTGATCTACTACGCCTAGCTTCGCCCACAGGGTTTGCTTGTCTCTGACATTCAGATGTGTTGAGTTTGGCACCTGAGACGTCAACTTGTGAGTGTGCTTGCTTAGCTGAAAACTGTTTACATTGTTGTTACTCCTGAAGGCCATTTTCTAAGTTCACAAGAGCTGAGCTAAGGCACCTGCTTCTTTTCTTGGGGTTCATGTTGTCATCCGATCAGTACTAGAGACTCATCTTGTGTAGGGTGTAAGTTTGGGTCTATCCTTGGCTCGGGAAGCTTGCCTCCACTGCTGATTTCAGGGGACGCTGTGGTTGGTTGACTGTGATTCACAGACTATTCAGTTCTATTTTGTCAATAAACACTTCAGACTCAAAATGAAGGTGTGAGTAGAACTTTCTTTGACTCTCTACGCCCATGACATTTTTAGAACCTTAGGTGGGAAGACAACCCGGTCTTTGGGCCCATAGCATGCACATTTCTTTAAAAATGACAATTTGGTAATGTGTGTATTTATAACTAGGAATAAAGTTCTTGGTTAAAATACAGCCTTATGTTGCTCCCTGGTAGTGTTTACTTCACTCCTTTTATCATGTCCAGAAATTGACCAGCACCGCTCCTACCTCTTCCCTATGTGCACATATAACAAGCAGGCACTGGGACTGAGGTTTCATGTGCAGTTTAAAAGTCTCATATTTGGACACATAATCACCTGTAGTATGGCTCTTGAAACGCTTTAAAGGCAGCCATCCCTCAGTTCCACAGGGAATTAAAGCCAGCAGACCCACCTGAAGAGAATACGCGTCTGTCTCTAGATACTCAATTTCTTTAAATAATATATTAGTAATTTACAACTACCCTGATCTCAGTGAGGTCAAAGAAGAAAGAGTGTCTCTGTGTCTTGAAGACTGGCTTCTTTTACCTGTTCTTTCACTGTAAGGAATGCGGGACATACACCAGCCACACATTGTTCTCGTAAATGTACTACTGCAGGTGTGTGTTGGAGGTGCGGTCAGTACATTTGTTCTAATTGTCATGTGAGTGAATCATGGAGCAGTGAGTGGAATCCACCTGCATCATTACTTACCGGTGACTGGGATGGGGTGAGCGGTGCAATGTTACAGCTGTCATTGTGGTTTCCGGGGGAACGTGGCGGGGAAGGTGTAGTGGACCGCTCGCCGTTCGTATCTGAAAGAGCAGAAGAAGAAGATGTTGATCACTGTTTTAAGCAGCTTCTGGTAACCTTCAAATATTTGTTTTAATGCAATTTAAGGAGGTTTTCTGAATTCTAAGTTCTTCGCTGTTTCAAATTCACCTGGCAGCTTGAAGGAGAGTGGGCAACATATTTATGCCTAAGGCCTGGCTCCCAGAGGAGATTGGTCAGGGGGACCCTCATAAGGGAAGCGAAGTTGTATTTTAAACATAACTTTGTCTCACCCTTCAGTAGCATGGGTCAGCATTGCACGTTTTGGTGTGCAAGGAAATCACAGCATGATAAAAGAACACAATTGAAGAAGAAAGGTTCTGAGGTTCAACAAAGATGCCTTAAAATGAAAGCAAAAGCTATTAGTTGATACCCACGAGGAATATGACGATAAATGTTAAGGCAAAGTGGAGAAAAAACAGTGTGACAATTTCCATCAAATTGAACCGGTGATATGGCACCCTCGAGAACTCAACACAAGTCTATGGAAAGAGTAACATACCCAAGAAATAAACTGCGTGCCCGATTCACAAAGATTTTCTGTGAGTAGCTGTGATTTACCCTTGTATTGCTCCTTCTTCATTCCAAGACTGTATTAGTAAGCCAAGAGTTCTACAAGAGTAAGGGCCTAATTATGAGTTTGGCGGTCCAATGGACCGCCAAACCCGCGGTGGCGGTGCAGCTTCTGCTGCACCGGCAGTCAGACCCCCGTGTTCCGAGTTGGGCGGTCAGACCGCCGCAACCGCTGGGGATTAGCAATCCCTCGGTAGTAGCGTGGCGGTCTGGGGCAGCAATATGCTGGCGGTGCCAGTGCCGCTGCGGCACGCCAAGCATATCCTGAGTTTCCAGACCTCCGCACTTTTTATGGCGTTGAGGTCACCATGAAAGTGTGGCAGACAGGAAACTACGGGGGCCCTGCAAGGCCCCCTGTTGCTTCTGTGCATGGGGGTGCATGCAGGGGGGCACATGTTGTGCCCCCATTTCTGTATGCACCTCTGTTCCTGCACGGCATGGACTGCAGCAATCCATGCCGTGCAGGAACTTGCTTTGGCGGTCCCATGGCGATGCCATGCTAAGGCTCACATATGAGCCTTAGTACGGCACCGCCGTGGGACCGCCAAAGCACCGCCCACCAGACCAGGAGAAAACTCCTAATCTGGTGGGCGGTTGAGTTTGGCGGTGTGGAAGAGGAGCCTGGCGTGGTGGCCCACTCCCACACCACCAAACTCGTAATCAGGCCCTAAGTCATAACAGCATCTATGTAAATTGGGCTTTACGTCTCAGTCCTTACAATGAGGTCATAACTAAAACAAATCTGGCTTTGTATTGCATGCACTTTGACAGGAATGGAGGCTAAGGCTAGTGCCAAAAGTCCCCTTTGAATTTAGTCTGTTTTCTCCTGCACAAAAGCTTACCAGCGTGACAAGTTCCAAGTCTTCCTCAGAGGAGACCTCCACTCCTTTCTGGTCCTCTCAGTAAACAAGAGACCAATTTTGAAAGCTATCCAGGTAGGGGAAGGTACCTCATGACAAGTGATGCTTGAAGTCTGTTTGTCAAATGCACTGAATCAGTTTTCTGGTTGAAACAGCTTTTTTGGCTAAAGCTAGTAGAGCAAGGTTTAAAAAAGCTATCACCGAGATTAGGTGCTAGAGAAGGTCAGCAAAGTCACATCCTTGTTGAATTGGTACAAATGTTTGCCTTGGTCTTCTGACAGAAATCAGAATTTGTTGAAGTCCTTCAGTAGTTCTACTGGAAGGTGACAGAAACAATTCATGAAATTGGAGCTTGAAGCTCTTTGGGCATCAGTCTTTCACATCCGCTGTGCCTCACATGGCACAGAGCAGAAAGCACCAGCAGGCTTCCTCGCTTCAGATGTGTCCACCACGGTCACTGTGTCCTAGGTGGCCCCACAGGTACTAGGTCGCTGCAGCACTTCCTTGTACTTGAGCAGGGGCGGCTCCTCCGTAATGGAGGAACGTCGCCCCACTCATCAGAGTGAGTGACAGAAAAACAAAATGATAATAAAACAACATCATCTGTGACTGGTTCAGGCATGCGTGTAGGGCGAGCCGGGAGGAGTGGTGGGTACTTAGAAGTGTTCATGTAAGTTTGGCCTGCCTTCTTAGGCCGGCTAGACAGACATGTGCATTCTATTTCTCCAACAGCTGGGTAGGAGCAGAGCCGCAGGCTCCCAGGGACTGTCTGAGCGGTAGACCAAGCTCAGACCAATCCCGGCGCTGCTCTCATAGCAT
This sequence comes from Calotriton arnoldi, assembly GCA_963921515.1. Classification (NCBI taxonomy): domain Eukaryota; kingdom Metazoa; phylum Chordata; class Amphibia; order Caudata; family Salamandridae; genus Calotriton; species Calotriton arnoldi. The sequence continues at coordinate 126,443 of CAWUFW010003060.1, read as the reverse complement.
GAGAGCAGCGTCTGGATTGGGTAGGGAGCCTGCTTTCCTAGAGACTGTTGGGAGAGCACAGAGGCAGGCGTCGGAGGCAGCGGCAGAAAGGAAAGGTATGTTTTTTTTTTTTATTATTATTTTCTCCATCCCTGCCCCCCCCTCTTTTTGTTTTATGGTGTCCGCCCCTGCACTTGAGCCTTCTGCAGATGGAAATCAGGCAAGACATCAGGCCAAGATACGCAACTAGTTCAACAGTAAACTGCGTAAGAGGTCACCTCATTCCCAAATTTTGTAGGTAGTTCGAGATGTCAAAGCCTTGCCCCCAACCGGCCTGTATCTCATAAAGCACCCCAGATTCTGTGACTTTGGATTCTGGACTTCCTCTGCACTCTTATAGGAACACCTCTATGACCTCTGTACAAGAAGCACCTGAGCTTTACTGGCAGCATCCAGTCTGGAGTTAGCATCAGGCCGCCAAAGGTCACTGGCCTGACGTGTGCTTGAACGGTCAACCCTATTGCTATTGCTTCAGTGGTACAGCAAATTGATTCCCAATATTAACCCAACATCATTTATGATTCAAAACAAGAAATCCTAGATTGAAAACGCAGATATTAACTGTAACATAGTTTATGGAAAAGTAAATGAAAATAACTTATAAGTAACTACAGTAAAATTGTGCCTTTTAACATCAATGCAGTAGAAAACAACCCACCCTCGAGCATGAACCACTTTGTGCTCATATGCTAAAACTAAGTTTAAATATCGTAAATATGAAAATTCCATGGATGCAATCCCTACTCTTCTGGAATTTTCTTGGTTTGCTTATTACAAATCCAAACAAATAAACTTACATCACAATTCAGCAAAGCCATTGCAAACCACTCCCTAATTTGTTTTAATAACTTCTTTCTTGTATATGCTGGCTGTTTGGTTAAAGAAATGTTGACTTTTATTGCATTTTCTTGCATCGCACACACTGTGATCTGGATCACCTTTTAATTGCAAATAGTACAAGGGAATTTAAGTACACAGAAAAAAATGTGTTTTGCCCACGGTCACACAAATTTGTTAAATGGGGAAGTAGGGATTTAAGTAAAGGCCCATGATGCTGATGTCTGAAACTAAACACTACGGGGTCGATTCCGATTCGGGCCGGAAATTTCTCCGACCGAGCCGGACCCGGAGAGATTTCCGACCGAATCGGACCCGTGCAGTCCGACCGAACGAGTACGATGCGGCCGTATGTTATCGGACACGAGTCGGTCGGACTCCCATTGAACTCAATGGGAGCCGGTCGTACAACGCGTACGCGGGCTCCCATTGCCTCAATGGGTGCGAGGCGGACAAGGGCGCCCCTACAGCGAGTACGCCGCGAGCGCCCGCGGCGTACACGCACAGGTAGGGGGACCCATGGGTCCCCCCTGTGTGCGCCTCGCACGGGTACGCGTACAGGGGGTCCGACACGGACCCCCAAAGTACGGCTCCGACAGCTCTTACGAGCCGGAGTGCGCGGCTCGGTCGGACTGCTCGCGGCGCGCATCGTACTTACCCGGCCGGGAAACGTCTCCATTGCGCGGTGCGGACCGGGTCCGACCGAGTCGGTCGGAGCGGTTCGAGTCCGAGCGAGTCGGTCGGAGTTGTCGGGACGCCCGGACGAGTCGGTCGGGGAATTCGCATCGTACTCGCTCGGCCGGACCCGCGTACGGTTCGGTCGGGAATCAGGCTTTCGCATGGCTTTTTTCCCGACCGAATGGTATTGGGTGCGCCTCCGACCGAGATCGGAATCGGCCCCTACGTCACAATGCAGTAACACTACACTTCTGCTCCCAGAATCCAGCTACCAGCCATATTACTCTGGGTATTTGGACAAAATATTGAGTTTTAAATATCATGGTACATAAATACCGCCAAAAACACATTGTTAATACAAAAATATTGTGTATATCGTTGTCAAGTATATAGTTGTTTTTTATATTGTTTTCTTTATTATAGTTGTAAAAAATATTGTTTTTTCAATCAAATTAATGTGCTTTACAGGCGTGCCCGACACAATGAGGAGGTGGCGGGGCGGGGAAGCACGGGAGGGGGAGCGCGCGCGGGGGGCGGTTAATAATGAAAATAAAAAAGTAAAAACCCACTTACCTGGAGCTGCGGCCGCCTCCTGCTTCGCGTCATGCCTCCGACTTCTCTTCCTGGGCCCAGCATACACTTGGACAGACTCCCTGTGCAATCCGCACGCTGCTCTCATGTGAGAGCAGCGCAGGGTTTGGTCTGAGCGGGCTGGAAAGACGCTCCGCTCCGACCAGAGAGTCTGTGGGGTATCTCCAGCCCGGCTGTTCAATGGAGCCGGGCTGGAGAAACCTAAGTGCGCATTTGTGTTTTGGTCGGCCTGAGACGGCGGGCCAAAACACATATGTTCACTTAGGGAGTGCAAATAGCACTCCTCTTCCCCCTCCCATGCTTCGGCCTGCCCCTTCCTGAACACGCTGGCTCAGAGCCGTAGGAAACTAAGATATATAGTATGTAATATTTATATGTGATCTATCTTTACATTGTTCTTCCTTTACAAATTCAAGGAATGTAAGGATGCTTATACAAAATAATCTTATGTGATCTTATCTTCCAATTTAAGGATTGTAATTATTCTCCTATGTGTGGCATCAGTAATCACTTGGCAAACTCACTTCCTGGCATTGAACGCGTCAGAGGTGGTCAGAGGTCAGAGCTGCGGAGCTGCGGAGTGTGGAGTGCGAGGGTGAGCACTTTGCTGGCTTTTGTGCCTGCCCGCCCGCTCGACTAAAACCACCAATCCTATCGCATCGACTCACATTAAGCATCAAGCCGCTAAAAAAACTTTTCCGTGACGCGGCAGGAGTCGCGGGTGCTTATGAGGTGGTTACAAGGTGATTAGGAGATTACGAGGTTGCGGCAAGAGCCGGCAGGAGCCGTCAGGATTCGAGCAGCATTGAGCATTGGAGCTGCAGCGGCTGAAACCAATCCATTTAGGAGCCGCGGGTGATCTCAACTTTGAGTTGCGGCTAGAAACGCAAAACACTTTCGGAAGATACAAAACCTCATGCCCTGTATTGATGGTAACGCACTGAGCATTGAGCACCGAGCACCCCACTCGGCTCTGTGTGGCCTTGTGTAGGGAATTGGTGAAGTGGTGAAGGCAAAGCGAGGGTGAGGTCGTTGTTGAGGAAGCGGAGAGGACAGCGTGGAGAGGCAAGTGACGGGTGGCAGGCGGTTAGCGGTAAGTGGATTTGATACACTGTGCCAGCGGTCCGCTTGCTATCTGCCTGCTATTGCCACCTGTATCCTGTGATTTTCCACTATCTTCCATCTTCCATCTGCCATTATCCCGGGCTGCCCGCTCTGTCGTGTTCTGTCGTGCTGCCTTTGTTCACCAGCCCCCCGCTTCCTCGTTTTCCCGCTGCCGTGTGGGAGCGAGTAAGTGGGAACTAGAAGGGGCACGGGGGGCTGTGAGGAGAAGAATATCGAGGATTGCTATCGTGTGAGCTGTCACTACAGTCGGAATCCGTGAGATTGTGATAAGAACTGTGTGGCGTCCCCCACACCTACTGTACTCATCGTATCCATTGTGTGGCGTCCCTCTGCAGTTGGTGTTGAAAAGACAGTTCTACGTCATCTACTGTATCCATCGTATCCATTGTTTTCGGAAGCCCAGGGGGGACCGATTTAAGCTTATAATGAGATCAGGCCGACAGCGAGGGGTGCCGACCAGACCCCAATCAAAGAGGCGACAAAAATGTGAGGAAAATCTAGATACTTGTGTCTCCTTAAAGAAGTGTACATTACAAGAGGCCCCCCTGAAGGATCCAGCTAAACCGGCAGTCACTCCTACAAATTCTGGTTGTGTTTATAAAAATCAAGTCCACAATAACCAGTTGTCCATTAAAAGTTTTTTTAAGTATCATCAAAATCAGCATCAAAAACAGCAAATAAATAAAAACAATGAGATTGATAATAGTCTTTTAACATCCTCTTCCTCAACAAGTGTGAAGAGAATCTGCCCGCGGGGGCTCAACAATTCCAGTTGTTTTCAGAAATAGAGGAGTTAAAAGACGGATGCAAAATTCAACTTGAGGCTAAAAATCCTGGCTCTGGAAAGTTTCCAATGTTTCCAGTATCTCCAATTTTAAAATCGATTCCAAAACTGTCTGGCCTGTTGCAGGCGAAAGTCCAAATTCATGTGCAAGGTTCTGTTACCCAATCTGTTACTCAATCTGTTGTGGAACTTACGGCCGATGAATCTATAATGGTAACTCCAACTAGCCGAAAGGAGTCTTCTAAATTATTGGTTAGTAGTCAAAGTGAGATCGGCTCAGCGATTAACATTTCCTCAGGCCAGGACCAAAACCTAAGTGACGAGGTCTTCTTGTTAGCCTGTGTTGCAGATGAGGTAGAAAGTAAGAGGGGGGGTCAAATATTGACTCCAGAGATACCGGATATATCATCTAGCCCAAATGGCCCAACAAATACAGATAGTATTGTGGGTTATTTAATCCGGTTCAGTCAAGTATAATCCTGGAAAATAGCTTTATAAACAATAAATCACTACTGGCACCAGGTATTATAAGTCCAGAAAATGGGCTTACTCCAAATGAACAAAGTAAACTCTCACAAGCAGTTGCAAATAACCAGTTTAACTCGGTGGACTTATCATTATTAACAAAATTTGATGGGAACTACCATGCCAGAGTTGGTGGTACAGAAAACAATCCTTCGAGTTCTGACCGTGGAATATGGGAAAGTCTACTCCACACTATGGATTCGATTACCAATGCACTTAGCTTTCATTCAGATAAATTGAATATTCAAGTTGACATTTTAAATATATTGGCTACCCATGTAGCAGGGATTGATGCGAAATTGCTCCAACTAACTAATTTGATAACCAAGGTTCAATCAAATAATGAGAATCAGTTAGTAACTTGTACCTGTGCACAACTGATTGACAAAATTTCAGACCTACCATCAATTGTTAGCTCTATGGTACAAGAGGTAAAAATGATGGCGGGTAGATCGGTTCAAGGTAAAATAATCCCCGGTGAAGACAAAATTAATTTACATGTGGCAACAAATATATTGGATGAGGTGAATACCATTCAATCTAAAGTAGACCAAACATCAAGTGTTACTACAAATTCGGAGACCCTGTCGAAAAGGGCAAAAAAAAGACGAAGGAAAACCCATAATAAACTATCAAAGGGAAAAAAAGCCATAAAGGACGCTGTTTTTAAAGAACTCAATGAGCCTAAAGAACCCGATAAGATGGTATTATTTCCAATTTTTAGATCGGAGGAAAAATCAGAGATTAATCCTAGGGCTGACCTGAATAGTCAAGATATCGGCATCCCTGCCCCCGATGCGATCATCGACGGTATATGGTCTAAAACTCCAGCTCCATCAAAAACAGGGGTTTCAAGTGGTGAACAGTTACCTAAAGATTTGGCTAATCAGTGTGGAGAACAAAATACCTTCATACGGAAAATTATAAATAACGTCTGCCATCAGAATCATAATGAGGTCTCTTTAGAGCATCCAATTATCACGGACCAAAATAAATCAGAAATCCACGGCCAAGGAGAATCGGCATTTCTAGCTTTGGCTTCCATCGCCAATATGAGGACCCCAAATAGTCATATAAATAATGAAAAAATAGAGGCTATAGATAACTTGCAAGATTTGAAGAAATTAGTCTTTTGTCCTCAGTATATCACAAGAGGCCCCCATGATATCCTAAACCGTGGAAATATTCTGAAATTATTGAATGCAATTGTAGATTTGAAGAATGTAACATCAGATGATTTGGAATCGGTGGAGTTTAAAAAAGATTGCAGTATTCCCCATAATGAAATAACTGTTACAACTTGGAAAAGCAATGAAATTATCAGTAAAATAATCTCCAATGATAACCAATTTGAGAAATGGGGCATCAAAGTCTGGAGAATTTCTGGGCCCCAATACCCGTGTTTGTTGATTCCAAGTGGGTCATCAAGTAGACAGGACTTAAAGATCAAAGGGCAAACGTCTGGATTGGGATCTCACGTTAGAGTTTTGAAAGGTGCCTCAGGACCATCGACGAAGTTGAATCTATCATTTGGTATTAAGGTTAGGAGCTGTCAACCGGGTATTCGAATATGTGAAGAATTAAAGAAAAAAACTAATCCGGTTGAAGACTGGAGTTGGCTCCCGTCAACTTTGGCGAAGGGAAGCGTGGTGAAGCACGATTGATGCCCAAATTCTCTTAATAAAGTTCAAAAACTTTTCAAAATCTGTTCTTGGAACACTAATGGTCTTAAATCGCTTCTTGAAGATCCAGATGTAATATGTTTTTTTAAAGATTTCGATATATTATTGCTCCAGGAAACTTGGAACATGGTTTGTGAACCCCTTATTGGGTATTTTGAATATTCGAAGGTGGCTTGCCGTAAGGCATCTGTCGGTCGTGCCAGTGGTGGCCTTTCTACCTATGTTTCCTTGAACTTGGATGCTAAACACTTTGAGATTGACTTTCAGGTAACATGGCTACAGTGTATTAAATTAATTCTCAAGCAACCTATCATCTTTTTAAATATTTATATAGGTTCAAAACATAAGGATAAATCTACCCAATTATCGAGCCTGTGGGAAATAGTAACAGTGCTGTATTATGATCATACAGACTCATTAATAATCATTTCTGGGGATTTTAATACGCACCTCCTAACAAGTAAAAATCCGTATACACATTCGAAAATTTTGTCCCAGTGGATAAATTTTCAGTTTACAAAATTTAATCTAAGGTTATTGCAAGATGAGGACCATACACCAACATTTAATAAAACATGTAATCCTTCTATTATCGATTATTCCCTAATTTCTGAGAAACTATTATATTTGCTCCAAAGTTATAAGGTACAACCGAGGATAGAGAGCGACCACAACCCACAATGTATTTCCTTCGCATTTCACTTAGACCATTTACCAGAAACAAGAATAATTAAAACTGCTCCTACTCCATTTAACCTTAAAAGGTTAATATGGAATGAGAGATCTGAAAAAGATATATTGAAAGTTCTTTCTTGTTTAATTTCAAATGCTCAAGACGCAATAGTCGAAGGTAAATCCATGGTTGCTCTCTGGCCCAGTTTGTGTTCTGCTCTTGTGGATAGTTTTCCAAACCCTAAAAAATCAAATGGTGTAATTTTGATTTCAAATAAACCAGGGTGGTTCTCTAACCGGTTACTTTACCTTAAAAGAAGTTCTAATAGAGCAATAAGAGCATTGTATAGAAAAGTGAAAGGAACACCTAATTTCTTAGTGTCTGAACAAATTAAACATTTAAAAAAGGGATATAAGAATGAGATATGGAAGGCTAAACGAGCGTACTATTCAGGAATTTGGGCTAAATTACATTTTTCGTGTAAAACTAAAGACTCGAGGTCATTTTGGGGTATCATTAATAATCTTGAACTCGGTAATTATAGAGGTAATAGTGCCAACATTGAAGAATCGAGCTGGGCAACTTTTTTTAATAATCTTCATGCTACCCAGTTTGACCATAATAAATCTGATTTTGCCCATTACGAGTCTCAAGGAAAGATAAAAGTCGGTGGGTCAGGCTCTAATGCTCACGATACACTGAGTCTATTCGACAATGAGCCATGGTCGGTAGAGAAAGTAAAAAAAGCAATAAAAAATATCAGATCAAATGGAGCCCCCGGCCCAAACGGAATCCCTAATATAGTTTTTAAAACAAATTTAAAGTATTGGCCTGAGGTTTTAACATCCTTATTCAATGATGTGCTTAAATCTGGTTCTATTCCTGAGTCATGGCAGGGAAGTATCATCCAACCGATATATAAAGCGGTCCTCAAGATAACCCTGCTAATTACCGTTTAATCTCTTTAACGGATGTAGAGGCCAAAATATTTGCCAGTTGCCTCTTGGAAGAACTGGAAGCATGGGCCTTGAGGAAGGATTTGATTCCTAATTTACAAACTGGTTTTAGAAGAGGGGAATCGACCAATACTAATTTGATTTTACTGACGTTACTAGGGGATAGGGCCAAATACAGGAAACAAAAGTTGTATATTTGTTTCATTGATTTAAAAGCTGCCTTTGATTCTGTACCACGAAATTTGTTATGGGCGAAGTTGACCGATTGGGGCATATCTAATACCTTATTAAATATGATTAAATTGTTATACTCTAATACATGGGTACAGATCAAAGTCGGCGATGGAAGACATACAACTCGTCGTCTTGAGACTAACACCGGACTGAAACAAGGCTGTGTCCTGGCTCCTTGTCTTTTTAATCTTTTTATGTCTGACCTCCCAACTCATCTTAAACATATTAATGCCCATTCTCCCGCAATTTTAGGCAAGGAGATTAAATACCTACAATATGCCGATGATACTATTTTATTAAGCCAATCTGTCATAGGATTAAAAAGATTAATAGATTCTTTTAATCAATATGTTACCCAAAATGGACTTAAAATAAATATTAAAAAGACAAAAATAATGACTGTAGGGAAAACGAAATTAGGATTGAAAGAATGGAATATCAACGGTTTGGTCGTCGAATGTGTAAAATCGTATAAATATCTAGGAGTCACATTTGATGATAATATGTCGTTTAGGCAGCATTTTAATAACCTTGAGGCTAAGGGCACATCACTGTCATTTGCCTTTAGAAAACTGAGGGACAAGATAGCGTGCCCAAATTATGACCATCTGTTGAAGGTTATTAAAGCAAAATTGATACCATCTTTAGATTACGGTTCTATTATCTTTCGTGGTAAAGACGCAAAAATCCTTGACGACATTGAAGTAAGAACTTACAAATCAGTTTTTAAGATACCCAGATATATTAGCCGTGCCAATATAAGATTAGAATTTGGCCTAAAAAGACAAATCTTGGCTAGACAATCTACATTTTTAAAAACATTATTGTCATTGTCTCGTGCTAAAGAAGGTTCTCTTGCAAACCAGTGTTGGCTCGAGATGATGAGAAATGAGTATGCGAGCAGCTGGCAAATATTCCTGAAAGAATCCCTATGTAATTTTGACTGCCCAAATTTAGAAGATGAAATTAGCAGTAAAATTGTCTATAAAAAAAATTAATCAATCAATCAGCCATTTTTTTGTCGACTTTAGTAGATAAAGATGAACTTAGGGGAAAAAATCATTTATGGACAATTGTAAACTCCTTTGGTAAATTGGCTCCCCAACCATATTTGTCGTTTTATTTAAATCCCTTAATTAAGAATAAATTTATGTTACTACGGTTCGGAAGATATCCAACTAAAGATGGAATCCCAAAATGGGAAAACAAATGGCCTTCTAATTTGTGTAGGTTGTGTGGGACCAGCGAAGAAACTTTAGTGCATATAGTAACTTTATGCCCCCAATTATTAGTAGAGCGGAAAACCATCTTAAAGCCTATTTTTAATGAATTGGGGGTAAGATCTTGTAGAAATGCCATCATCTTTTGCCTCAGTGGTGTCAACGCTTACCTTATCTCCCGATTTGTTAAGTTTACTATTATAGCTGAAAGGAAACTTCGTAATATTGTTAACTGAACGTGATAACTTTTATGACACGAAAATCATTCATAATGCTATATTACGTTTTTAGGGTTAAGTACTGTTTATTTTAAACTATTTTTAAATGTATTTTTATTGTCAATGTTGTTTCAATCGCAACTTTACTAAAGTTTCCTTCTAGAGTCATGTATGGCATATTGATAATTTTAGCTGCTAGCATAAGATATTTTATTATTTGTTGCTAAAAGTTTTCCAGCACAACTGCACTTTATTGCTAAGGCTGCTTTTAATGCAATTTTATTATGGCTGTTTTATCTTTTGTAAACTAACAGTTTTAAAGTCTTTTTTGGAGAATATTGTATGGTATATTGTAAACAATGGCAGCTAGCACAAAGCACTTTATTTTTTGATTTCCGATCATTCGCTGCTAAATAACTTATGTTGATGATTATTTGTAGATCTTGCTTGAATATAAATGTACACTATAGTTGCAAAATATTTATGAAGGGATCATGAATTTTCCTGTTTTTTATTTGATTGTCATAATCCTATTTTTATTTCATATGTGTACTTTGCTGTTTGTAATGATTTTAAATAATCAACAAATAAATAAATACTACTACTCCTATGTGATTGACGTGATTTTATCTTTTTACAATCTAAGGTGTGGAATAATTTATGTAATGTAATGTGATCTTTTCTTGCGATTTAGGATTGGTTGCTTACATGTACAGGAGGCGTGGATGTGTGTTTTCCTTCACCTTGCTTCCTGTCGTTTTTATTGTTTCCTGAAGGAAGGAGATGTGTTATATCCTGTGTCTCCTCGTTCCTTGCTGCTCAGCCTGTGTGAGTGTGATGTAATAGAATGTTCATGAGTGCATGGTTTGGATGAGTGGTCAGTTGGAATGAGAGGGGCTGAGCAGCAGGATGCTGTTCCCGGTGGGGCATGTACCATCTTACCTGTAACTGAATAAACCTACATAATCTATACTATTGGCTACTGGACTGATTACCATTTACAAAAAAAACGATTTAGGTAATCGTTTTATTTTTCACCTGCTGGCTTGGAGCCAGTGAGGCGACGCTCTTCCGCCATTGCGGAGGAGTCGCCCCTGGTGTTTTATTTAATATATATATTTTATTTTATTCCTTCCATCATTTGTTCTCGCAGCACGCTAGGTTCTGCTCAGGTTATTAATTTTGATTGCTTTCCAATTGTTTTCTTGCTCATTTGGAGTGACCCTACCGCGGTGGGACCTGTCCTTGACTTTAAAGGTTGCATAGGTTGTTCTCATGCCACAGCCTTTGATTGGTGTTCCAATTGTGAGTTCACTCTCTTACCAGGATCCCTGCTTTTGAATCGTTGTTTGTCTCCTCCTAATATCACAGTCTGGATTACTGGGCCTACTGTGGTGTGTGGTTCAAGTAAACACAGTGCCCTGCTGCCCATCTGGCTAGGTTTGTACTACGTAGCTGCTTAGAAACATACAAGAAATTGAAACGCCTGAGGCCAGCAGTGAAGAATGCTACAGCACAAGAGGTAACAAATGCACAAGCTTGTAGGAAGAGCACATTAGACACACCACCCTGCATACATTCAACACAGCACCACCACTGTGCCTGCAACAGCACTTACCAAGATTATATACCACTTACTAAGCACACAGAACAGAACTCCTAACATACAACCAGGTAGTTGGCTATTGCAGGATCCATCAGCATTACTGCCAAGAAACCACACACACACACATCTACACACACACACACACACCCACACCTACACTCACGCATCTACACTCACACACACACACACATATACGCACACTTACACATACACACACACCTATACATACACACACACACACACTTTTTCTCTCTCTCTCTCTCTCTCTCCTGCCCCTCCATCCATTTGCAGGGCAATGGGCATGCCTATTGACCAAGATGAGTAAACAGTTGTCAAATCAATGCAGCCTGAACCCTTAAATGACATAAAAATGATGCACCCACGCCTCAGCGCATCATAAGAGGCTGCCACCGGGGTAGGGTGGCTGCCAGACTCCACTTCCGCCCCGTTGGCAGTCCTTGACTTTTCATCTACAAACCATTACTGTTAGGTGTGTTCATCTAATTAGTTTAATAGACATAAACCAAAGCTACCAGAATGCATGGGTTCCCCCAGGACTTGAACCAGTGGGGGAGTCACTCTACCCCTAACTGAGAATATGATTAGAACACAAAAAAGTAGCAAATCTGCAAAAACTCAATCAGGCTCTGATCTGTGATGTGTAACCATGTGCAAGCGCCAAAAGGCCTTCCCAATGGCAGAATGGCGCTACACAAATGTCCAGAACAGAACATGACCTGGGCGATCTCTTGGTACAAATTCAGTCCTAGGGAGAGTAGAGGAACATGATTCCCAGATATCCTGCCCTGAGTTCCCCTGCCAGTAGTTCCCCTCGGTTCGACATTCCTGCTCTCGAGGTTTGGCCACAACCCCTCCTTTCTCTTTCGAGGGAGTTAAGACGCCATAAAGCTGGTTTACCTTGAACGTCCCTGCGAAGGGCCGGCCCCAAACAGGCCTGGCGCTGGCTGCCTTCGCCAGCAGGCCGGGCCCCACGGCGGCTGCTTTCACTTAGCAGCCCGGGCTCGTCACAACAACACTTTCCCGCTGCATGTAACAGGGCCCAGCTGTCAGCCCAGGAGGGAGGGGCCACTGGCCCCGGCTTTATCAGCTGGCAGCCCCCCAGGCAGGGCCCGGCCCGCGCGCTCGCTTGAAAAATGATACAAGCTGAAAACCATCACGATTTACAGACATTGGCGGAAAAAGTAATGCACGCCTTGGAACCAAAGGCTGGCTTTAGCAGTTGCTGGATCAAAATAAACACGCCTTTCTTTCCCTGAACTGTACAAAGGCCTGAACTTCAGAAACAGGAAAAACCACGGACGCAAACTCCGTGATGGATGGCATTTCAAGTTTGTTTTCGTGATATTTCATTCTGAAACAACAGCTCACGCTGACTGACTTCTTTTTAGGATCATACGCGACCCCTCACACACAGTGGTGGCTGGTGACATTTGAAAGTGGTGGGGCGTAAATCAATTGGCGTACAGCACTGTAGCGAGCGAGCGTAGCGAGCGAGCCTGAACCACCTACGGGGGGTTTGGAGGGGTATTCCCCTCCAAGAAAATTTTGAAAAAAAGTTTGCAAATGGTGCATTTTCAAGCAAATGTGAGAAAGCAGGAAGGTGACTGACGACCACATAACCTAAGTGCACAAATATTCTTTTCACATATGAACAGCTCTAGAAGCCTGTGTTTATTATATGGTTTGCAACAAGGGCTGCCTTAATTTACCACCAAAGACGTGAAGCAGCGCCAGTCAAAAATGCTTTGTGATCCGGCCCTCAGAGAGCACCATTTGAAAAATTATTTTTGGGTCTATTTGATAAAATTGTTTACAATATTGAGCTGTACTTTAGCGCACTGTGTGAATTACACAGATAAAGATAACTCTCACAACGTCCACAACGGGTCAAATTTAGAAGTACAGAGATTAACTTTACAAAGCTTCCTCAAATTTCCATACAATCAAACCTGCAATCTAAGTTAAGGAAAGCCCAACTGTGTGCTCTGCTGAGATTTTGCAAGGTTACAGGCATCAGTAGTGTGTCAGGCCTGCTTGCTGCGAGCTTCTCTCAGTACACACCAGACCCCCTTCCATTATCATTTAAGCTGCTTGCCCCTTAATCTTATATGCTGGGTTCCTTTTATTTTGCTTTAAATAGAAAGTCGTCCCTCTGACCGAGTCTCTAATAATGACAGTGCATAACAATGTAATGAATTACATTTATCCCCAAACCTCAAGCCATGTACAAAACTGTCCACAGCTACAATCCCACATCTGCTATGAAACAGGCGCATGACATTATGTACCCAAGGGCAGGACTCACAGGCAAACGCTGCAAAGCAAATGTACGTCTCAGATTCTCCGAACGAAGAAGACTTATTTCTCTCCCAGGGGTAGCCACGCTTCTATTTATTTCTATTCACAGGGTAATATCAAAAGCAGTGATAGTAAATTCTTAGAAAACTTCAGTGACCGTTCATCTTTTAATAAAGCAATCGGGTATGACCACATCTTTTAAATTAGCATAACGGCTTGTGCATAATGCACCGTAACAGGGACACGGTCACCCACATACTTGATACCCCCCCGCACCTATCTTCATTTATACAACATTCTAATTATCTGTGCTAGATTATGAAATCCATCACAGATTTTAAGTGCTATTAACAATCTCCAGAAACCCCATGTGCTGTAATAAACAGTGCAATGCCCTACACGCACTTAACATTTCTCTCTCCTCTATTGCTTTGTGTTCAGAGACAACCTCTATTAAGACTTAAATCAACAGCCACCATATGTGCTGTTCAAGCAGAACAAAAAACAGTAATAAATACACAGTGGGCAGAGCGAGGCTCTGAATATTAAACAGACAAAGAGTGCTGACGTAACAGAATAAGGAAAAATAAAATTCAGATCATGCTTTAAAACATGCAATTTTTAACACCAGCTGAAGGAAATATTTTGGTTACAATTATCTGCAGTTCATAATGCCCTCCAGCAACTTTGTATGAATTTGAAACAAAACGGAAAAGCTACTCCTGGTTAAATGGTTAAAGTTAACACAGCTGTCAAATTTTTTTGTAAAGTTCAGAGAGCAGCTGTTTCAAGAAGGTTTAAGAAAACGTGCGCTGTGGACAGTCGGGACTGAGGAGGAAATAAAATCAAAAGAAAGTGTGCTTTTCAATAAAGGTCAAATCCAAGCGTACAAACAAAAAAATGTATCTCACAAGTATCAGTCAATTCATTACCCTCCTCCCCTTGAACGGAAAATTAACTAACCCAACTGTGTAGTAGGGGTTTCAATTCAGGCCTGTGCGCGCCGCACCAGCAGTGTGTCTTACTGCATATCTCTCTGAAGAGGAAGCGTGAGGCCGAAGGCTCCAAGGGGGAGTGGTGCATCCAAATCCTGAGCAGAGAACCTCTGTCCGGTCACCATGGCGCCCTGGGCCCTCACCACCGAGGAGAAGTACGGAGTGCGTGAGTGAGTGCGAGCGCCTAACATGGGGCAGCGAGGGCTTCCAGGCACTACCAGCGCCATTGTTTCAAGTGTAACCTCAGTGCAACGGTTACAGCGCCGCGAACCACAGGCTTACTATCTACCACACAGCTGAACAGAAGCAGCTCGCTGCAATTACACACAATCTGTAAACTGAGCACAACCCTGACTAATGTAATGTGTGATCTTTGTCTCGCGCTAAGAGCCTAGGCCCACCCAAGGAATACCCTGCCCCACCCTTAACCTTTACCAGTCGCGGCTTGCGGGGGGGGGGGGAGAATGCGGGGGGTGTCGCGCAGGGGTGGGGGGGGTTTAAAATAAAATTAAAATCTTACCTGGTCCGCGCCGCCTCTCCTCTGGTCCGTTGGCGCCTTCAACAGCCGCATCACTGCTGCAGTGCTGGCAAGTGGCAACCCCTCTCAGCCAATCCTGGCGCTGGAGCAGCGCCAGGATTGACTTAGGGCACGGTTATTCTCCGCCCGCCCGCCCATTAGGATACCGAGGTTTGAGCCTTTGCTCAACCCTCGCTCTCCTAATGGGCATGCGCCAGCCTGAGCAGACACCAGTGCGCATGAGTGGGCACGGCGGAAAAATTCGCCGACCTTCCCCACTGATGCGCACTTGTGCTGCTGCCTGCCCCTGACAATGCCTGTCAGTCAACATGACGCCGGACCGCCCACCCCCTTCAGACTCTGAAGGGGGTGGGTGGTCCCACGTCATGCTGACTGACATGACTGTCAGTTCTCCCTCGGTGACTCTGAACTTAAGTAAACTGAGAGTTTACTTAAGTTCAGAGACGCCGAGGGAGCTGCGGGCGGCTTGTGGGGCAACGCCCCAGCGCCCTAATGGACGCACCGCCACTGCTCACACAGACGGCCCCAGCATCCTTACGGGCTTATTTATCAGAGAGAGGCTTGCGCCGCCGGAGCGTCACTTTTACTAACGCTGCGGTGGCGCAAACCTCTCAAGCATATCTGTGAGGCCACGCAAAGCCACCCTGCGTGGCTGAATGGCCTCATAGATATGGAGTAAGACAAAGCAGCGCAAGGCCCTCCGTTGCCTTACTCTGCGCCAGGGAGGCATTCCACGGGCGTTGCAGTGGGTTTTCCCACGCAACACCTATGGATTTTGACGCTGCCCCAGATTTACTAATCACGTAAACCTGGGGCAGCACCAAAACCATACGCCTTCACAAAGTAGGCGTAACGAGGAGAAATATTTGTATTTCTCCTCGTTTTTCCTCTTCCGAGTAAAACGCCTACCGGGATTGTTTTTGTTTCCTGCACGAAAACAATCGTGCCTGAAATGGAGGCATAGCGCCGCAAGTCTTCTTGCTGTGCTGCCCTATGCCAATGTGAAAGGGCAGGATTGCACCGTATTTATTAAATACTGTGCATTCCTGTCCTTTCCCCCTGCGCTGGCTCACAACTTGCTGCCTAGCGCCAATGTAGGCACCCTTGCACCATGGTGCAAGGATGCCGCCACTGCAGGCGCCTGTTGTGGGCTCCTGATTCACAAATGAGGCTGTTCATTCAATGCGCCTGCTGACGCTGAGCTTCAAACTTGCACTTATGCACTCTCTACCATGGTCAGATTGGGTGTACAAATAGTCCAGCGCCCCTCAAAAATGTGCCTTAAAATTCAGCAATCACGACCTTTGGCAAAGCATGTCTTGATTAGTATCAAGAAGCAAATTTATGGAGCCGTTTAAAGGTAAATTAAGTGTTTTAAAGCTTCTAGGACCCATCACCTCGAGGCAGTAATGTTCACCTGGAGAATAGTGAAAAAAGAAGCAGGCACACAGAGAAAGGAGTCTGTTTGTACAGAAGAGCAGCATGCTGCTTCAGACCGGTGCATTCGCCATGGGGCAGGCCTGCACTTGCTGCATCCTATGTGGAGCAGCCAGGATTGTCAGGTGGTATGGCACATGGCACACAGGCGCTTGGCTGCCACGCCCTTCTTTTTCAATACTTTAAAACACACATAGCTGTGCTAATACACTTGAATCCTACACAGCAATGTTTTTGCAGTTTTATGAGGTGCGAACTTGACCCACGTGCTTTAGAACAGTTTGCATGAGAACCAGATTACATTATAATTTCTTTTTTGGTGGGGGAGGGGGCATATTGACTGATTTCACAGGATGTTGAGCCGAAGCCGGTACTCAAACTCATTCCACAGTTCCAAAGTCACCAGCTCTGGCTATTACCCCTTCTCCTTTAGTAATGACTCACAACACTTTGTAGTGCACAAGTAATGCACTGCAAACCTGCAACATGATACTCTGCAGTGCAGTGCCCTCTCCTGCACTGTCATAACTCCAGCATCAGTCATCAATGACTACACTAGCAGGCAGTCCCAAGTTCACAATGAAATGGTACTTGCAGGCAGCAGGGGACCAACATCTGCAGGCGAGGCAGACAGCAGGAGCTGAAATGACATGACTGCATCTTGGGTGATGGACCCAGGGCCACTGGGCTGGTTCACTCTTCTCAAGCCGCCTGGGCACGATTGGGCCGCACTCGACTAGGTGCATAAGGGATCAGAGACTCGGGCTGTAACTAAGACTGAAGCATGCACTACATAGGGCTTCCATCTCTCCCAGACACTCAGCGGTGGGCTGCAGCATCTGGCTGGAGGAATAAAGGGCAAGTGCAAGATGGAGCTAGAAGACCCGGCAGTGAACAATTGATAAAATAATGGTGCTGGGTTTGGTCCTTTCTGTATGGTCATCCCCAAACATATTGCCTTCAACCCTCTTGTTTTGCTAACTTTGATTTTACTGGCCTTAGGACTCTGCGCACTTTACCACTGCTACCCAGTGGTAAAGTGCTTGTGCTCTCTTCATGGAACATGGTAGAATTGGCTTAAAACCTAACTGGAACATTTAATTTACCTGTAAGTCCCTAGTAAAGTGGTACTGCCTGTACTCAGGGCCTGTAAAAGTAATGTTACTAGTGGGCCTGCACCACTGACCACTATTACAGCCTGTGTGTGCACTTTTAAACTGCCATTTTGACTCTGCAAAATAAACCTTTTGCCAGGCTTAAACCTTCCTTTTTATTACATATAAGTCATGAACAGCCCAGAGGGCAGGGAGCGCTGAATTTAAAAAGTAGGACATGTACTTTTAAGTTTTACATGTCCTGGTAGTGAAGACTCCTAAAGTTGTTTTTCACTATTGCAAGGCCTACCTCTCCCATAGGATACAATTGGAGTTACCTTATTACTTTTCATAAGCTGGAACTTCCAATTGGGAGCATGTAGACAGGTTGAGTTTGGTCCCTATAGAATTGTAATTAAAAGCTCTTTTTATGGTAAAGTCAGATTTTTAATCACAGTCCTGAAAATGCGACTTGTAGAGAGCTGGGATTTTTCTTGCCATAATCATTTGGTGCCTGCAGAATGATCCTGGGTTACATGACTAGGTGTAATTGGCAGTTGGTCTTTGTGTATTGCTCCCAGACAGTGAGACAAAGGGAAGATAGTTGTTGGCAGGATGGGCCACTATGAGTTAACGAGGGGGTGGAGCTGACACCAAAAACATTTTACATCACAGAGGCTCTTCCTGAGCATTCTCACAGAGGGTTTGTTACTAGTTTATTGTGACCCCAGACAAGCTGGGACCAGGAAAGGGAGGAAGGAAATGTCTGGCACCTCGGGGGTGGAAACCTCTAGAAGCTTCCTCCACTTCAAAGTGGACACCAGGTATAAATGTTGGACCTCAGACCCCAACTCTTCAGAACACTTCTGGACCTTGGACTCTGCCAGGAAGAAGGACTGCTGTGCTGCTGAAATGACTGCCACTCTGCTGGACTGCTGCTCTGAAGACCTGCTGCCCTGCTGTGCTGACCTGTTGCCAGCTGCCCTCTTGCTTGAGTGAGAAGGACTGGACATGCATCAGTTGAATCCAGGACCGCAGAGTGACTCCAAGGGCTAGTTGGCTGGTCTCCTGACTAGAGCCTCATGGACAGAAGGCTCCAACAACCTTGAACCCAGCACGTGGACTCTGCCATCTGCGATTCCTAACCTGCTATGTGGTGCCACCCCAGTCCTGCGCTCATGGAAGAGGGTCTGAAGACGCTCTGCCTGGGGCGGTCTCCTCACAGGAAAGACGAGACCCAAGCAATATACAGCACCTGCGTGGGGGTGGATGTCTGCTAAAGGTTCATGAGATGTGTGTTTTGTCTCTAAAGAGCTCTGGACCTATTGTCACCCCAATATGTGCTTGGACGTATGTGTGTATTGCCCCTCTATATCATTGAAGTCTTGCGCTCTAGACTGACTTGGAAGTTCTCGCTGGTCACTTAGGACTGAATTCGCTTTTACAGAAATCTCGACTTTCAGAAGCTGAAATATTTTGCTATTTTTCCCTTCAAATCTAGAAAGAATGCAGTGGCCCACTTTTGACAGGTCTCCTGCATCTGCTGAAGTTTCAAGATTGACATTTTATGTGCATGTTTTAGGACATTGAGCACAATTTTCTCTTTTGGCGAGTGGTTGGTGACTCTGGCAAAGCATGTTCCTAAGAGAATCTTTTAGGAATCATAACGCAACTACCATTGACGAACTGGCATATTTTATTATTAATATATTTGCATATGAGTTGTTAGAAGCAATTGTGTAACAAAGTTTCAGGAAGTAGACCCTTTGTTACACTAACAACATAGGCGGTAGGATGCCTCCATGTTACAAGGACTGACAAGCACGTTGACTCAAGGGGAACAATAGCATTTCACCTGTACATTATAAGGTCACTGATCAGCGAATGCAAAGGCGCATAATGACCATCGACTGAGGAAATCAAACCACACGTGGTCACCCAGAAGAGAATCCAACTGCACACATGAGTCAACCACCAGACAGCTCAATACAAACAGGGAAAGAGACCAGCAGTGCATTTTAAGTAAGGCTCCCAGTTTTCCGTTTTTACTGATTTATACAGATAAATAGAGACATAAAACACATTGTTTTCTGTCTGCATTTATTTTTAAAAGCAGAAAAATACAGAAAACTGGGCTTCTTTTAAGTGACTGTCCGTGCTGCCTTTCATGAATTTCAGGCCAACAGCTAAACAGATTGACACCATGCGGAGTTAAAAAACAGAATGAAATTTCCTTAAATAATGGCATATGTTAACATGCCTTTGCAGTATAATGCTAATATTTAGGTGTGGATGTATTGCTATGTTACATTGGCTGCTTAATCTGCTAAAACATAAAAGTTATCAAAGTCTGAGGGCGCATTTATCAGTTAAATAAATGTTGAAATGTACAATTTTACAACATAATTCACAAAACACAAAATAAATGTGGATAAATACTGATAAGATGACCAAAAAAGAAATATGGATAGATACAGACAGAAATGTTAAAAAAATAAATATCATAAAACAGGGAGCCCTATTTATAGGGACCATGTTATAAAGACTGCTTCCTAGACCAAGCCCATGGACCATCGCCAGGAAGCCACTGCAGCTTGCACCACCTAGTGCCCCTGCCAGCGCTGCAAATGAAAGTACCAACACAGCTACTAACCATCACACTCCTACAAGTGTGACACTTCAGACTATTCCAACCCCCAAAGCTACAAGAATGGCTTGGGCGATAGGTATTAGTAATTTTTAAAATATATTGCATTAATAAACAACCGCTGTTGTGCTCATTTCTAAATAAGACACGCAACACCACCATGTGGCAGACCATCATAAGAACCGGTGTTAGCACTTAGGTGTCAGTGCCGAGCACCAGAAACCACCGGCTCAAATTAAGCACTGGCCCAGAGATTCTAGAACCTCCTTGTACACAGATGACCACAAGGTTTTGAACCTTTAGAGGATTGATGAGATCAGCAATGGGCCCTGTTTTTCAGTACAGCATTTCTGAAGGTATTTAATTGAGTTGCTCAAAGTAGGTATTAGGAGAGAATTAGAATGGACTGCCTGCTGTGAAAATATCTTGCTGAGTTGGTTCTGGTTGATGTTGTTCATACATCTGGTCTGGGAGCCCTGCAGGTGGAGGAGACCCCTGGAGTGGAAATCTAGCAAATGTGGGGGCTACATTTCAGTCTGTGATGGCCTCTGCAGACACTGGTGCAGAGCCCAAAGCAGCCTGCACCTATCAGAGAGGAGAGATCTGGGGTTCTACTGGGTGTCTCTGGGAATCAAGAGCATTGCCTGCTGCAGTGGCTGGCAGGGCTGAGGTTTTTTGTCAGCGTCTGCAAAGAGGACCAGGCGCTGTCTACTGATGAGACTAACAAGTGATTCAAGGTTGCAGACCTGGTCCTGACCACGATGATAGCCAGAGGCTGCTTGTCACCAGTTCCAAGGACAGGCTGTACTGAATCTGGCTCATGAAGTACATCGACAGTACACTCTGGAGCCTTCGTAAAAAGGGAACGCCTCCACCGCTGTTTTAGTGGTCCGGCATTGAAGTTTACTTGGACTTTCTTGGCTTTTCTGCTGAGTGGTAAGTCAGGAAGGCAGATGAAGGGGCCACCACAGCACCACTGTCAGTGGCTCTAGGGACTATTTGAGAGGGGAAGGTAGGGATCAACATTGTCAGCCCCCAGATCTTCAGGCAACAAGTACATCCGTGCTGCCTTGGACCACGTAACAAGGTACATTACGGCCATGCATCAAAGCACTACTTCTCTTGACCTAAGGTTCTTATTTAGACATTTCCTCTGGCCTAGTTCCTGGGGGAAACCAAAATACCCCACCCAATTTCCATGGTAATTCACAACATTTCTTCAGACTTTCACCTGGAAATTCTTGTTGCTTTCAATAGCTGAAGTGTCCAGGTGAAAAACACTGGACCTGCAGAGTTGCAATGGATCATACAACTCCTCTTACCAGCTCCATCAGAATTAACTGGAAACTAGTCATGAAGCCTTAACTGGTTACCAAGAGGGTCAGGAAGTCACGACCCTCAAGCTCTCATTACTCCTGGCGCTCTGGAGGATTGAAAGTGTGGCGGCATCAGGTGAAGACCAGTCTGGTGTAACCGGTGGATGTCAATTGGTGCCACCGTCACTCCTCAAAGAGGGTTCTGTGTTTATCGTGAGCGGTTGTCATGAATATTCAAGTTGTTTCCTTGAATATTAAAGGAGATCCTGTTGAATTGTAGCATTCACTGGTTTTCTGTATATTTTTCATAGGTCACAATGGGTTCCAGGTAACAACAGTGATATAGACTAGACCTATTTAGGGGTTAAAACATACATAAACACATCAACCGAATGACTGTGCTTGAAAAGAAAACATAGCTTGCTCTTCCCCCAAATTAGGGTTTTTCCAATATATGCATTACATTTTGAATTAACTGGCTAATGTGAATGTATTTGCTGCCTTTATGTTACTTACTAAATCATTTTTATTTTTGTACTTCAATACGAAGACTTTTATTCTATAGTGTATTTAAATAAACTTACAGGCAGCAATTTTCTCTTGTTTTATGAACAGCTGCCACAGTATTATTTTTCCTTATAATGGAAACTCGATCAGCTGTGTATGCGGTATTTGTTTATGTCTTCCTATAAAAGAGTTGAAACAATTTAAAATCCCAAACCGTAGCTAATCAAAGTTTTTAGAACAGCAGCATGGTGAAAAGCAACAGACGCCATCTGGATTATTAGATTTCGTTAATCTTGGAAACGAATATTGTTCTAATGTTTAACAGATGTGTCCACCTGACGACAGAAGTACAATATTATTAGCAATTACTAGATGCAGCATGCTGATATGAATAGCATGTATCGTATAATTTTCAATATTTTTAGGCTCGATAAGTGCCCCGGCAGTGGATTGCTTAGAGCCTGAAACACACATATATGCACACATTTAGCAGGCATCGTGTTGTTAATGATATCTAACACCTTTTGATGGTCAATTACTTGTAATACCACACTTTGACACGTTTGCACTATTATTATTAATTGATTATTCGTGCTGAGTTGTTACCATATCTACCTGTTTACTTATGTTTGTTTATATATGGGTGTGTACATCACTTTTAGATTTGTTTCGCACTGATTAGAAAGCTCAGTTCTGTAATCTTTAAAATAAGTTATTTATTCCAATGTTTTTTGGGCTGAATTTTGTCATTACCTGATGCATTTTCTTAATTGTATCGTTAAGTGGTCAGATGTTTGATGGAGGAATGATTGGGTCGAGATTTGGTGGTCTAGCTGATCAGTTAAAGCCAGATATTTTAGAAAATAAAGATCTTTACTTACAAAAATACATTTGAGAACAGTTGAATTAGGATGCACACAAACAAGGTCCTAAATCATTCTGAGGCCCGGATAAGACCCCAAAGGGTTAAACAGCCCCTAGGTTGTGTGCCGGAGATCACAGGTACTACGTATACCTTCTTCTTTTACTATAAGTATTATTTCTCAGTGGCTCCGGGCGCCCGGGAGAGTGTTATGGATCCATCAAAAGGGCTCTGTGTGTCTCTGCCTTTTGTTTTAGTCTCTCAGGGGATCTTGGTGCAATTGGTGACAAATCAGTGGGTTTGAACCCAGGTAGCTGAGCTCTTGCCAAAAAAAAAAAAAAAAAAACCCTTAAAAACTCCCACCGCTCAGAGTGAACTTAGAATCCCAAAGCACAAGGTCAATTTTTGTGTTAGTGCTAAAGTAACTTTTCCAAAGTCTGTTCCAGTGTGCAGCTAACGAGGTCACTGGAATCCAGTGGTCAGTGACAGTGGGCTCTGGACATAGACATAAGGGACCATGGACAGCATTTCCACCAGTCAATGTGGCGAAGCCAGAGCTACTGGTGCTGGGAAGTGGGCCAGCAGACACAAGCGAGGCGCATCTTAGGAGCAAGTCGGGTCCGCTCATTCCTACCAACACGTGTGGTCAGTCAGGTCCTCAGCCTCCAGAGGATGTAGATGTTGGCAGATGCCGCCGGCTGCGTCTTGAGTTTGGCTACTGCAGCCGGGCTACAAGACCCTGAGACTCAAGGCAGGGTAGTTCACTCGAGTCGCTCCTTCAGCTGTCCCTTGCCCTCATCTCTCCACTCCTCTGTAGAATAGTGCCCAGTCCTGCAGGCCGGTTCCTGCCAGGATTCTTCCTAGTTTTGCAGTAATAACAATAGAAAGTCCTCTTCCTGGTCCAATAGAAAGTCCTCTTCCTGGTCCAATAGAAAGTCCTCTTCCTGCTCCGATGCTTTCT
Source organism: Calotriton arnoldi (assembly GCA_963921515.1). Lineage (NCBI taxonomy): Eukaryota > Metazoa > Chordata > Amphibia > Caudata > Salamandridae > Calotriton > Calotriton arnoldi. The sequence continues at coordinate 102,599 of CAWUFW010003060.1, read as the reverse complement.
GTGAGCGAGGCTGCAGATATCTCTCCGATTATAAATCAAATACAATGAACCAGCTCTGAAGGACCAATTTTTAACCAGTGTTGAGGGGGCACTTTGGGAAAACTTGAAAATGCTCTAATCTAGTATGATTTGCTTCTAAGCACTATCTCATATTGACAATATGATCTGATATGATTTCTTTAAATGGATTCTAATCTAAACTGTGGTTGATACATATCCTCTCATACTATTGTGTTTCGGATTCTGGTTTTCTCTTCTACTACATCTAATACGTCACTTGATTTGAACTTGCAAAGCTTTATATTTTATTTACTCATATTCAATTTCAGGAATACTTTTAATATCACTTTATTTTAGGCATATTTTGCTTGTTAGCTGTTTCAAGAAAAATATTACTATTATACTACAATAAAATATTTTAAAAATCTTGAAAGAAAAAATAGTCTGCTCATTTGAGCTAGGATACATCATGAAAAACACAAAATGTCCCACAGGCGACAGTGCATGTAATGTGCTTTAGTAAAGCGATGCCCCAGGAGCAAGATAGTCCCCACTACCCAGAGTTATGCAGATTCCGCAAAATGCAGTCTTTAGTTAGAAGAGAAATACCCTGTAGGTAGCAAAAGGAACAGCAGGCAATTAAAGGGATCTCTGAAACAGGCTGTCACGAGAAATCCAGAAACTTGAATAGAAGACTTGATAACATTCTGTCTGCACTCTGCTGTCAAAGGAGAGGCACAGTGAAACTGATGCACAAAACCCAATTTTTGAGCGAACTGTGCTGGTTTTGGGGTGTAAAACCTCAGTAAAGATCAAGCAGTGCACAGGCAATACAACAATATTATGGGAAAGGAGCCCTTTCCATTTGCCATGGTCTTCATCCTACATCAGGTAAATATCAACAGGAGAAAATCTTATTTATCAGCCAAAACGAAGATTTGGACATGAAAAATGAAAAAGACCCATCATGCTTTTATCGGTTGTCGCACTTGTGCAGGAGTGGGCGTAGTACCACAAAGTAAACAAAATGATATCAACATAAAACAATATGAACTGTAAGATATTGACTTGCACAATATCACCAATGGAAGTAGATGTGGAGTTAGAAGTGCAAATCGACACCTCCCTTTCTGTATGTGGCTACCTTGACGAGATTGTACAAGCCGATTTCTTGTAGTCAATATTTGTTTATTTGATATTTTGAGGCACAACCACTTGAATGTTAGATTACTCCCTGTTCAACTAGTGCCTGGATACCACTGGAGTTGGTGCTGTACACAAAAACCTAACCCGCTGACGTGTTCCTTACTCCCAGAGTACATGCTACCCATTCTGGTAACAGTGTGACCCAAGGGTATGATTTAGAGGGTCACCCAGAGATCCTCTAATTTGTGGAGGAAGTGGTAAACCCTCTGCTGGACGATTATTCATGTGGAAGATGCCCTGATGGAATTACAACCGCCGGCGGAGAATTCTCCAATGAAGGAGTTACCGTTCTCTCAAATGAACGACAACAACAGCTTCATTGCCTACATGTGGTTGAAGAGCACAACAGTCTCTCACTCCCAGTAATAAGACGTCACAAGACCACATGACGAGCACAGACTTCCATATCAATGGGAAAATTAACTTTTATTTCATTTATATACCAATTTATTATAAGACTTGCAGATCAAGCACTCAATGCAAACATCACAGCTGGAAAGTCCCAGCTAGGCATGTAAGCCCAATGTGAAGAAAGGAGGTTTGACCAGTGGCGGCTGCTACCGATGCAACTAGGTAGGGCGGCAAGGGGGGACGGTATAAATACATTAAACAAAATATATATTAAAAAATAAATTTGGCGCGCGTACATCAGAGGACAGGGGCACCCAGGGTTTTGAAACTCCTCAAAGCGGCTAGAGCACAATTGGCCGGGCTAGATGTTGATCGGGCCGAATACGCAACCCTATGCCTGAAACATGCCTTTTATGTGGGGGGAGAACGCGGTGGACGCCTCCTTGCCAATCGGCTCAGGGCGCAACGTCAAGCCTATAAGGTCACTGCGATTCGGTATTCGCAGGGGGGGACCTGTGAGGATGACCCCGAGGTTGTAGAGGCTTTTCGGCAGTTCTATGAGACCCTATATGTGGCTCAGCCCCTACCTGAGAACGAGCCAACTTCTTATCTACGGGACGCAGCCACGGCTACACTATTACCAAGCCAAGCGGCAGAATTGGAGGCCCCCATCCGGCTAGAGGAGGTAATCTCGGTGATCTCTCGCCTGAAACTTAATAAGTCGCCGGGCCCGGATGGGTTCTCCTCTATTTTTTACAAGAAGTTTTGTGCGCTACTGGCCCCAATCCTGGTACGTGTTTTTAATTTGATTGGATCTGCCCCGGCTTCCTCCCTCCCACCCTCGATGTTGGAGGCTCTAATAACAGTAATCACTAAACCCGGCAAAGACAAACGCCTTTGTGGTTCCTACCGCCCTATATCCCTCCTCAATGTGGACTTGAAGATCTTCACGGGCATTCTGGCCGCTAGACTTTCTCTGCACTTACCCGGGCTGATTGACCCCGACCAGTCCGGGTTCGTCCCCGGACGACAGTGCTCCGATAATACTAAAAGGCTTCTCCATCTAATAGATCGCTCCGAGCGCTTTCCTGCAGAGCGCCTGATCCTCTCTGTCAACGCGGAAAAGGCGTTCGACAGGGTTCATTGGCTGTACCTTAGGGCGACCCTGGTTCACTTCGGACTCCCGAACCGCTTTATAGATTGGATCTTTGGGAGCTACGCGTCTCCTACAGCTACAGTCCGGGTAAATGGGGTGGCCTCATCGGCCTTTCCTATTTGTAGAAGGACCAGGCAGGGGTGCCCGCTGTCCCCGCTGCTGTTCGCCCTCTACATGGAGCCATTGGCCCAACGAATCCGGGATGACCCCGAAATTAAAGGAGCGCGCTTTGGTAGCTCGGAGCACAAGCTCTGCTTATACACAGACGATGTGGTGGTGACTCTGGAGCAGCCCAGGGATTCCCTCCCTGCCTTTCTGGACGAATTGGATCGGTTCGCACTTGCTTCAGGTTTCAAAATTAACGTGCATAAGTCACAAGCCCTCGCTTTATCTCTAAATCCTGACACTCTGGAGCTCCTGCAGCGCACATATCCGATCCAATGGGCCCGTGATTCCATTCCCTACTTGGGTTTGCAGGTATCCGCTACTACTGCGGCCACCAGAACAACGAATTACACAGCGATTCTGAAACATATTCGCAACTCCCTCCGGAAATGGAGGCCTCACTCACTCTCATGGTTTGGCCGCATCGCCGCTGTGAAAATGGTAATATTACCCCAGATTCTCTACCTGTTTCACACTCTCCCCTTGACCCCACCAATGGGAGTCGTACACGCATTGCAACGTGACATAGAGCGCTTTATTTGGAGGGACCAGAGGGCCCGGATGAGTAGGGCGCTTGCCTATAGAGACCCAGTAGAGGGGGGACTAGGTATTCCTGACCTTATAGCTTACTGGCGGGCGGCCCAGATGAGGGTGCTAGTGGAGTGGTCACGTCCTGAATCTGAAAAACATTGGCTGTTCATGGATAGGTCCCTGGCAGGCCAGCCTTTATGGGGTGTACCTTTTCTTTCCCGCACAGGGCGTCCTCGCAATCTATACCTGTCAGAGGTGACTCATCCCACATTGTTAGCATGGGATAAAACTGCGACATCCAGGGGGCTCACAACGTTCCCGTCCCCGATTACGCCTATAGTACAGAACCCTGACTTTACCCCAGGACTTGACCCCAGGGCCTCTCGCCACTGGACAACGGAGGGCTGCCGCTCCATAGGCCACTTCTTTGATCTATCGGGGCCGCGCCCTTTCTCTACCCTTCGTACTGACCATGGCATCCCTGAGACGGAACGGTATCGGTACTTACAAATCCGACATTGGGTTCTTCAAAAGGGAGTACGAGTGGGCGCAGAGAGGCTTCTTACTCCCTTAGAGAAGTGGCTACTGACGAGACATAGCGATGCACGACTGACTTCGGACTTATACAGATTCACCCGACGCACTTCAGACAATGGGAAGTCCCCCGGACAACTACGCTGGGAGGGGGAGTTGGGTAGGGCACTAACCCAGAAAGAATGGAGGGATATTTATCACAGAGCCCGACGTACTGCACGTAACGTGTCCTCTATAGAGACTGCCACTAAAGTGGCCACCTATTGGTATTTAACCCCGGTGCGTCTTCACAGGGGCAATCCCTCACGTAGTCCCCACTGCTGGCGAGACTGTGCCGCGCTGGGCACCCTTACCCACTTGCTGTGGGAGTGTCCCCTCCTGGACAACTACTGGCAGCAGGTACTAGACGACATAGACTTCCACTTTGATACTCAGATTCCCAGATTCCCAGCTTATGTTCTTTTAGGTCTCCCTAACGCTCTTACCTTTCCTCTTACATCCAAGAGGGGTCGACAGATGGCCTTGGCCTTGGGGGCGGCGGTCCAAAACGTCCTGACACATTGGTGTACCAAGATCGTCCCCACTCGACTGGGATGGCTCCATCGTCTGTGGGCCATCCTGGGGATGGAAAAGATCTCCCTCTCCTTGACCAACCCGGGGGCTTCCTTCCACGATTTATGGGCACCTTTTCTCACACTACTGACTTCGGAATTTACGGAGCTTACCTGCCCCAAATATCTACGACTCCTGAGACTAGCAGACCCCCCTACGCAGACAACCCCTAGTATGTCCGCCGCATAGTAGGCCTTAGAAGGTCCCTTTTCAGATCCTTGTTTGTCCCCTTTGTAAATGGCAGTAATTATTTTCAGGGAGGAGGAGGTGGTTGGGTGGGTGGGGGGGTGTTCCTTTTTTCGTTTATATTGTTCATGACAGCCGAATTTAGCAATACAAATTCCGGGTTGCATCCCGATGACTGTGGAGCACACTGGCTCGTTAGTGTTCCGGTTTTTCTAAAATCAATAAAGAAATTTAAAAAAAAAAAAAAAAAAAAAATACTTACCTGACACTGCGTCCGCTCTGTCTTCCTCCTCTCACGATCCTCGACTGGTGCACACTGCGCAGGCTCCCAGGTATCAATCTCAGCGCTGCTCTCATGCTGGGAATGTTATTCCCACCAGAGAGCAGCGCTGGGATTGGTCTGAGTGGCCTGTTTTGCCGCTCAGACAGTGCCTGGGAGCCTGTGGCTTTTCTCCGCCCAGCTGTACAACACAGCCAGGTGGAGAAATGCTAAGTGCGCATGATGGTTTGACCGGCCTAAGACGGCTGGCCAAACCCTCATGCGCACTTAGTAGTGCCCACAACTCCCCCTCCTGAAGCTCAGTAGGATGGCCTGGCCCCCACGACTCGGTGAAAAATAAAATGATAATAAAATCATTTTATTATCATTTTCTTTTTACTGTTGCCTCTGCTGGGTAGAAGCTCGGGGGCGACGCTCCTCCGCCACAGCGGAGGAGCTGCCCCTGGGTTTGACCTATGTCGGTGTTTAGGACGTAATTCATTATTCGTGAATCTACCCATACAGGTTGTCTGTGGTCCTAAAATCTACTAACCCTAGGGTGACTAGTCGTCCCAGATTTCCCTGCACACAGTTTTTACTTTACTTTTTGATACTTTAACTAACACTAAAGATGTGTCGGGTTTGAGGGAGAGGTCCGGATGTTACACATGGTTACCTCCATGTGCCTTTGCCCGTGCACTGCTGCTGCCTTCTCTCACCTCCTGTCCAAGAGAAGTGGCATCAGCCCAGCTCGGCATCTGACATCACCTGGCAATAGCTCACCAGACTACTGTCACCTGTGCCAGTTTAAGAAACCTCTACAAGTGTATATGATTTGCTGCATTCAAAGTAAGAGTCACATTTATGGAAAAAAGAACAAATTGTGTGCATGCAGCAGACAGAATCACCAACTCTCCATCTCCACATGACCTACATCGCGACCCTAAACCTTTTTTCACTCAGCGACTCGTTGCCACATGTCTTTGCCAAAATACGCACATTTAAAGTGGACCATACGATTCACCTTTATGTTTTTACAGTGTGATTACCACGAAAACACCTCTAGTTATGTGTAAACTGAGTATATTGTTGTTAGGTTTAAAAGTGAAGTCTATGTAGCAGTGTCTCAGAAACTACACATTACCACAGTCCTATGTTGATGGGTGTTATTTGTCTAACCCTATGTCATTGCTGCATTTCATAGTCCTACTTCCATGTCTGCAGCCTGTTTACGATTTTTGGTTTTGCAAATCTTTTCAGCCAAACCAAGCTCTTCCACAATATCCTAAAGTGTGAATTTTCATGAACTAAAATGTACAGGATGTGTCTAAAAACCGTGTGTATGCCTTGCAGAAGAGTGAATGAACTAGCACTGCAGGTGTTTAGGTCTGGCTGAAGACAGCTATGTCTCTGTAAGACGCACCTAATAAAGTAGATCCGACAAAATGGTTCATGTTTACAAAATCAACACCAGGCACTAAACGCCATCAGTCAAGACGCTGGGCCGACAGCCAGGGCAAAGATTTAGATTTGGAGTTGGGTGAAAGGGCCTGCGTTTGAGTTTTAGCATTGAACAACAAGGAAACATACATGCCATGCATTCCAGTTTAATTGCTTCAGGCAGACATCTGTCACGAGGGGAGAAAACATGACATCACCCCTTGCATTTTAGGCAGAGATAGAGAGAGCGCGAAGTTTGAGTCTGTAATTTAACTTTGGTCCAAAGCGTTTGTATGACAGAGGCAAGCATGGCTAAACCACGCGTGCCTCTACAACGCTGCCCGAACAACAAATGCATCTCAACAACGCATTCCTTTACCAAGCATGCCTTTACCAGACAATTTCATGGTAAAGGCATGACTGGTAAAGGGATATGTGTGGTAAAGATCACACCCATATTCCCCGCCCTAAGCCCTAAAAACTACCCCGACCTCCTCCCTGAGCCCTAAAATCTACCCCGACCCCCCCGAAGCCCTAAACACTACCCCGACCCCCTGAGCCCTAAAAACGACCCCGAACTCCTCCCCGAGCCCTAAACACTACCCCGTCCCAAACACATTGCTTTGAGACTAGGCAATCAATGGGTTTCTGTGTGTTGATGATACAGTGCAATAAGCTGTATCAATGATGGACGCCTGGTCTCTTCTTCGACCCTCTGAACGGTAAAATTCATTGTGCTTTTCAGAACGTTCACTCACCAGTGACCATTACTCTCTTCTTTTCTCCTCTTTAAACCTTTACACAAGTGGTGTTCTGTTCTCGACCCCTGAGACTTAGGAGAAGTTGGTGGTGGTGCCTATATCACACCCTGTTAGACTTGTTTTTTTCAGCAGGTTTACCACAAAGACTTTTGCTTTTTGGCCTCCTGTTTTTGACCTATTTTTTGTTGGTTTTAGGACTCTGGGCACTTTACTACTGCTATTCAGTGCTAAAGTGCATATGCTCTCCATGTAAATTGTGTGTATGGATTGGTGTTTCCATGATTGACCTATTTGATTAACTACTAAGTCCCTATTAATGTGCATATGTGTGCCCAGGGCCTGTAAATCAAATGCTGCTAGTGGTCCTGCAGCACTGATTGTGCCACCCACACAAGCAGCCTTTCAATGGTGTCTCAGACCTGCCACTGCTGTGTCTGTGCGCAGTGTTTACTGCTATGTCGACCTGGCACGTGCCTCCACTTGCCAGGCCCTCAACTTCCCTTTTCTTACATGTAGGGCACCCCTCAGGTATGCACTGGGCAGGGTGCAGTGTTTGTGAAAGGTAGGACATCCTGGTGTGTGTGACATGTGTGACATGTGTGACATGTGTGTGACATGCGTGTGACATGTTCTGATAGTGAAATATTGACTATTTCATTTTTCACTATTGCAACGCTATCTGTCCCATAGGATAACATGGGAGTTGCTATGTAACATCTTACAAGCATAACTTTCCATTGGTACAAGATAGAGAAATTGAATTTAGGCTCTTTGAAAATGCCACTTTTAGAAAGTAGACATTTTCTTAATTAAGATGATCTACGATAATTTCGACAACGAAGACCTCCTCACCGCTCCAGCTCCCCCTTCATGCAACGCCACCCAACAGACCCTGCTCAAATGCCCCCCACTCACAACAGAAGACACCTTGATTACCATGTAAAGCATCCACTCCGGAGCACACTGAGACCCCTGCCCAAACCACATCTTCCACAGAGCTGCTTCTGCTATCGCACCGAAACATCATCGGACAATCAACTGCTCCTTAGAGACCGCCACCTTCCCAGACGACTGGAAACACGCCGAAGTCAACCCCCTCTTGAAGATACCCTCTGCAGACCCGACGGACCTCAAGAACTTCAGGCCCATCTCCCTGCTTCCATTCGCAGCCAAGGTCATCGAAAAGGCCGTCAACACCCAGCTAGCAAACTTCATCCAAGTCAACAACATCCTGAACATCTCCCAATCCGGATTCTGCAGCAAACACAGCACCGAGAACGCCCTACTCGCCACCACCGACGACACCCGCTCCCTCCTCGACCAGGGCGAAACGGCAGCCCTCATCCTCCTGGACCTCTCGGCTGTCTTCGACACTGTCTCCCACCGCACCCTAGCCACCAGACTCCATGACGTCGGCATCCGTGGCAAGGCCCTTGACTGGATTTGCTCCTTCCTCACCGGCAATACTCAGCGGGCAGACTCCCTCCTTACTTTTCGGAACTGACAGAGACCAACTGTGGAGTGCCCCAGGGCTCCTCCCTCAGCACCACCCTCTTCAACGTTTACATGGCCCCCCACGCAACCATCATCAGGAACCACGGGCTCAACATCATCTCCTATGCCGACGACACATAGCTTATCCTCTCTCTCACCAACGAACCCAACATCACCAAACACAAGAAGGGATGAAAGCCGTCGCCACTTGGAAGAAGAACAGCTGCCTGGAACTCAACTCCGAGAACACAGAAGTCCTCATCCTTGGCTCCACCCCCTCCACTGGACACAACTCCTGGGGGCCCCCCACCTTCGGAAATCCCCCCACCCTGACGGACCACCCACAAAACCTCAGCATCATACTAGACTCATCGCTCACAATGAACTGCCAGATCAACGCCGTATCCTCGACCTGCTTCAGCATCCTCTGCATGCTTCGAAAGATGTTCAGATGGATCCCATCCGAATCCAGAAAAACTGTCATGCACGCTCTCATCAGCAGCAGACTGGACCACGGCAACGCTCTCTACGCCATAATCAACCAGAAGCTCCTTCGCAAACACCAGACTGTCAAGAATGCCGCAGCCAGACTGATCCTCGACATCCCCCGTCGCAGTCACATCACCCAACACCTCCATGATCTCCACTGGCTCCCAGTCGAAAGAAGAATAACCTTCAAACTCCTCACTCATGCATACAAGGCCCTTCACAACACCGGACCCACATACCTGAACAACCGCCTCTCCTTCCACGCATCCAAAAGACACCTCCAATCAGCCGATCTCTCTCTGGCCACCGTCCCTCGTATCTATAAGACCAGAACGGGAGGAAAGTCCTTCTCCTACCTCGTAGCCAAAGCCTGGAACGATCTCCCCCTCCACCTCCGGTAAGCTCCAACATTGTCCCATTCAGGAAGGACCTTAAGACCTGGCTCTTCGGATGATCCCAGCACTCAACGGAGCCGCCACCCCACCCCCAGCGCCTTGAGACCCTCACAGGTGAGTAGTTCCTCTTTACCAACCCTGATTGATTGATTGATTGTTTAACCATTCTGTGCACCTCTGCTGGTTTGTGTGTTGACTGTCTGGTTTTGAAGTGACAGGGGCTGGGGACGTGCATTCACTGTAGACAGGCACAAAGGGGGTTGAAGCGTGTCCTGCCTTTCCTGGGTGACTCATAGTTGGGCTGAATAGGCCTGGTCTCCTCTGCACAATGCTGTCTCCACCTCCTGTAGTGAAGCTGGGCCAGAGAGGGTTTGGACTGGGCTCAGAGACCCTTGCCGCAAAGAGAACAAAGAGAAAATGTGGTATAAATACTGGAGCCCTGACCCCAGGACTTTAGAACTCTTTTGGGATCAAGGAACTTGTCAAGAAGAAGAGCTTGAGAAGCTGTGAGGAGGAACTACTACTTTGCTGTGTCCTTTGCTGAGTTGCCCTGCAGGGGCTGCTTCTGTCTTGGGCAGAGAAAGGACTGGATTGAACTTTCTGCAACTTCTTTGTGTGAGTTTCTCCAAGGGCTTGAGGTAGAGCTTGCCCCCTGTTCAAGAAGTCTCAGGAACAGCAAAGACTTCAAGTTCATCTGGGAACTGTGTGTTTTGTGCTGCAACAGAAGAAAAAGCAATCCAACGCCATCAACAACACCGCTGCTGACTCCGTGTGCTGAAGGCACTGCAGGGGGCACTGCCGCACTTTGCACCACAACCCTGGTCTAACCGACGATGCCACCACCGAGCCGCTGCATGCACTGTGATCTGTGGGCACCACACTTGGCACCGCCTCGCTTCACACCACCGCCCTGGTATCCCAGACGACTACGCTCCACCCCGACATCGACGCCGCTGCTTGCACCGTGGTTTGAGGGCACCGCTCGTAAGTTACACGACACACTGCCTCATCCCACACCGCAACTGTGGCCTACCAACGCCGGCGCCATCGACTCCAGTTCGTCGGCCGATGACAGAGCTTCAGCAATGACGAAGCTGCTGCCTGCACCGTGATCTGCAAGCACCACAACGAGCACCGCACCACTTCGCACCGAAGCCCTGGTCTCATCGACGCCGCTGGATGACCGTCACTGAGCCTCTGCCTGCACCGTGACCTGAGGGCACTGCACGCCGCACCGCTGCACTTCGCACCACAGCCCCGATACCCGCCGACGCCAGCGCTCCTGACTTCAACCTCACGAAGTTCGATCTGCAATGCGTGTGACTTCGAGGGCCCGATGACTTCTGCACCGTCCTCCAGAACTGCTCTTCGAGGGCTCATCGCGAGGCCACCGACGCCCTGCAATTCTAAAGATATTGTTTGCGGGTCTTCCCGACACCATTGCTGGCCTGTGACCCCGCAGTCTGCCAGAACTGTTTGCATTTGTAGTTCACGACGCCGTGATAGCCCTGGACAGCGCTATCGACATCAAGGAACTGTATTTTAAGTCTATTTTTGCTTATTGATATTTCTAAGGACTGTATGGTGGATTTTTATCATCTTTGGTCTTGTTTTGCACAGATAAAATATTGGATAATCTTCTAAAACTGGTGTGGTGTCCTTTCATAGTGTTTTCACTGTATTACTGCTGGTTATGTGCAAATGCTTTACACACTGCCTCTGAGATAAGCCTGACTGCTCGTGCCAAGCTACCAAGGGGGTGAGCAGGGGTTATTTTATGGTTTAAATCTTTTTATTGAACAATGCAGAAAACAAGCGTGCAATAAACGGGCGGGCAAAGCCCAACACTGTTACTAATAAGTGCATTGATATTACAAAAAGCGACAAATAACAAATACATTCCCACCCACCACCCGCAAAGAATAGGAAAGAAGAATAAAGAAAGAAAGCAAGGAGAACCACCCCCATCCGCCCCCGGTCCGTCACTTCGGTACAGCGCTGTGTGGAACTGAGTGTCATATATTAAACTAGGTCCATCTATATGGAGGGGACCGGTGCAGTGAGGCGTAGAAGGCGTAGGTATCTAGGGCAAGACAGCTCCCGGAAATCTTGAGCTAGCAAAGCGAGGAATGGCTGCCAGAGGTCACTGAAAGAGGAGCCCTTCCCAGCCAGGGTGAGTGATATCTTTTCCATGCCTAGCACATGCCATAACCGCTGGTACCACCCTGTGTGTGTGGGAGTTCGGTGGGTTCTCCAATGTATTAACCTAATGCTATGGCTATCTGCTTCCCTCGCCTGGATTTCAAAGGGTAAGTGAGCGGATTTGGTACCCCCAGTAAGACATAGGCCGGGAGCCTAGGGAGTTCCGTGTCGAGATGCTTGTCGACATCGTCAAGTATTTGCGTCCAATAGGTCCGAAGATGGTCGCATTCCCACAGAAGGTGGACCAGTGTGCCCCTCTTCCCACACCCTCTCCAACAGTCAGGGCTCTGTGTGGCGTCAGCTTGGTGGAGGTGGTCCGGGGTGTAATACCAGTAGTAGACAAGTTTGGTGAGTGTTTCGGTTAGGCCGACGTGTCGCTGTGTGGCGCGCCCTGTAACACGCCCCCTCCCATTCCTTGGGACCAAGACTTCGCCCCAGATCCTTCTCCCAGCGCGCGCGTCCCGCATGATAGGTGTGAGTGTATCTGGACAGGAGCATCTTATATAAATCCGAAATTAGCTTCTTGTCCGAAGACCATGTGATAAGCCACCGCTCATATGGGGTGAGAAGCCTAGTCGCTTGCGCGCGGTTACCCGGGTACACAGCCCAATGTCGCACCTGTAGGTAGCGCAACCGTTCGGATTCGGGGAGGCCGTAATCCGCTTTGAGTTGCGAGAAGGGGATAATATCGCCTTTGTCAAACAGAAGTCCCAAGGCTCGGCAGCCAGCTGCTCTCCACAACGGAAAGGATTGCGAACCCATCCCAGGGCTAAAATCCGGATTATCAAAGAGTGATGTGAGCAGGGAAGGGAAAGTTGTTAGGTCATAACGCGTGTTGGTCCGGTCCCAAACCCGAAGGATTGTACATGTCACCTGCGAGGCGTATAAGTTGGGCGGGCGTTGGGATTTCCGAAGGAAGGGAACTTTCATGAGAGATGTGCCAGCGACTGCATGATCTTGAAAGAGCGCCCAACACTCCGCTGTCTGCCGCCAGCGCTACAGCCCGCCGGCCTGCCGTGACGGTGAGCACCCCTGGATCCAGCCAATGCCCCAGGCAAGGCGATGGTGCTCCGTGGTCAGGGGCTTAGGGTCCCAGCCCCCAACGTCGCAGTCTCGCTGTCCGCCGTTACACGGCTCCGCACCGCAGCTCAGGCCCAGCCTGGGTCGGAAGCACGGAACGCAGCCGCGGAGACCCGGGCAGTAGCTCCGGATGTGCTACGGAGTGTGCCTGGGTGCCGAGGAAGTCGGTTCAATCGTCTCCCGTGCTGTTGAAGGCCATAGGCCGGTGCTGCAAGCTGGCGGGTGGAGGAGAGAAGGTAAGGCACGTCCTAACTGTACGCCATCTTGGCCACGCCCCCAGGGGTTATTTTAGAACTGTATCCCCCTTATCCTGACTAGGAAGAAGGGTCCCTACTTGGACAGGGTAACAACTTGCCAACTAGAGACCCCCATTTCTAACACCCCCTTAATACAGGAAGGGGCCTCATTGAGGGCCCTGAGAAGAAAAGTAGTTTTTTCAAACGCCTGGCTGCTGTTGGCAGCTTGACCTCAAATCACATGTTGTATGTGTCAATATATGCACAGATTGCCCTAAACAGCCTTAGAATGGTTCACTGCAGAGACAATTCCTAGGGCGAAGCATGAAGTATATATATATGCACGTTCTCTGCTTAGAAATTGTGCAACAGAAATGATTTAATTATTTCTGGGAATAAAAACTTGCTTCCGAAAACAGATGCATGCAGAAAACATTTTACAGATGCTGGTTGCAATCCCGCTGGAGACAGGCACCTTCAGTCTAAGAAAACCACAGTGCACAAGCCCTGTGACCGTGCCACTCACATGCACTACCCAAGCACCACTTAAATGCTTATCCCTGTTTAATGGAATAAGATGTTAACTACAATTAGAAAGTATATTTTAAGAATATCCCTTTATGAACTCAGATGAGCATGCAAGGGACTGCCACACCTACACCTCCTGGGCTGACCATCATATCCCAGACTTTGGGCATGAGGGAGGGGATGGGAATGCTGTCTCACCCAGAGGCACTATATTTACAGACCCTGTTGGCTTGTGAAGAGTCTGTGAGCATGCGCACTGGTTCTAGAGACTGAGCACAGTTCCGAATTGTGGTTTCAAACTTAGCGGCCCCTCACCCATAAGGATCGCTGCATGGGAAGAATACAGCTCTTCTTATCCCCCCTGGATAGCTAGTCCTCAGGAAGTAACTGAGCAAGGGTGTAGAGGCCTGGGCCGGACTGGCCGCAGCGGGCATCGGGCTTTTTCCCAGGAGGCTGCAAGGGTGGGGGCAGGTTTTGCAGCACTGGGGGGCGTTTTTTTTGTTAGTGGGGGACATTTTCGCAGCGGTTCTGCAATATCGGCCCCCAGTAACAAAAGCAGCAGTGCTTCACACTTGCACCCCCCATACCCCTCCCAAAGGGCTGCTTTAGTTTCCCAGTCCAACCCTGGTAGAGGTATGTCCCACGTTGCCCTCTCACCCAAAGTGTACATCCACTGTTAATGGAGGGTGACCACCAGCACCTTACTGGGCTGCTCTCTGGTAGGCGGATGTCCTAGGTGGAGTGTTTGTTCGCCATTGGCCATGAATCAGTGGCGTAACAATAGCCCCCATAGCCCCTGCGGAGCGGGGGGCCCAAGCTCCAGGGGATCCCTCCAGCACGGTGCACGAGCAGGCCTGAGAGCTCCTGACAGGGTCCGAAGCATAGGGGCCCCCCCATGTACTTTGCAGGGGGGCCCCCCTCAAGTTTCGTTACGCCACAGCCATGAATGGAACAACATTAAGAGAAGGACTGTATTCATGGATCTACACGCTGGCTGGCTGTCCCCAGTCAGTACAGCTGATGACTTGATCGAAGTTCACAGCCACACCTAGGCCTTAGGGAGTATCTAGAGTTTGGTGTGGAAGGAGAGCCGCCACAAAGTAGTGGATGTCCTGGCCGCCGTATTTAGAGTGCTACTGACATCAATGCACTTTAATACTGCAGAAGGGATGTCCGCCACTTTTTGGCAAATGTCCAGCATGCGCCCAACTTTAAGTAGAGGGGGAGGGGTGCAGAGCAAAAAGGGCTTCATAATGCCTAGGAATACATTTTTTGAACCTATCTGAGCATTGTTTTTTTCAAAATTTTTTATTGAATTTCCACAACCATAGTAAGAGATTTTGGCATTTGAAGGTGCAGTTCTTAAGGAGTTGACTGACATTCCTAGAACTCCTTTTTTCCACAATCTATCAAATGCCGAAAAAGAGGCAGCCAAGAGACTAGCAGATGACCCTAATATCATCATTAAACAGGCTGATAAGGGTGGGGCCATTGTAATTAAATCCCTTACGGATTATGATAGAGAATGTAGACGCCAACTGGATAATTCCAACCACTACACTCCTCTAACAGTGGACCCTACGCCTAGATTGGCAGCCGAGATCGCCACCTTGGTTTTTGAGGCCGAGAGTAGTGGATGGATAACTAAGAAGGAAGCTGAGTTCCTTGTGACCAAGGACCCTAAGACACCTTACTTTTACACTCTCCCGAAGATTCACAAGAATACTACACCAGTCCCAGGGAGACCGATAGTGTCAGGTATAGGGTCCTTGCTAGAGCCGCTTTCCAAATTCTGTGATTACTTTCTCCAGCCTTTGGTCAAGAAGATACCTTCCTTTGTGCAGGACACCACTGATGTCCTCCGCATCATTGACAGGATTGAAGGTAGAGCTGGAGTGGACTTACTGGTCACCCTGGATGTAGAGGCGTTGTATACTAATATTCCACAACGCGCTACTTTGGAGGCGGTGGAGGTAAGCCTACTCCAAGAGGTCTGGTCTTCCCCTACACCCATTCCTTTCATTATGGACTGTGCCACCTTAGCCTTGACTGAAAACTTTTTTGAGTATGAGACACTATTGTTCCATCAGACACAAGGTACTTCCATGGGGAGTACCTTTGCCCCGTGTGTGGCCTGTCTCTATATGGCCACTTTTGAAGAGAATGTCATTATGAATTCCAACAACCCTTACAGAGACAATCTGACATTTTGGAAAAGGTATATTGACGATATCCTTATTCTATGGAAAGGTGACATGACAACTTGTGAGGCATTTTGTAATTGGATTAATACAAAGAATGCCTTTTTGAAGTTCTCACATACTATATCCAGCTCTAGTATCCCCTTTTTGGACTTGAGGATATCACTCACCAATACTGGTTTGAGCACAACCTTATACAGGAAAGCGACAGACAGGAACAGTTTGCTCCTCTATGATAGCCATCACCCAAGAGCACTTAGGAATAATCTCCCTTTTGGACAATTCCTCCGCGTAAGGAGAAACTGTAACACTCTGTCTGACTATAAAACAGAGGCTAAATTGTTACAACACAAATTGGGAGAGAGGGGTTACCCAGTTCAGCAGGTTAAGAACTCTTACAAAAGAGCAATGAATAATCCGCGAGAGGCACTACTCCAGGTCTCGACCAAAGAACCTACTGAGATACTTACCTGCGTTACCTCATTCACTCATAACTCCCCCCTGATCAAAAAAACAATTAAGAAACACTGGGGTATAGTTAACACGGGTGATTTGAGTCTCCCCCACCGAGATTTGCCTTCAAACGCACTTCCAACCTTAAGGACATTCTTGTTCATACCCGGCCCAGGACTAGGGAATTAGGTGTCCAACGGACCTTGTGGGATTTACCACCAGTTATAGGACACTATCCCTGCGGGACATGCTCAGTTTGTGATCAGACATCTGTGCATAAGGAGATAAAACTAACTGATAACTTCTTATGGAAACTTAAAAAACACACCAACTGCAACACATCGAGATGTATTTACCTTATCACATGTCCTTGTGACAGAAAATATATAGGTATGACGATGAGGCAAGTTAAGATACGCATCACTGAACACAAGAGCAATGTGAGGTGCATGAAGACTACTACTAAACTGTATACACATTTTAGGGACCTTAACCACAAGGTAGACACCCTCAAATGGATGGTACTTGAATCACACCCCAAGATCAGTCACCAAGCATTATTTAGACTTGAACAGAGATGGGTGTACCGTTTGTCTACTGACACATGCGGCCTCAATGACAATATACCCTGGGCCGCCCTGAAAAATGGATAGCGGGCTTTGTTAAGGAACACTGCTAGATATCATCATGGCATCCTTACTTATTTTCCCATTCCCTTTGTGTCCAATGTGTCCAGTGAATACTCTTTACTTCATTCACTAGCCCCCCGCATTCTGCGGGGTGAGTAACCTGACCTTAATAGGATGGAATTGTTTTTTTGTCCCTATATACACATATAGTTTTTACATTAATTTGTCTGCTGCCCCTTCCCTCTATTCGCACCCAACCTTTTAATCCTTTTTCCGTTTTTTATGGAATTGGTATGGTGTTGCTTTATAGTGGAAATGCTATGTGTCTGGTGAAGCGTGCATGAGTCCGCTAGTCATGGAGGAGGAGAGAGGGGGATTATCCCTAAGTGTACTCACGCAACTATGCCTTTTGCCTGAACTGACTTGTCCTTTGCGTATTTTGTGTGTCTTCATATTGCCTCTTCTTTGATATCAATGCCCCTACAAGATGGCCGCCACGCTTTCAGGGCTGCAGCTCTGAGTACTTGGGTCCGACGTCGTGTTCACCACGTGACTTGACGCCACGCCACGTAGAATCGTACCAGCTGCCCCGACTTTCTGACCAGCCTAGCGGTCTCTTTTTAAAAACTCCCGTGCAGCTGTTATGCACCGCTCTGGTTCCTCAGTCTGGCGCAGGGGGTAGATTCTCCGGCTTGTGTCCACAATAGGACAGGTGAGTGAGCTCTTTGACTGTGAAGGCCCAGTACCCTAAGCGGGCTTTGATCTGGCTTGTTTATAGGTTTCCCCCATGGATTTGTGCGCCTGGCACCCACCTTGCACTACGGGTTGGGACAGTGGGTCCGACCTATCAACTGTGGTACGTGGACGGGTGTGTTTCTCTGGGGGGTCCTGACAGAGCAGACTCTCTCTGTTCGTCGTGCCCACCCTCACCGCCTGTTTCATGACTCCGTGTCGAGCTGGTTGAAACTTACGGACTCACGTTGTTAGAATCTTGGTAGAAGCGAGGTTGCTGGCCCGCCGGTCTGTGGAGTGGGCTCCGTCGCTGTGTCTCACCCTTTTTTTGATTGCTCCATTTCCCCTTATTTAGGACACCAACCATTACGGTGTCATGGACTGAGGGTATCACAGGAGCTAGCGCCAACACCTAGATAGGTGAGACAGTACAAATTGCACTTGCTTGAATTCCTTTTTTATAACGTCATTCTTCCAGTCATTATGTATATTTGTATATAAGATTTTTAAAGAAATATTTTCCTTGTTCACTAATAATGATTTAACATTATTTTCTTTGCACTTATTTGAAGGATTACTTGGTCTGGGGATCTAAGGATGACCTTGCTCTGTTCCCTACAGAGTATCATTTCTTTGCTTTTGTCATCCTTATTTAGGCAACAACTAGATCTGACGGGACTGCATGCCCGCAAATAGGAACAGTGGTACGTAGGAACTCCTCCACCGCACTACATTGTGTAGATAGTTTTCTATAGGTCCTGAAGAAATGCATAGCATCATAGTTTGATCATATTGCGTGAAACATGTCGACCATTTGTGAGAGTCGAGCTTTGCTCTTCTGGTGTATTTAGCCAGTGATCAGCCGCTCCACTATATTTTTTAGTAAGGTGGATAACCAGCCTATTAAACTCCCCTTTTTTGGATTATCCAACCTTTTTTAACCACTTATTCGCATCTACACTCACTTCTAGGGCCCTCACACCCACGTCACCATACGGCAGGAACAGAAGATCTCCGTTAAAGAGCCCCTTCATGGGTGCCCGTCGGGTATTGCACCGCCGACCCGACGAGGAGCAAGTCCATATGATGAAGCATGACACCTAGCTTGCTGGGTGTGTGAGGACTCTAGTTCCACTTAGGAGGACTTCCCTCCTTTTGCCTCCCCCTTACTCTGTTTTTCCATCTCCCTGGGGAACAGCGTACCCTTCTTAGTTTACAGTATCTGGGCATGTGCGCTGGACTCCGTAAAACAGCCCCCTTAGTCCCTCTTCTTGTTTGACACGTACCTGCACGGGTTACCCCCGTGGGACTTTTGATTAGGTTACCAACCACGGTATACTTATACCGGTTGGCCCATTAGCTTGTGCACTATACCACGTCCTTAATTTATGGGTGGATAGTTGGTTTTTTTTCCCCCCCTTTACAATGGAGGATACCCCTGGCCTTAGTTTCGATGAGGAAGCTATCGCTGACATTTTAAGAACAGCACCCTCCCTTTTAGGCTATGGAGGGGCTGTGGCCTCTGGGTCACTATCTGATGACTGGACAGCGATTACGCTTTTGAAAAAGGAATGGCTCAAGATTACATTACACGGAGCCTTAATGACCGAATATTTACGGGCGAATATTGCGCCCCATGGCCTCATAGTTAACATCTTACCTAGAATCTTTCTAGAGGATGGGCCTTTTAAGAAGGATTGGTGCCAAGTGTCATGGAAGTGTACTAAAGATCTACTGGTCTTAATTATTAACACAGCTAAAAGATTGGCTGATGCCCTTCTTGTAAGAATACAAACGGCGGAAGCTACCTTGAAATCATCCACTCCAAAAACTGCTTTTTCATCTAAACTTATGGAGATCAATAATGAAATCGCAGAGAACAGAGAGTACCTATTAAAACAGAAGGTTGCGAAATTGCAAAAAGATGTAGCCAAGTTTGACAAGGAAAAGGTCTATCCTTACCTCAAAGATGGCTATACTACATCTAAGAATAGTTACTCCTCTGATGATAGTTCTGACAATGGCAGTAGAAGGGGATCATCCAACAGTGACTCCAGCACGGGGAGTACAGGGAGTTGGGGCAACTACAACCAACGCCGTCCCAACTTCCAACCATACCCCAACTATGACAATGGGCCTATCTTTCATGGTCCTGCTCCTCCACCTTGGCAATATCCTATGTACCCTCCAGGCCCTCCACAGTACTTTCCGATGAACAACCCCCCTTTTTTAGGCAGAGGTTGGGGCAAAGGAAGAGGGCGAAGAAAAGGAGCACAGAAGGGAGTGCAATGGCAGGACCAGACCCCTCCTGCGGTCGAGACAAGGAGCATGAGCAGGGGGAGGAGGGCCTAGTAGTTAATCTCTCAACTAGACCCCTAACTATCACTGAAAAGGCTGTCCTAGAGAAAGGCCTGGGTTTTGTCCCCACACCGTCACCTGACAACTTCACTGAGATGTGTGAACTACAGGATTTTTTCAGAAAGGTACGACTTAAGGCCTTCTTTCATGACAAAGTCACTCTTGAACAAGATGACACTGGTTTGCGTAATCCTTCTAGGTTCACCCCTAACAATAGTATGATTCCCCCTGAGATTTTGGCATTTGAAGGTGCAGTTCTTAAGGAGTTGACTGACATTCCTAGAACTCCTTTTTTCCACAATCTATCAAATGTCGAAAAAGAGGCAGCCAAGAGACTAGCAGATGACCCCAATATCATCATTAAACAGGCTGATAAGGGTCGGGCCATTGTAATTCAATCCCTTACGGATTATGATAGAGAATGTAGACGCCAACTGGATAATTCCAACCACTACACTCCTCTAACAGTGGACCCTACGCCTAGATTGGCAGCCGAGATCGCCACCTTGGTTTTTGAGGCCGAGAGTAGTGGATGGATAACTAAGAAGGAAGCTGAGTTCCTTGTGACCAAGGACCCTAAGACACCTTACTTTTACACTCTCCCGAAGATTCACAAGAATACTACACCAGTCCCAGGGAGACCGATAGTGTCAGGTATAGGGTCCTTGCTAGAGCCGCTTTCCAAATTCTATGATTACTTTCTCCAGCCTTTGGTCAAGAAGATACCTTCCTTTGTGCAGGACACCACTGATGTCCTCCGCATCATTGACAGTATTGAAGGTAGAGCTGGAGTGGACTTACTGGTCACCCTGGATGTAGAGGCGTTGTATACTAATATTCCACAACGCGCTACTTTGGAGGCGGTGGAGGTAAGCCTACTCCAAGAGGTCTGGTCTTCCCCTACACCCATTCCTTTCATTATGGACTGTGCCACCTTAGCCTTGACTGAAAACTTTTTTGAGTATGAGACACTATTGTTCCATCAGACACAAGGTACTTCCATGGGGAGTACCTTTGCCCCGAGTGTGGCCTGTCTCTATATGGCCTCTTTTGAAGAGAATGTCATTATGAATTCCAACAACCCTTACAGAGACAATCTGACATTTTGGAAAAGGTATATTGACGATATCCTTATTCTATGGAAAGGTGACATGACTACTTGTGAGGCATTTTGTATTTGGATTAATACAAAGAATGCCTTTTTGAAGTTCTCACATACTATATCCAGCTCTAGTATCCCCTTTTGGACTTGAGGATATCACTCACCAATACTGGTTTGAGCACAACCTTATACAGGAAAGCGACAGACAGGAACAGTTTGCTCCTCTATGATAGCCATCACCCAAGAGCACTTAGGAATAATCTCCCTTTTGGACAATTCCTTCGCGCAAGGAGAAACTGTAGTACTCTGTCTGACTATAAAACAGAGGCTAAATTGTTACAACACAAATTGGGAGAGAGGGGTTACCCAGTTCAGCAGGTTAAGAACTCTTACAAAAGAGCAATGAATAATCCGCGAGAGGCACTACTCCAGGTCTCGACAAAAGAACCTACTGAGATACTTACCTGCGTTACCTCATTCACTCATAATTCCCCCTGATCAAAAAAACAATTAAGAAACACTGGGGTATAGTTAACACGGGTGATTTGAGTCTCCCCCACCGAGATTTGCCTTCAAACGCACTTCCAACCTTAAGGACATTCTTGTTCATACCCGGCCCAGGACTAGGGAATTAGGTGTCCAACGGACCTTGTGGGATTTACCACCAGTTATAGGACACTATCCCTGCGGGACATGCTCAGTTTGTGATCAGACATCTGTGCATAAGGAGATAAAACTAACTGATAACTTCTTATGGAAACTTAAAAAACACACCAACTGCAACACATCGAGATGTATTTACCTTATCACATGTCCTTGTGACAGAAAATATATAGGTATGACGATGAGGCAAGTTAAGATACGCATCACTGAACACAAGAGCAATGTGAGGTGCATAAAGACTACTACTAAACTGTATACACATTTTAGGGACCTTAACCACAAGGTAGACACCCTCAAATGGATGGTACTTGAATCACACCCCAAGATCAGTCACCAAGCATTATTTAGACTTGAACAAAGATGGGTGTACCGTTTGTCTACTGACACATGCGGCCTCAATGACAATATACCCTGGGCCGCCCTGAAAAATGGATAGCGGGCTTTGTTAAGGAACACTGCTAGATATCATCATGGCATCCTTACTTATTATCCCATTCCCTTTGTGTCCAATGTGTCCAGTGAATACTCTTTACTTCATTCACTAGCCCCCCGCATTCTGCGGGGTGAGTAACCTGTCCTTAATATGATGGAATTGTTTTTTTGTCCCTATATACACATATAGTTTTTACATTAATTTGTCTGCTGCCCCTTCCCTCTATTCGCACCCAACCTTTTAATCCTTTTTCCGTTTTTTATGGAATTGGTATGGTGTTGCTTTATAGTGGAAATGCTATGTGTCTGGTGAAGCGTGCATGAGTCCGCTAGTCATGGAGGAGGAGAGAGGGGGGATTATCCCTAAGTGTACTCACGCAACTATGCCTTTTGCCTGAACTGACTTGTCCTTTGCGTATTTTGTGTGTCTTCATATTGCCTCTTCTTTGATATCAATGCCCCCTACAAGATGGCCGCCACGCTTTCAGGGCTGCAGCTCTGAGTACTTGGGTCCGACGTCGTGTTCACCACGTGACTTGACGCCACGCCACGTAGAATCGTACCAGCTGCCCCGACTTTCTGACCAGCCTAGCGGTCTCTTTTAAAAACTCCCGTGCAGCTGTTATGCACCGCTCTGGTTCCTCAGTCTGGCGCAGGGGGTAGATTCTCCGGCTTGTGTCCACAATAGGACAGGTGAGTGAGCTCTTTGACTGTGAAGGCCCAGTACCCTAAGCGGGCTTTGATCTGGCTTGTTTATAGGTTTCCCCCATGGATTTGTGCGCCTGGCACCCACCTTGCACTACGGGTTGGGACAGTGGGTCCGACCTATCAACTGTGGGACGTGGACGGGTGTGTTTCTCTGGGGGGTCCTGACAGAGCAGACTCTCTCTGTTCGTCGTGCCCACCCTCACCGCCTGTTTCATGACTCCGTGTCGAGCTGGTTGAAACTTACGGACTCACGTTGTTAGAATCTTGGTGGAAGCGAGGTTGCTGGCCCGCCGGTCTGTGGAGTGGGCTCCGTCGCTGTGTCTCACCCTTTTTTGATTGCTCCATTTCCCTTATTTAGGACACCAACCATTACGGTGTCATGGACTGAGGGTATCACAGGAGCTAGCGCCATCACCTAGATAGGTGAGACAGTACAAATTGCACTTGCTTGAATTCCTTTTTTATTACGTCATTCTTCCAGTCATTATGTATATTTGTATATAAGATTTTTAAAGAAATATTTTCCTTGTTCACTAATAATGATTTAACATTATTTTCTTTGCACTTATTTGAAGGATTACTTGGTCTGGGGATCTAAGGATGACCTTGCTCTGTTCCCTACAGAGTATCATTTCTTTGCTTTTGTCATCCTTATTTAGGCAACAACTAGATCTGACGGGACTGCATGCCCGCAAAGAGGAACAGTGGTACGTAGGAACTCCTCCACCGCACTACATTGTGTAGATAGTTTTCTATAGGTCCTGAAGAAATGCATAGCATCATAGTTTGATCATATTGCGTGAAACATGTCGACCATTTGTGAGAGTCGAGCTTTGCTCTTCTGGTGTATTTAGCCAGTGATCAGCCGCTCCACTATATTTTTTTAGTAAGGTGGATAACCAGCCTATTAAACTCCCCTTTTTGGATTATCCAACCTTTTTAACCACTTATTCGCATCTACACTCACTTCTAGGGCCCTCACACCCACGGCACCATACGGCAGGAACAGAAGATCTCCGTTAAAGAGCCCCTTCATGGGTGCCCGTCGGGTATTGCACCGCCGACCCAACGAGGAGCAAGTCCATATGATGAAGCATGACACCTAGCTTGCTGGGTGTGTGAGGACTCTAGTTCCACTTAGGAGGACTTCCCTCCTTTTGCCTCCCCCTTACTCTGTTTTTCCATCTCCCTGGGGAACAGCGTACCCTTCTTAGTTTACATTGTTTTTTTCAAACATTTTTTATTGAAGTTCCACAACCATAGTAAGCGAGTGAACTTCGCTCATTTATACAATTTAGATCAAGGTGCATATCATACTCAGCACAAAATAACAACAGCAAGTAACTTACAGTAGTATTGCAATTCACCCAGTTCCTTGTCTAGGTCACCCTGGCCTTTGTTATCTAGCTCACCTCCCCTTTCTTGTCCATGGAGGGCGCGTGGCAGTAATTCCTAAGGATGGGAAAAACCAATGCATTACCGCTCCATCTCACCCCTTTCCCCAGCAATGCGGCCAGCCAGTATCCAGTTGGTGGCCAGGCCTGCCACTATTAGGAAGCATCATGCTCCCCTCCATTTCCTTTATCTGCACCCCTCCCCCCGTACCGGTCAGCCGACCACCCCGGGGACTGTTATGGTTTCTACATTGTAGGAAATCTACCTTTTCTGTGTGTTCACTCGGTATTTTCACGTTTTGCTAGACTCCATATTTTTGCTAGTATTAGAACTCTATGCACTTGTTATGTTATGTTATCGTGTCTTGTAGAGCGCAACGGTTGCCCCAGCGAAGGGGCGTCCCAGAGGTAAAGTACCTGCGCCCCCCCTTTTAAATATGGTCGGATTGGCATATTCCTAATTGATATATTTAACTTACATACAAGTCCCTCGTATTTGGTACAAAATGTACCCATGGCCTGTAAGTTAAATGTTACTAGTTGACTGCAACACATATTGTGCCATCCACTACAGTGACAGTGTGAAACCTAGCTTCAAGCTTAACACTGTAGCCTGACTGTTGCAGATTAAACACTGTAATTCAACCTGGCAAAATAAACCCTTTTGACAGGTCTAACCATCCCTTTTAAATATAGTAGGACATTTATAAATTTAATGTTAACATGTCCTTTCCATGACTATCCCCCAAAAGCTATTTTTCACTGTGGCAGGCCTACCTGTCCTATGTAGAAAACCAGAGTACAGATTGAAATTCTAATACTGCATCTCGAGAATGGGACTAGCTAGAAAAATAAAAATAATTTTTAATATTGATTAAAAAACAAATTTAATGGTGAAGTTGGGTTTTTAATATAGCCTTATAGCCCGACGTAGTGGGCTATGCCAGCCATTAAAGGCCTGCTCCAGTGTTAAAGGCCAGAGCCGAAGGTGAGGGCATTTAACAAGGCAGCGGGACTTTAATACCGGTATAGCCCAGCTACGGAGGGCTATAAGGCTATTAGAACATTCCGCAACTAGAGGGCAGAATGTTCTAACAAATAAAACAAAGGCCTCTTGGTGCCCGAGGGGATTGAAATCCCTTCGGGCTCCATGATGCCTTTGGGATTGAAATCCCTTTGGGCTCCATGATGCCTTTGTTCACAGCAACAGCTGTGAACGACAAACTTTGAAATGTTCTACCGGCCATTAGAAGCCCGGAGAACTCCATTGCTTTCAGTGGACGTCCCAACATTCCAATGTTCTAATAAATATTAAGGAAAAGTAACTTTTAGAAAGTTACTTTTTTACTGGCTTAAACTCCTGGAGGCTAATTTGCATTTGCTGTCTAACTTCTCCCAGACAGGGATTAGCATTTGAATAGGTGTGACAAGGTGTGAAATGCCTCCCATGATGTTGGTTTGTTCTCTTTTAGTGTGGACAATTACTGAACCAAACTGTGTGTGATTTCAAAACAGTTATGTTCACATGCTTTCATGAGGTCACAAATATTTGCACAGCTTGTTACAATTATGCAGGTATAGGATCACAAAACTGGACACAGGTGGCAATGGAAGCGCTGCCTCCTGCACTTGTCATTGGTCCTCAATGGGAGGAATGGTGAGCTGCAGGAGCCAGCAGGCCTCAGTGAAAAATGTTTATAAGCCTCCGTGAAAGAACCATCTAGCATATTTCAGGAGGGCTGGTGACAAGTGTTTGTGAACCTTTGATAGTTATACAGCGTTATTCAAGAAATCGATCTCTTTTAAAAACAAGATTCATCCCTCTTTGGTGTGCACCTGATGATGCAGGTACTCTGACTAACCAAATATGCACAGACGCTTGTGGTGTCATCTACTACACTACATCTACAATTGCAGCAAGACATGTATCTGTGCAAATGCATATATGCAGATGTCTGACATGCAGTTGTGAAAATTCAAGTTGATCACTCACAAATGGTTTGTACTGTACTTGTCATAGCATGTGGGCAAAAGACGAGTGCCTAGTGGGGAAAATGCAAACTTAAATGATATAACACCAATGCCTAGTTGAATGATTCAACTAGGAGGACATTGAATTTTCCTTACATTAGTTTATTTTACGTCAAAAACCACAAAATGGAATTATCTATCAGGGCTTCTAATTTGTTTTCCAAGGTCCCACCCAAAACTGGCTCAACTCATATTTTCTCCTAGTTTGTCACCCAACTATTGTGGAGTGTGGCAAATTAGGAGGTTTCTTGCTGGACAAAAAAATAAACCTACAAGCAATTCCCTGGTTAAATGAACATAGCATCAGCTCAGACTTCTGAAAGGTATCAAATCCCCCATTTTAGAACTTACTTTTAAAAATGAATTCCATCTCTTATGATGTGAAGAGTAGATTGCAGTAATTCACAACTTGTAGAACTCCTAAGTCACACCTAACCTTTCACTAAGCAGCATTACATGCAACAGCTAGGCAGGATACAGGTGCAAGAAAATCTGCCCACATCTCTCCAGCCCTTATCACACAGGTGGTTCCCCATCGATGCAAGCTGAGTCTGTCTATAAGCTGGCCTGCATTCCCTGCAAGGCACTTCACTCTACCTCCCTAACATATCTAGTGCATACACTAGCTTTCTTAGTGGGGACAGTTACAATTTCAGAGAGCTAAATCCCTCCTTCTTGAAATCCCAGCATTTCTAAAGTCAAAGGCCTAGATTTACTAGGGGTTGTCTGGCGCTCGTGAGCCATTACACAATTTTGAACTGCGCCTGCAGGCTTTTATAAGGATAAGTACATCAAATGAATGCTCTGTGTTGCTTTGTTCCACGCAAACATATGAGCAGACACGGGCTCACCACAGGCCCCTCAGGCCACAACCTTCCTTGGGGCCCACATCCCTACCGTGGGGCCCCATTCAGCCCAAGGTCCATGAATATCTGTGAGATATGGGAGACTTAGGGGACCCCTATCACATTCTGCACGTGGAACGCATATTTTTGCATTATGGCCCAGTGAGCACCAGGACAAATTCTTAGTCAATAACCCTCAAAAACTCTAAACTGTTCTTTTCGGAAGTGCTCCTAAGGTTTGGAATTCTATGCAATATTAAAGGACATTATCCTTTAATATTGCTTCAACATCACCTCACACCCTGATGGTTCTGTGACTGTACTAATTGCTTTTGACTTTCAAAGCTTGCATTTTATGAGTGATAAATACATACATTATTATACATTTTTCCAAATTGTCTTTAGTGTCCCAACATATTTATTGCTGCACTTGGTTGTTTATTGGTTATGGTCCATCAGGGCCACTGGAATTATGCGATTGTGCGGCTGTCGCGATTTTCACATAAATAATAGATTTGCTGCATAATCTGCAGATTTTAACAAAAAACATTATGTTTCTAGCTCAAACGGTTCAAAAGTTATTAAAAACCCAGCTACATTTGTTGCTGCACAGTGGAAGGCCCTTTGCAAAGCTTGACAGGCAACTTTTCTGTAGCTTATTGCTATATTTGGGTGCTTAACTGGTATTGATGTGATACTAAAGCCCAAACAGTGTTAACAGGTTTACAAATGACGAAATAATGCTATCACAAAATGTGTCACATAATGCCGCATAACTTGTCTTTTCTAGCCGCATAATTTACTCAACCCTGCTGCATAATTTGGCTCTTCCCTGACTCTTCCCTGACTCATAATTCTAGTGGCTCTGGTATGTATTGTATTGTGTTGTAGTTGCATTCATATAGCTCTTCCTTCTCCCGATGAGGCATTGAAGCACTTTAAGCTGCTTCATACCCCAACATATGCTATTTTCTACTGCTATATGTATACTATCCATAGAGTGCACACCTTTGGCCACCGTCCTGGTTTATTGTGGGATATTCTGTTCTACTTATTTTTTATTTGAATTCTCTTACAATATTTTATCTTTTTCATTTGTAACATAATGTAAAGTGCTTTGTCACTTTCCAGAACCTGTCCACATCCTAGACAAATAAACAAGTCAACCATATACATTTGAAGAGGTCAGTTTAATGCACATTCCTACGCCATTAGTGCAAGCGCCTAGTGAATACTTTAATTTTCTGACCTCTTGACATAGCTCTGGTTATCTATCATAGGTGTTGTTTTCAAAGCCCCATGAAGCAGGCATTCCGAAAGGGCGCCCACAAAATCCAGATGCTAATGAAGGCTATGAAGCGCTATATAGATTCTGCAGTTCAATACATACTCAATGCGAGAGTACTGGAAAAGGAGTCATGTGTTTATAGTAATTAGCATACTAAGGTGTGTGTTTATAATAATAAGTGCATCGAGCCTCATGAACTATTTTATTGAATATTTTAATACTCAAGCAAGAGCGCCTTCGGGCTCCAGCGGTTTAATCTCTGGCCCCCTGTCAGTGAAATCAAAACTTAGAAATGCCTTGGTAATTGGAAACATCTGTATCAGAGGCGACGTAGACGTTCACCTCTGAACCCAGCGTCTGGCGCGAGGCAACCGGAGCCTGGATCAAAAATCCCTCCGCGGCGGGCAGGCCTGAGACGAGGGCCAGGCCCAGCCAGGCCTCGCTCGCGCCCCGCGCTTCCCAGCGGCCGCCAGCGCGCCCTCGCGCCATGCTGATGCCATATCCGCCATATTGTTCAAAACAATCAGGCTCGTTTCCTATAGGGGCTGATGGAATGTTGAAGATATGTCGGCGAGAGTGCAAGGGTCAAACATCCTGGGTACTCACCAGGCCACATGTATGCATGCAGTATACCCACCTCCAGGCTTCAATCACTATAAATGCCTTTATAGTTTAGTTCCGATGTATTAAAAGTGTTCTGAAACATTTTATAGTCGTCTACAACTAGCAAAGTGCTTCTAAACTTCATTCGAATGAATGCACGAAATCCCTGCAAGTCTGACTCTTTTCTACAGGTTGTTAGAACAATAGCCTTGGGCCTGACGCACATTAGGTATTGAAGATAAATACAAAAGGACCAGTAAAATTATTTGATTTTGTGCATCGCTATGGATTTGCTGCATTTACCACATAACCCCTCAATTGCTGGGTAATCAGCAGATTTTAACCAAAAAATGTTATTAAAACGTGGCGACGCATGTTGCCACGCAGTGGAAGGCCCTTGGCAAAGGCTGACTGATCCTCTTTCTGTTGCTTACTACTGTATTTGGGTGTTAATCTAGTACTAATGAGGTGAAACATTTCCCCAGGCAGTGGTAATCTAAGTGAAAATGACAAAATAATGAAGCAGTCCTATTACAAAATGTGCCACATTATGTTGCATAATTTACTTTTTTTGCTGCATAATTTAGTCAACCCAGCCACATAATTTGGTCATCCCCTGCCTCATAATTCCAGTGGCCTTGAACTACAGTCACCAATGTGTGATTGCACTTTATTCGGAGTCAACATTCTACATGTGAGTAAGGTTCTGAGGCATATATGTGTGAGGGTTAGAAAGGGAGGGTTAGAAAGAGAGGGTAGCGGTGAATGGACTGTAGAACTGGGCCAGGCATAGAATTATAACAGTCCTTGAAAAATATTCATGTACCATAAAATAATATGATCTGCATTTCTAATCACATGAGCACCCTAAGAATGTATTATCATAGAACTAATTGGTATTCAGTGCATCGACCTTGCAAGGATGAAGGGCTGAGTAGACCCTTCTGTATTTGAACCTGCGACCATGAGGTCAACCATAGGTCCCTGCAGTGGAAGACTTATAAATTGGAACACTGATAATAGTGCATCCAGACTAGGAAGAAATTAATTCCTGCCAGTGCTTAATTTGAGCCGGTGGTTTCCAGTGCTAGGCACCAGCACTTATTTGGCAACACCAGCACTTATGACAGTCTGCCACATTGTGGCGATGAAGGTCTAATTTAGCATTGAGCACAACAACAGTTGTTTATTAATTTCGTGTTCATTAAAAATGTCTAACACCTGCCGCCAAAGCCATTCTAATAGTTTTGGGGGCCTGTACGTGTCTGAATTGTCACCCTTGATGGAGTGTGATGGTTTGTAGTCTTGTTGGTACAGTCCTTGGCAGCGCAGGAAGGAGCAATGGGTGGTGTAAGGGGTACTGGGCTCCTGACGCAGGCCCCGGCACTTATGTATTTTTTTTTACAAATTAAGCACTGATTCCTGCCCTTTAGCATCTGCTGTTTCAGACAAATGCCTGGCTACGACATTTAAAAGGGCCAACTGGGGTCTAGAATGTGGATGTGAAAGCACATGAACCCTTATGGGGTCATCTACAAAGGTGTCAATAATGTTTAATCTACCTTCATGCACACACACAAGTTGGGACTTTCTTCATCTAATAATAAAGAGTACCCTGTTCTTAAATAGCAGTTTAAACTGCATTACTGCTGTTTGTTTGCATTGTCAATAACAGGCACGACTACTCCTCAATTTAATGTTACTGAATATATGGACCTTGGAAGGATTAAAGGCTAAGTTGGCTGTCTCAAGATTCAGACTGACGCGTTGCAGATCAATAGATGCCAGTAGTGAGTGCTCACTGAGCCATCTTGCCAGTATTCATATATATGTGAGTATGACTCATGGGTAACATACACAGACATGCATTATATGTGCACATGTACACAAGTCACATACATTCATGTGTAACTCTACAGCAGTGTATTCTACTCCCTATATATACATAGTATGTACTCTGATGTGCAGAGTCTAATATGGGTTAAGATACCCCTCCTCTCCCTGAACAATGGCAATAAATAGCGTATTACACTCTGCACATCTGCATGTATGGTTTATGCCATGGTCGAGCTAATAAAATGCACAAAAACTACAATTGTACCAATTCTTTTTTACTAAATTGCAAATGTTCATTTTAAGATATGGTGTTATCCAAGATCTTTTAATTTTACTAAAATGATATATATAATTAATACTTAGATATAGGAGTTTCACTCAGACATCTTCATCTATCAGTGTGTTGTTGTGTCATTTACGCTTTGCTCTCCTACCCCCACTCCATAACACACAGCTTGGGCAATGGGCCAACCCACTAGAGCTCTTGGCTACCTTAACTATGGGTGACCGCATTCTGCCTGTGCACCAAGTACACTTCTGCCTAAAAAATAGTCCTCTTGAATGCCCAGAATGGTATTAATTTTTTTTAAAATTGTGTACATTTTTGTTTATTTTGCGAGAGTCCGGCAGTTTTCCAGACACTGCTACTGGGCTGTCACTGCAGGTTGCAGTGCGGGACACCTCACGCAGACACTGCAAGTGGTGTACATTTTTTAATGGATTTTAATAATCCCATTCAAAGATGGCTGTCTGTGCAAACATCTTTAATTGGGCTTTCAACCCATTAAAAGATGGCTGCCCTGCATGCAGATGCATGTTTAAGCACGGGTGGCCGTTTCTGAATGTTTCCATGGCCATTTTTGTAATGTTTTCATAATGTAATGATTTACAATAGTGTGATAAAATCAAGCACATACAAAGTCAGTAGGCTGGCATCCACCGCAGACCTAGTAGCTTTGCTAATCCTTGTTTCAATTGTTTATGCTCATCCAACACGTGAACGGCCCCATCCTCGACGATTAGCGCAAGCTTTAAGTCCTGAGATTTCCATCCACTGTGCTACACCATCTGGGCGCCTGAACATCATAGAAGCTGTCTCTTCAGGGGCCTGGGTGAAAGTGCAATGGACCAGCCTGCCCAACTCACAGCTGCTGAACACCAATGCTGCGACCAACGTCAAGTGCTGTACTGGGGTTTTTGAAATCCACATAGCGCTGGGGACAACAGGATGAGCATGTGAACCAGTAAACACCTACTGGGGCATACCATCCAAAAGAAAAACCAAAGTTAAAGGAAGTGTCTCTGATACAATGATGGCACCTCTGGTCCTACAATAATGCCTTTGGCCAGTTGTTTCAAAGGTTACTGATATACCATGATAAAAGGGATTGGCCACCCTGTTGCAGACTAGGAGCCCATTTTTGCTACACAGACCATAGTGGTCTTGGGACCGTAGACAGCATGAAGCCCAAAATAGGTAAACAGATGGAAGATACAAAGGTAGCTGTATAGTGACAAACTTTCTCCAGCTTTCATGAAGCAACAGGAGGTTTAAGAAGCAGATGGATGAGGTTTCACCTGAATACTTTTTCAAGACCCAGAGCACCACCCACCGCTAAAGAGGATTTGAACTTAGGCCACTCGTAAACAAAGTACTCCCATCTTACTGGTGTAATGTTCACCGTCCAGGCCTTTCTCTGTGGTTCAGGGTTAATGGTATCCTCACCTTACTGTATGCTGTAGGTTCCATCTGTGCACGGCCATTCACCAGCTGTCCTCCTGGTGCACCTCAACCCCACATCAGTGGCGGCTGGCAACTATGGTGAGTAGAGGGGCGAGCAAATGGGTGGTGGGTGGGTGGTTAAATAAACACTTTAATAAAAAATAAAATAAATTAAAAGTCACTTACCTGCTTGCAGCAGACACGTCTTCCTCGCTCCGGTCCTCTTCTCTGGTCACGTCACGTCCAGGGCCCCAGCAGCTCCCCTATCCAATCCTGGCACTGCTCTCATGCTGTTAACCAGCATGATAGAACCGCCAGGTTGAAGAGAGCAGCCTCCCTCACGCTCCCGGGGACACTGGAGGCTTCTGCAGGCTCTCAGCCAAGCTGTCTGAGACAGCTAGGTTGAGAGGTTAAAAGTGCTCATGTGAGGCTGGCCGTTGCAAGATGGCTGGCCAAAGAGACATGCACACTTTTAAATTAGTGCACAGGTAGCCCACCACTGCTGCCACTCAGCAGGCCCTGCCCCGTCCTGATACTCGGTTCAGGATGGGTTGACGAAAAATAAAATGGTAATGAATTAACTTCATTACCCTTTTATTTTTCGTCTCTGGGGCTTTTCTGGGAGTATTTCAGTGGGATGACGCTCTTCCGCCCAAATGGAGGAGCTGCCCATGCAACACATGCCATTGGCATTGCACGTGAAGCTCACACGTGTGCTTACCCAAGATCAGATGCGCCAAGTCTCCAGTCTTGCTTCAAGTCAATGGTTGAGCTGGTACCCTCTCTTCAGGTTTAGACGGTTGCTATGTCGCACAGTCCCCTCCCTATGCACAGCCTTGAACCTCCCACCCCAGAATCATTGCTACACTTTGATCATGCTCTCAGCTCTCACTGGGAGCAATAGTCTAAAACTCTCCGTTAGAAGCCAAGATAGCGAGGAGACAGAAGGCGGTCCAGCATCTTGGACGGGTAAATGAAACGGAAGCCGTCAGGTCGAGGATTCCCTGGGTTTAGAGCAGTGCTTAATTTGTAAAAAAATATGGGGCATATTTACGTTTCCTGGCGCATCCCTGCAAATCAGCAGGGATGCGCCAGGAAACGTGCGACACGCATCTCAATCCTTGCGCCACCACGGATGCGCCGCATTTACAATGCGGCGCATCATGGCGCAAGGAAATGCAGATGCGTGTCGCATCTGCTGCCGTAACATTATCGCAGTGCTGGAGCTGTGTCGCGGGCGCGACGCAACTCCAGCACTGTGCCAACCATGCCCATGTCTAACATGGTGCGTCATAGCCTTACGCCTGCTTCAAGCAGGCGCAAGGTTTTGACGCAGCGGGGTCGGAAAAGTGACTGAGTGAAATCTTGTAGATTTCACTCAGCCACTTTTCCGAGGCGTTCCTGCGCCGGAACGTCCCCGCCTGCGCCAGAACGCCCACATGAAACCTGACGCAGGTTTCATGTGGCGCAGGGCTTTACAACGTGACGCATCTCCCTAGATGCGTCACGTTGTAAATACCCCGCAGCATGGCGCTGGCTTTACGCCGCCGCTGCGTCACAGAAGTGACGCAACGGCGGCGCAAAAGTGGCGCAAGGGGCTTGTAAATATGCCCCTAAGTGCCATGGCTCTTGTCAAGAGGCCACTGCAGCTTGCACCATCCATTGCCCCTGCCATGCAGCCAATGAAAGTAACAGCACAACTACCTAGCCATAGCACTCCTACAAGTGTGACAATTCGGACTATTCCAGGCCCCCAAAGCTATAAGAATGGCTTGGGTGACAGGTAAGTTATTTTTAATGTATATTGAATTAATAATCCACTTTTGTTGGGGTCATCTCTAAATTAGCCAGACAGCGCCACCTTGTGGCAGGCTGTCACAAGTGCCGATGTTGACAATTAATTGCTGGTGCCAGCACCGGAAACCACCGGCTCAAAATAGGCGCTGATTTGAGGCACGGAGAGGATCCAATAGACCCTTTGGGATCTGGTGTTGTCAGTCCCAGTGGTTCTAGTGCATCACTAGTTTCAAAGAATACCAGGGTTCCTTTCAACGTTAATTTAAGACGTTGGTTATGGTACAGATTTGCTAATCACAGTTTATATAGCTCCCAGTCCAGACTAACCCGCCTCTTGCTGCTTAGAGAAGTATTGTAAATGGTGGTCAGTGGATCTACTTGGAAAACATGTGGAGCTCCTGTGGTCTGCACAAAGTTGGAAAGGCATCCTCAAGGTAGATGTCAATGGACAAAATATTACAATAGGGTGAGTAGCAGGCAGTGAAGCAAAGAAGCATGCACAGGTTGGCAGGGTAAACAAACACAAATGTGAGATCCCTGCCTAGGCCTCTTTTTTGGCCTCTTTTTTGGCGTGCTACTTTCATTCGTGGCACACAAGTGGTTTGCGAGTGCAGCAGGCACACACATTAATTAAATGGTAATAAATACTATTTTAATAATGTGTCCTAGGCTCATGCTTTTACAGCGCGATGGCAAGGGGTGGGGCTGATTAGTGCAATTGCACTATTAATGCAGCCCCCTGCCACTCCACACCCAGACCAGCCGCTACAGCTAGAAAGGTGTGTCAGTCAAAGGTTTCCAGGCCTCCAACTTGGAAGGTCATTTGACATTTTTCCAAGTTGCAGTTTCCCCAGTGTGGAGTTGTGCACACTGTTACCTTTACTTGTTGTCGAGTTGTACACATTGGAGCACGGCAGGTGGTTGTGCAAATGCACATTTTATTTAGGGGTGGGCAGAATTTGCGGAGTTTCAATCAGCAGATTTCCATGGAGTAGGATGAAAACTCTGTGAGTTTCTGTGGAGTTCAGCGAACGGGTGGAAATCCGCATGTTGCGCTGCCCGAGCTGATTTGTAGCACTAAGAGCTTCTTCCATGCTGCAAAATCAATGTAACGGCACCACGCGGTGCGCCAGGGGGCGCTGCTTCCTTGCTGCTGCTCGAGTAGATACAAATGGTCACGACCACCAGCGACCGCTCGCGTTAAGAAAATCTCACCGGGTACCCTCCTAGCACAGGAAAATCTCGCTAGGAGATGACGATTCTCAGTCGCGCTTGCCAACTTACCATTGGCGAGCTGCACATGAGAATAAATTCTACTATGTGGCAGTTGGCTCAGTTTGGCCGGAGCTGCACGTTCCAAGCGTAATACGGAGTGGCCAAAACTCCGCAAGCTCTGCCGGAGGAGCCGAATTTATCGCCCACCCCTAATTGTATTTTATTTTTCTCCCCATGGGAGAACATTTTTCCCGTGGAGATACCCCTTCTCCTAAGCTCCATGATGTTTAGCTGTGTTCCATTCCCCCGCCAGTCCTCAAATGGGGGTTACTCCAACCCTTCATGGGAGCAAATCAGGCTGTACTGCAGCATGAATAGAACCATATAGGAGTATGCAATCTGACAGTCATAAACAACAGCAGAGCAACTCTACCCAGACAGCAACAGCTGGCACCATAAGCTAATTCTAGCCACTATATTTTGTAATGTTTTTGTACTGTTGTTTGGATGATTTTTGTAATGATTGCATTGAATGCTAAAACAATATAATGAACCAAATTGTAAAAATTATATGCAATTTGTCTTTCTAATCACATCGCAGCATGCCACCGGGCCATGTGGATATTGTTTATAATCCCAAATAGAAATCACACCTTAAGATGTGTGATGACATTTTACATATTTGCTCACGTATGTGACCTTTCTGCCTGACGTTTGTCCACAGATAACACAATACAGTCTTCCATATTATTGAGAATATTGTATTTCTCTTTATCTATTATACTTCTTTCTTACTTAGCAAATGTACTGCAACCCTGAGAAAGTTCATTGGCATGTGAAGCCTGAGCGAAACACGTGTCGGCATTGACATGTTCTGATTCAGCCAATAAAATCAATGAATGTCAAGGTAATCATGAATAATCATTTGTTATGTGGACAGTGGAGTCTGCTACATTCCGTCTTTTCAAAACCTATACGTGTATCTACTTATTGTCCTTTTGCACAGCAGAACTTTAGCAAAGCAGAACAACATCCCCGCTCCACCCTCCCCGCAACCGTGTTATCCCACTTTACTATCCTAATGCTGCACTTATCCCTCGAATTACTTAAGGTTGGTTCTCTTGGTGACTCAAAATGCCCCTTTCAAATTGTTCATCCTCGGGTGGCGTAGGCGCCGGTCCATATTTTCCAATACCACCGACCCACCGATGACATGGCCTACTCTTTACAAAGGGACAGCGTAAAGCATCCAGACCCAAAATAGTATGTAAGTGGAAGAGGAAGGGAGACTTCCAGCAGGGCTTTGTAGGGACTTCCTGCCATTCACCAGCTGTTCTGGACGCCCCCCCCCCCACACCCCCGTCTTGTATACTGAGAGAATAGGCGCAGCTTCCTCTAGGGCCACTCATTCTGACTCCAGAAGGAAAATATTTGAAGTACCATATCCTGGTGAGAGGGCATTAACAGGGTGAATAGAAATAACAAGCTGTGGAGCTAAAGCCACTCCCTGGACACGTCAGACTATGATGTATGGCCAATGCACAGGGGCTTTAAGATATGCAAACTGAATAATCACTTTACAGTTGTTTCAAAGATTAGACGCATGGGCATAGCTGCTTCCATCTGATGGTAAAACTCAATTTATTTCTCCATGAATCTGTATTGGTTAAAATAAAGTAATAGTTTTGATCAGATGTGGATAATTTCAGCCTTTCACTAACTAGAGGTGCAAGTCTGTGAAGTCCAAATTCCCAAGCACATGAGGGCTGTTGCACAGCATTATTCCTTGGACAAAATATTGTTTCCTGGGTACCTTTTTGGTCTCCTGTAGCCCACTGGTATTATATCCTTTCTTTCATTTAATCTCAATATTTTGAAAAAAACCAGCCTGCTCACTTACAAGGTGCACCTTCTTATTGGGTGGTATCTTGAAAACTTGTCTATGTGATTTTTTAAATTAATCACACTTAGACACATTTAGCCACGCCCCACTCATAGCTGTTTCCACATTGCTTCACCTAGTTGTTTTTCCAATACCACTTTAACATTTCCATTTTTGTTAATCACTATAGTGGCATTCGTTGCTAAATGGCATGATGATATTAATGTGTTTTTATGTAGCACTTCATACCACAGTTTCTTAGCGTTTCTAAGCACTGTAAGTAATATATTTGAGTCATGCCTAATTTAATGGTACTGAGTTTATCGACCTGAGAATGATGAAAGACCGACTTGGCCTGAACTCATAGGCTGCAGCCCACACCACTATTTCTGCTTAGCTCGATGAGTCATGTTTGCAGGATTACAAGCGCTTACATTTCTTTGACAAGTCAGAACAATGTTTAACATGGTATTTTCTGTACATATGTCAAACTCTGGTGCAGTATAACAAGTACAAATACACATTTTGATGTCAAATTCCAAATAGGTCGCGGCTATGGGAGTTTACAGTCAAACAACGAGAACTCTATGTTTATTTTTCCTTACAGCGCCTTCATGTGTTAGGGCTTTCCAGCCAAAAGTGCCGCATAGGATGATGATCAAGAAACTTTGGGTTTGCAAACCTTGGTAAACAGCAACAAAACTCTCATACTATTATTAAATCTCAATAACCCTAATGCAGCTCTTGGAGCGTCCACATTCGTAGTCTCTAAATAGCAATAAGATGTCACATTATCCAACCTTTGGGCATTAGATAGCCCCACCCTGCACATGGTTGAGTTGGATCTGATATGCACAAGACTCTACTGTAAGCTACCCAAGGTGGCCAAGTTTGCGATGAAGTCTGCTACGACTGAGACCACAGGCTACTGCATTAGACACCACTTCTGTCTGATGGTCGCCTCGTCTTCATGAAAGTGCTGCGACTCCATGCAGCGGAAAGGGGCTAGCCAAATAAGAGGTGTAAGAATGAAAACTTGTAATAACCCATTGCCAATTGGTGCCAACTATTCTATTTTAATTAGATTGTTATTTGCAGGGTACAGCTCCATAACACACCTCAGCTACCTCTCTTGATATTCCAGGCCTCCAGCTCGAACCTAGGCATGGGCCTACCAACCTAATCAAACACTGCCCAGCAAACCAGCCCATGTTGATGTCTAGCCGACTTCTTATAGAGATGACCTAAACCCACACACTGATCACCAGTGAATTACCATCTCCAAACCCATCTTGCTCTAGAGGGATCCATTTATCCCTTATGCTCAAGCCTCTAGTTCTTTCAGGATTTGGTGTGAGAACACGTCACCACTGGCAGCTGAAAAGGAAATCTTTCCGTAGAATGTGCCATTATTCTACAAATCTCTTTTCTTTTATACTTGGTTCTTGTACCACTTCCTCTTCAAGGAGTGAAACGATGGGGAGATCTGAGCAGTTACCTTCTTCCTTCTAAAAAGGGGCACATCCATATCTTGGATGTCAGACAAGCGAAAGCAGAAATATGGCCAGGGTTTAAAGACTTCCTTACAATTCTGATATCAATGGTAGGATGAATTTTTGCAATGCCGTCAGGTAATAGTAATCTGGAACATTTTAAGTTCTTTACCATATACTTTGTGTAACAGTGACACAACAAATTGTGTTTGGTCCTGTGTGGTAAGATGCATGTATGCATTCCCATGCATTTCCTTATAGTCATAAATACGTTTTCTTTTCTTTCCTGTGGGATAACATAGTTAATTTCTGAAAACTACCATCTTGAAAAACCATCTAACACCAAGTTTATATCTAACTTGTCGCATGTGGGCCCATCTATTACACCACAACGTCTGCTGGCTCTATAAAAAGTCCTTTAGAAAGTTTCCTAATGTCTTCCCTCACACACCACTTCACCACCACACAATCTGTACTACACCAATAGACGGTTGTACTAATTTCCTATAGCATCCTTATTGCAGATTTAGCCCAATTAATTTCTTATCCTTCATATTCACAAACTAGCTCATATGGCATCACATAAGCATTAGTTATGCCCAGAAGTTTATCCATTGATAGCGTAAAGAGTTATGGTCAGTTCAGTTGTCATATGATCTATTGCCCTAATGGAACTAATATTTCTTTAAACTTTGAGATTACAGGCCCAGTAATCGATAATCGAATATTTGGTCTCTTGGAAGACGTCACTTGGGAGGCCCATTCTATGGCAGCAGATATTTGAAAGTCAAAAGAAGACTGTCAACAAAGCTAAGGGGTTTTGGAGGGAGCCACACTTGTTGTTGAGCAGTGATGGCCTTCGAGGGCTGAGATCCCTTCGCTCATCCAGCCCTGGGCATGGCTCCCTCTTCCGCCTAGATTATGGAAACCAGTGTGCCCTATGGCAAGATCAACGCATTGTATGCCAGTAACATGCGGATCTTCCTGGCTTGAGCCGACATAGAGACTGACGAGCTACTCACACCAGTCTTCATCAGCCAATCTTCAATAAACACTTTATAAAAAAAGTGGGGGGGGACAAGAGACACATTTGCTTATTTTAGGCAGTTTTCCAGCCAACAGGGGTCATATCATAATGGCTATCTCCAGGCTTCATTATTTCTTGAGCCTGGCGTTAAAAAAGAGAACTGGATGGAAGGGATCTTGACATGAGCCCAGTACGAGCCATGGCACCAGTTGTCTAAAGGTCTAAAAGGTCTAAAGCTATTGCAAGCAACAATAACACTTTACAAAATCTACCAAACAGAGTAATTGTGCCAACAAATTATTGCAAAGAGACAACGTACTATCACAAGCAGAGTAATTGTATCGAAAGCTTGCAAACAGACAATGTATTGATGCAACAAAATCACATAGTCAGAAATAAAAATAAAAAGCATTACAAACTAAGAAATGAGTAAAGTAGCCAGGGCCTGTATGAGCTGGATTTAGTGTTAGGCCCAATTTAGTGCTACACAATGAGATTGCAGATTATCTAAGGCCCATCGACGTCTTTATGTGCTTACCTATTTGAAGGCTGTTCATGCTGGTGTCTAGTAGGGTTGACATCTTGCTTCACCAGTAATGCTACAAAGAAAGAACATACACAAAAGAATTAAATTAGGGTGTATTCTTGAAGAAATTGGTGCTAAGATTGTAAATATCCTATTTGTCTGATGACCTTTTTTTTATTCCCCCTTACATTATTGATGATCCTATATTATATAAATGTGTACTGATGAGCAAAAACAATGGAGAAAGCTAATTTTCAGCATTTTTTTTATTTGCCTGAATAATGTAGATTAGAACAGGGTTTGGATCAGACTAGAGCCTGGTTTAGAGTTGGGTGGTAACGGGAAGCCGTATGATTTCTGTAGTCAGTGCTATATGTGGCAGAAAGGCTCTGCCACTTAATTATTATGGTGGAGGAAATCCCACAATTAGATTCTCCTCCAGATATGCACGCCCTGCAGTGTGGTAGATGTTCACTTGGGAATAGTATATTGTTCAAGCTTTTGCTAGGATTTTCTTAATGGCATTGTGATATGCATGGACATCTACAGGATGGGATAGGATGTGGCCTAACGGTTAGAGCG
This sequence comes from Calotriton arnoldi, assembly GCA_963921515.1. Taxonomy (NCBI): domain Eukaryota; kingdom Metazoa; phylum Chordata; class Amphibia; order Caudata; family Salamandridae; genus Calotriton; species Calotriton arnoldi. The sequence goes on along the minus strand of CAWUFW010003060.1, from coordinate 61,454 downwards.
GTCAACCTCGAAGCTGGGGAACCGGGTTCGAGTCTCGGCAGGTAAGCTCAACATCCAGTGACTCTGGGCAAATCACTTAATCCCCCTGTGCCTAACAAACCACGCATTTGCAATGCAATAGGTCTTGCATTTACGAGAGTTTGAGCTATTGGCAAATGCGAGATCTAGTGCATTGCAGTTATTTGTTTTTTTACTAGCGCCCATGCAGTGCTTTCACATTCATGGAGGCTGCCCCCTTTCTTTACCAAGGTGGTACCAAGGAGGGACTAACAAGCCTAATAAGGAATTGTAAGCCAGCGTTTACGAAGGACAATGACACAAGGCAATTAAAAAAAAACGCGCGGAGAGTGGGCGGGGCTTCAAGTCCATACTCCAATAAGGCATGCCTCGCAGCAGCGCATGCGCTGTCCAAGCTCGACCTAACAAATGAGTGTGTCCTTCTGTAACTCAACTGGTGCTCATGTAAAGCGCTCTGATTCCTTCAGGTCAAGTTCTCGCTATATAAAACAAAAACAAAAACAGATAGATTACATTGAATCAATGACTGTTGGTGCTACAAAGCTTCACCAGGGGTAGTAAGCCCCATATAAATGCAATTTCAATTCAATTCAAAGCTCTGAGGCCAGAGAGCCTCAAAGGGTTAATGTTCACTGGAGGACCTGGATTTGCAAGACAGGAAGACTTAGCTGAGAAATGATCCTGAAGCCAAGAAACAATGCTTCCAAATAGCAACAAGGGGGAAGTGAACACATCAGACATTCTGCAGCAAATCACCTGGGAGCAGAGCTAACTACAACCTCTTGCAGCCAGGGAAGGGGCCCCACAATGCGCTGCAGATGTAGGGAAGCCGACAGCAAAGGCTACACTAACAAAGGCGCTGTTTAATGAAATCCAGCTCTCTGAGGTTACAGCGAGATGGAGCCAGCATTGTCAAAGCCAGCACGACTGCTTGGAGTATGTTGTCTTTTGCAATCACAGTGTGCCTGTCTGAGCATTCGGAGGGGAAAAAACGCCTCTTTCAAGTGGTGTGTATTTTAGCTGAATGTGACTTTAAACAAGATGGCGAATGATGTGGTATTGAGGGGTGGCCCTAGATGGGTAGTATCATGTAGGGGTGATGTGTGATTACTCCTCCTGCTTCTATCATTCTGTGAAAGTCTTGCCCAGCTGGGATTATATTAGAGGGTTCTGCTATCTTCAAGGGCATAGGACTTGGAGGGGAACTTGAACCCTTCTTGATTGTCGGCCACAGCAACTCTAGACTTCCAACTTCTGCCAGGTTACTATAGACACAAAGGGGCATATTTACAAGAAAATATCAGTGCATGGTGTAACGCCAAATTTGGGAACGCTGCACTTTGACATTTTCAAACGCTGGGGTGCGCCGTATTTACAAATATACGGCACACCCCTGCGTTTCCCCTAACGCTGGTGCTAAAAAAGCTTCCTAGCGCCTGCGCAGGCACCCTTGCACTATGTTAATGTTAATGTTAATGTTAATTGTAATTTGTAAAGCGCCAAATACCGACAGGTCTCTAAGCGCTGTGAGAGAGTAGCCACAGCCCACCCCGATGAGTGAGGGTTAGCCCCAGGTCAGTGTCTACGTTATGTCCAGGCCTCTGTGAAGAGGAAGGTCTTCAGTTTTCTCCTGAAGGAAAGGAGAGCTTGTTCTGACTGGAGGTCTCCTGGTAGCTTGTTCCACAGCTGCGGGATAAAGACCGAAAAGGCTTGCCCCCCTTTAGTCGTGTTGTTAAACTGTGGACAGGCCAACTGGCCTCCCTCGGATGACCGAAGGGTGTGACCGGGGACGTATCTCGCTAGGCGCTCCTTGATGTATCCTGGGGCCTGCCCATGAAGGGCCTTGTGGGTAATGCAGAGGCCCTTGAAACTGGCTCGCTGTTTGACGGGAAGCCAATGTAGCTGTTGCAGCAAAGGTGTGGCCCGGGCCCGTCTGGGGAGCTTAAAGATCAGCCTGGCAGCATCATTCATCGCTACTTGCAGCTTGCCTAGCAGCTTTTCCGGTAATCCAATATATAGCGCATTGCCATAATCTAGGCGGGACATAATAAATGCGGTAACCACTGTCCACATGGTGGAAAATGAGAGGAGAGGTGATAGTTTCCTCAGCTGCCTCAACAGGCCCACGCAGTTCCCAACACAGAGGACACTTGGTTGTACAGAGTGAGTTTATCGTCAATTTTAATACCAAGGCTTTTTACGACTGGAGCTGGAGACGGTGTGCCTCCCATCTCCTGTGGCCAGAAGAGGTTAGTCCACGGGTTGCTTCTCGTGGTGATGGCTAGGACCTCCGTTTTGTCTGGGTTGACTTTAAGTGAGTTGGCCGTCATACAGTTAACCACGTATCTAAGGATATTTTGTACGCGTGCGTGGGCTTGTGGGGTGTTGACAATTTGCAGAATTAGTTGTGTGTCGTCGGCATAGTTGAACACCTGGCAGTCCATCCGGGCCAAGGCCCCCACCAACGGTCTGAGGTAGATATTAAACAGAAGAGGTGATAGTGCCGACCCTTGTGGGACTCCGCAGGTTAGTGTCCCTCTATTGGACACACAGTCGCCCATCTGGATCCTTTGAGTACGGTCTGTCAGGAAGGATGTGAGCCATTGGTGTATCATCCCGCGGATACCTATGTCCCTGATTCGTGCCAGAAGTTGACTGTGGTTAACCGTGTCGAACGCCGCCGAGAGATCTAGTAGGACCAGGGCACACGGCTTCTTGCTGTCTGCTGTGAGCCTGATTTCGTCCAGCACCGACAGCATCACCAACTCGGTGCTGTGGTGGGCTCTAAATCCTGCCTGTCTGCCCTCGAGTAGCTGATGTTCCTCTATGAATATCGATAGGGTTTTGAGGACGTGCTGTTCCATTATTTTAGCCAGGAAAGGAAGTTGGGATATGGGCCTGTAGTTCTTCATGTTGGTGGTATCAGCACCCACCTTTTTCAAAAGTGGGGTTACTCTGGCTTCCATGAAGTTACTGGGTACCTTCCCCGTTTCCAGCGCTAGATTAATCAGGGCGAGGATCTCTGCCTCCAGCGCAGGCAGGGCCAACTTGAATATCCTTGGTGGATATGGGTCAGCCGGCGAGCCAGACTTAATTCGGGTCACAATGTGGGACAGGGAGTCATGGTCTAGCCTTGGGAAAGAGGCAATACACTCTTTCATGTCACATTGTGGCTCCTACATAGCTAAAGGGCTCTGGCTGATGGGGGTGTTACAGATGTCCGTTAAAATATCCTGTACTTTGTCTAGGAAGAAGGTCAGGAACCTGTTGCAGTGTTCCTGGCTGGTGACTGCTTCCTGCCTCTGCTTTAGACTGAGATCTTTCAGGATTCTAAAGGTTTCTTTTTGTTTGTTGTCTGCCTCCATAATCCTGGACTCATCGAACTCATCTTTTCTTGTAAGGATGGCTTTTTTATATGTGGCTAGCCTAGCCCTGTATTCTTTGAGCGCCCCAGGGTTGTATGACTTGCGCCACAGTCTTTCATGCTGGCGTAGGGTCCGTTTCCGTCCCCTTAGTTCCTCCGTTAACCAGGGGGCTCCCTTGCCCCTGTTCTTTCCTCTTACTCTACGGGCTGGTGCCACCCTGTTGATGGCTACTCTCAGTTGGTTAATGATGGAATCACTCTTTTCCTCGAGATCCTCCGGCCTAAAGCTCCTTGCCGAGTTACCTCGCAGAGCATCCCCCAAGCTACCTGCCTCCATTTTACTCCAGCTACGCACCATTTTCCATTCCGGAGGGGGGTGCCTGGGGCGCCTAGCTTGGGGCATCTGGAGGCTGATCAGGTAGTGGTCCGACCAACCACAAGGCTTGATATCCATCAGTTTAGACCTGTGGCTGAGTGGACCAGATGAGGTCTAAGGTATATCCTTTCTCATGGGAGGGGGTATCCACGAGTTGCTGTAGCCCCAGCGTGGACATGGTTTCCTCTAGCCGCCTGGCCTGTGCCTCTCTCGGTAGCTGGTCCCAATGGTATTTGAAATCCCCCACCACCAGGAGTTGCTGATACCGTGAGCGAAGGTCAGTGATTATTTCAGTAAGGTGGTCGTTAAACCGCGGGGTTGATCGAGGGGGCCGGTACACCACCATAATTGCCAGGCTACATTAAGTGGCTTAACACCACCTTGTAAATATGGGGAAGAGAGCAACGTCACCGGAGCTTCAGAAAAAGCAATGCTCCTGTGGTGCTAGGGACTTGTAAATATGCCCCAAAATCTCTTCACTTTGTCAGAAAGGGCAATGCCACCATATTTAAATCAGCCAATTTCACTTAAATAAAGGGGACATTTCCAATGTGAAAAAAGAAATAAATATGTTTGTGCCGTGCACATTATGCACATGATTTGACCCACAGAAGCTCACCTGAGTGGCCACCTCGTGGGCCATGTATCAGACGCTTACCAGTCCCATCTGCCCTCACGACAGTAAGACCTTTACCTAAATTAACAACACTAGATCACTAGAGAAGGCCTAAGTGAGAAAAACATGTGAGAAACAAAATAGCACGTTACAGCGCCATCTGTACATTACATTTGATACGAACAGATGTGCTTACCGTACTTCGGGAAGGCATATCTGTCTTGGACAGAAGAAAAGAAGAGGTGGAAGTGATGTCAGCTTCCGATTTTAAGGTACTGTGGGATTTTGGGCACAATGTAGTTTTAAGTTGGGCTATGCAATCAATGTCCGTGGAGAAGAACAACTTGCAAAGTAATAACTAGATGAGGATGATGGATGAGGAGGTAATGACCCGATTACTTACCACTAATCTTCATTACTCTAAGGTCCAAGTCTTAAGTGTCACAGTCCTGAATTCCTTCCCTCCCAGGTCCCCTTATTATTGAACTTGCTTCACACTGCTTTTGTGTGGTTAATTACAGGAGGAAGTGATGTCAGCTTCCGACTTCAAGGTATTGTGGAAGTTTGGGTGCCACGTTGAGTGTAATTTTAAGTAGGGCTAGGCAATGTATGTCTGTGGAGAAGGAGAACAGCTCATGGAGTAAGGACTGTGACGAGGAAGACCTGGACTCAGAGTAAATGATTCAACTAGAAGTACATTTTGGTGAGCGACAGATAACTGATATTTTCCACTAAAAATTGACCTAACGATTGATGGATAGTCCAAGTAGAACTCGGGTTCACTGAGAGATGAAGTTGGAGACCCCAGGAACATTTGGTGAGACTTAGGAAGAGTCTGGTATCCAACAATATATTTCTGAAAAGACGAATAGGAAAAAAGTGATGTTCACAGACTACAAAGAAAAATATCACCACCTAGCGCAGTGAATAAACATAAGAAAAAAGTAACAGTAAAATCATTTGGTTAAGCTAATGCTCCAGAAGTAAGAATATATTTATACAGATGTTACAACATACTGAACCCTGTGGAAATTATTCAACACACGTCCCTGCAGTGGTTTAAGTAATGTCTGTGATGGTTAAAAGTCTGCATATTTGTTTTTCATTCACAATCATTCATACTGTGGAAGGTCATGTTTTCCCGAGATCACAGAAAATGTGTATTAACTGAGAATCAAAAGTTACATCATGTATTTATTATTTGATTTGTTTATAAGGCACCGTGAAACACTGCAGCAGCGGTTTCTGGTCAAGGGCGTTGGGGCTCCACCCCCTTTACTTTAACCCAGGGCATACCATTGACAAAATAAAAGAAAAGTGTTTAAATCTGCTTCTTTAAAAAAATTAAAAAAATCATACACACGTTTCTTGCTTGGGGCCGGTGCTGCTGCACAGTGTCACTCACCTGCTTGTTTGTTTTTTGCACTGATGAGTCATGAGTGACACACAGCCAGCAACGTCCAAAGTCTACAGCATTTGCCGGGCTGACGATCTCACAGCCCTGAGGCCTTGAGGTCATCTGCTCGGCAAAAACATTGCCTCGAGGATCAGACTCCACCCCCTGATGGCATGGGGGTAAAGTAAGCCCTGGGCGCTTCAGGGTGAAGCCCTGCAGCGCCAGGGTCTTCACGTCAATCATGGTGTGGAGATTATGGTCATCCCACCCTTTCCCAACTCGTCACAGAGTGGGGTGTGTCCCACCATGTGACGAGCTGGGAAAGGGTGGGGTAGAGGGGTAAAGAGTCAGAGGGGCCGATCACGATGGCGGGCGGATCGCCCCCACCGGGCCGGCGGTGGTCACCGCCGGCCCGGCGGGGGAGATCCGCCCGCCATCCAGACAACAAAGACCCCCCGCCATATCATGATGGCTGGGGGGTCTGCGGCGGGCGGAAAGACCGTCCGCCGCTTTTCCGGCAGAAAACGTGTTGAATATGGTGGCGGTGTCTAGAAGACACCGCCATCCATATTACGATGCTGGGTGTGAGCAGCCTTTCCATGGCTGCATTGCCGCCATGGAAAGGCTGGCGGTTCCTGCTGTTGGGGGCCCGTAGCGGGCCCCCATATAGTTGGGGGGGAAGGGGATGCACATGGGGGGTACCTATGGTACCCCCTGCTTTTGCATGTACAATGTGGCAGGCACCGCGCGGTGCCTGTCACGTTGTGCATGTAAAAGCACGACGTGTTTATTTTACAGTGCGGCGGCTGCTGCTTGCAGCACCGCCGCCGCAATGTAAAATATTTCGGATCCGCCCGCCAGTGTGGCGGGCGCATCGCAATTCGCATTGCGGGACCGCCGCACCTATGGCGGGCGGTCCCTTTTGCAGCTGCGATGGCGGGCGTCCGCCCGCCATCGTAATCGGCCCCAGAATATCAAGTAGGAAATGTCGACTTGCACTAATATCGAGGGCAAAATATCGAGATACATAAATATCGACTGCAAGAATATCGTGGTCAAGAATATCGAGTTTCAGGTAAGAAATATCGTTTTCTAAAATATCGAAGTAATTAATATCGTTTGCAAAAATATAGTTGTAAAAATATCTTTTTTAGTTAGTTTTATGTATTTTAGTATGTATTTTAAATGTTTGTGCTCTTTTTTTGTCTAAGTATTGCATTTGTTTTTTAATATATGTGTTAAATTTTTAGAAGTTATTAATTTTATTTTAATTAAATTTTGCGTTTTAGTTCCGTAGCGGGTTGTGGGTTTATAGGGAATAGGGTGGAAGTAATTTAATTATAATAAATTGAATATTAATTTTTATTCATTAGTATTTATTTATTTTTGATTTTATAGTGTGGGAATTAATTTATAATTAATTAATTAATAATTGGCTGTTAATTTTGTATTGATTAATTAATTGGTAAATATGTTAATTGTGTCATTTGTTTAGGAGCGGGTTGTGGGTTTATAGGGGAATAGGGTGGGAAATAATTTAATTATAATTAATTTATTAATATTTTTTATTAATTAATATGTATTTATTTTATATTTTATATTGTTAACTGTGGGAATTAATTTATTATTAATTATTTATTAATTGGTTGTTAATTACTTTTAATTAATTGGTAATTATGTTAATTGTGTTATTTTTTAAGAGCGGGTTGTGGGTTGATAGGGAGTAGGGTGGGAAGTAATTTAATTTTAATACATTTATTAATATTTTTGATATAATATTTAATTAATTTTATTTTATAGTGTTAATTGTGTGAATTAATTTATTAATAATTATTTATATTTTGCTTGTTAATTGTTATTAATTAATTAATTAATTGTTAATTAATTATGTTAATTGTGTCATGTTTTACTGAAATTGGTGGTGGCATTTATAGGGGAATATGGTGGGAGGTAATTTATTTATAGTTAATTAATTATTTGTTAATTAATGCCAATTAATTAATTAAAATTTAAATATGCCAATTGTGTAATAATTTTGATGTGTGAGTTGTGGGTTTATAGTGGTAAATGGTGGGAAGTAATTTTTAAAAATTAATTAATGATTTGTTGTTAATTGATATTAATTTATTAATGTAAAATTAGTTATGGAAATTGTGTAAATATTTTTAGGTGTGGGTTTTGGTGTTTATTGGGGTAGAGGGTGCAAAGTAATTTAGTTTAAATAAATTAATTAATCATTACTTGATCATTAATATTCATTTATGAATTGATAAATATTTTTGGTAATTGTTGAGCTTTTATTTTGTTTGGGGATTTAGGTTCAATAGCTGTAACGTTTGGTTTGTACATTAATTTTTACATTTTTAAATGTGTTTTATAATTATTAATATTTGTTTAATTGATAATTAATTGTTAATTATAGAGGTACACTTTTTTGTTTAATTTAGATGTGTGTTGTAAATTGTGTGGTGTTATAGGGTAGGAAAATAAACATTACATTTATGTAATTTTTATTTTTTGATTAAGAATAATTTCTATTACCAAATATTTATTTGTTTGTACATTTTTGTTAAATTTAAAAAGTAATATTTTAATGTCAATTTTAGATTTTTGCTACATTCAAATATTTTTATATGTTTTGTTAAATTTTATATTTTTATGCTTTTTTTTTATTATATTTTGTAATGTAGTTGATATTTTGTTTGTTTTTAAATTAGAATTTTGTTCTGTGGGAATAGTAATTTTTACCCCTCCGCTATCCAACACTTTCCCTACTGTTGCACTTGCTGGACTGGGAATAGTAATTTTTACAGCTCCACTATCCAACACTTTCCCTACTGTTGCACTTGCAGGAGTGGGAATAGTAATTTCTCCCCTCCGCTATCCAACACTTTCCTACTGTTGCACTCCTTGGAGTGGGAATAGTAAATTAATACCCTCTGCAATCCAACACTTTCCCTACTGTTGCACTCCCTGGAGTGGGAATAGTAATTTTATCCCCTTGCTATCCAACACTTTCCCTACTGTTGCACACATTGGAGTGGGAATAGTAAATTATTCCCTCCACTATCCAACACTTTCCCTACTGTTGCACTCATTGGAGTGGGAATAGTAAATTATTCCCCTTCACTATCCAACACTTTCCCTACTGTTGCACTCGCTGGAGTGGGAAGAGTAATTTTTACCCCTCCGCTATCCAACACTTTCCCTACTGTTGCACTCGCTGGAGTGGGAATAGTAATTTTTACCCCTATGCTATCCAACACTTACCCTACTGTTGCACTTGCTGGAGTGGGAATAGTAATTTGTATCCCTCCGCTATCCAACACTTTCCCTACTGTTGCACTTGCTGGAGTGGGAATAGTAAATTATTCCCCTCCGCTATCCAACACTTTCCCTACTGTTGCACTCATTGGAGTGGGAATAGTAAATTATTCCCCTCTGCTATCCAACACTTTCCCTACTGTTGCACTCGCTGGAGTGGGAATAGTAATTTTTATCCCTCCGCTATCCAACACGTTCCCTACTGTTGCAATCGCTGGAATGGGAATAGTAAATTATTCCCCTCCGCTATCCAACACTTTCCCTACTGTTGCACTCGCTGGAGTGGGAATAGTAATTTTTTACCCTCCACTATCCAACTCTTTCCCTACTGTTGCACTAAATGTAGTTTAAAATGTCGGTTTAAAAAATATTACATATTTTAATATTTTAATTTATATTATATATTCTTTTTTGTTTTTATATTACAGGTGTATGCATATATATATATTTATCTTTATTTTTTAATATATTTCTAACATTTTATAATGAATTAAAATTATTATTTATGAATTATTTTTAAGTAACTATATATATATTACATTTTATATATGTATGTCTAATTTATTTTGAAATTACATTTATTACTTATAATTGTTAAAATTTACTAATAAATCTAAATATTTTTTTAAGTAAAATGTATTATTTAATTTATTTTACATTATTTATAATACATATAAAAAAACATATTTTGTACTTCGATACTTTTAACAACGATGTTTTTTCCCCAATATTTTTGTACTTATCATTATGAAGATAAGAGGTCGATATTTTTGACAACGATATTTATGTCCCGATATTTCTGTAGGTCGATATTAGTGTTGTCGATATTCTGTCAGTGATCGGGGTAGAGGATGCAGACAGGAAGCTGAGAAATCGAGTCTGCGCAGTATGTCATCAGTACTTTTGAAAACACACTGCGCAGATTCGAGGTGTCTGCTTCCCGCGCTGCAGGACCGTGGGTGCCATTTGAGCTCCAGCTTGTGTAGTTTCAGTGGCAGCCGGGAGCTGAGGAGCAGACAAAGTGGTGCGCACTAGAGGTGCGTGTGTCTGTTGAAGCTTCCCTCCAGTCACAACAGTGCCCCACAGCCCCCAAACCTGTGAGTTGATCACCACCAGGCGTGGTAAGTAAAGGAAAAAAAAAACGTATTAACTGGTCCTCGCTAGCCACCATTATGTTGAAGACAATTATCCAGGTGACCAGGTCAATATAAATGTGTTTGTCGACCTGGAAGGGTGATGGCTAAATGTGTATTACAGGAATAATAAACAGCAGTTTTTCAGCAAATCCCCATCACTCCCTAAACATGATTGAGAGCGTGCACATTTACCCTGTTATGCCGATTGTATTCTTTTCAAGTTTTCTGCAGGGTTCGCTGGATTGCTGCTCTCTGCTTTCCCTGTGCCTTTATCTTTTGCGCCTCTCTGTTGTTGAGCCTCGCTGTCCATTAATCTCCAAGTTGGCCGGCTTGGCAGCAGCTTCGGGAGAAGTCACAATTCTGCATCGAGGATGTACACAGACTGTGGAGCAAAGGGTTTGTAAGCACTACCCAGACAGACACACTAGGCCTGGGATCGGGTCTGTTTTGGTGGACTTGAAGGCATGGCTGAACTGTTGGGAGCAGTTTGGGGGCAGCTGTGTCTCATCCTCAAAGAGGGTGCAGGAATGAGGAAAAGATAGTGTGAGCGGCCTTCACAGTAGGGACCCACAATTAGCTAATTAGGTAGTCACTGTCTCTCTGCAATACTTGTCCTCCATCAGGCATGTCCAACAGAGGCCATGGAGGGCCCGACCCCTGCCAGCGTTTTAGGATATCCTCAAAAAATAAATGTGCATGCAATTAATCGAAATAAAACTTATCCATATCGCAGTGATTATCCTAAATATCTGACATGCATTTTATTGAGCCATCTTGCATCTACGTTGGGCAGCCCTGTTCTGGAGCAGCTGCAAAAACAATAACGAGGAGCAAAAGGCACTATTTTCATAAAAATGCTAGTTTTTCTGTTTAAGATGCTGAAGTGTGACTAATAGAGGTGTGCATTTGGGCTCCAGCCTGTCTTCTGCCTGGGTGGGTTGGCATTCTGGGTGGTTGGCAGAGTAACATCAAAGTGCAAGGAAACAGAATCTTGTGGCATGGCTGGGAGAGGCCTCAGAAAGAGGGAGGCGATGAAAGTATGTGCGTCCTTAGCTAGAGACGTGATCTTTCAGGCATTGTAAGTCCAGGCCAGCACCATGGCCTTGCAATAGAATGAGGTGAGGAAATGATGACTGACCTCACAAAAATGATGTGCCTCGCTAACATGAACCCCTGACGCAACCCGCGATTCCCCCCGTACTAACCCCCACCAACACCCCACCCCAGCCAAGCCCAGCTCACCACTGTCAAACTTCACCAGCCGCCACTGAAACACTGTGGATGGAAGAATCTCTGCCATAAAGCGCTTGTGAGAAAAGGGTCAGAGTAAAATGAGTGTGTACAGCAGTTGAGGCAGCCAAGTCAGAGTCATTGCCGAGTGGTGTGGCTGGTCTTGAGTCTTCTTCTGTGGCTACGCCTCAGAGGACTCCATGGATAGTAAAGCCTTGGAGAGTGATACTGAAAGGTAGGTGTGAGTCTTAGGCATGTGTCTGGCTGGCCTGGGTAGGAAGGAGTGAGCAGCCAGAGATCTGGTGGTATCCTCAACCCTGCACCAGGTGGGGGCATTGTGGGGGCTGCAGGGGTCTCAGTTACGCCCCTGTTTCCCTCCATAGTCCCGGATTACGAATCAGGAACTCCCCTTCACTTGATCACGACTGGCCCAGAGTTTCTGCATCTGTTTTTAGTGGCCCCCATTTTACCACCTGGTGATTCTGGCTGGTAAAACCCATTAGACTTTGGACATGTCATCCCCCGCTCCACCCTGATTTTTTTCTCTGACTTCTGCTCCCCCCAGTCAGAAGTAATCTCCCCCTTCGCTCCCCTACTCTCACTCCTCTCTTACCTCTACGGGTGCTCCAGACTGAAGCCCACGCACACATTTACCACCTTCAATGAGCCGGTGGCAAAAGTGTGTGGTAAACTCCTTGGAAAAGGGCCTAATGTAATTCATGCCCACTCAGTAATTCACCATTCCGAGGGGTTTAACTCGTAACAGAAGTGAAGCAGTCAGAAATGGAGGGGTTCAATACTATGCCCGATTCACAAAAAGGGAGATCGTCTAAACCCAAGTAACTGCCGCTTCATAGCACTATTAGACTTGGAAGCTAAAGCATACTCCTGTAACCTCTTGGAAAAACTGGAAACCTGGGCAGAAGATAACGAGTTGCTCCCCTTCTTCCAAACAGGCTTTCGTGGAGGAGCCGCCACAACCGACAATATAATCGCTCTAACGGCCCTCTGTCATCTAGCCACTCAGCCGCTACAACCTCCTCTTTTGTGCTGCTTTGATTTAACTGCAGCCTTCAACAAGGTTGACAGACCTTCGCTCTGGAAGAAACTCGCAAATTGGGGCATTCCATCTTCACTTCTAACGGCCATAACATCCCTTTACTCGGAAACCTGGGTACGGTAAAAACAGGTCCCACATCTCTGTCGGCGAAAATCTGGACGTCCGGAGGTTTGAAACAAGGCTGTGTGCTTGCTCCCCTCCTTTTCAATTTGTACACAACGGACTTGAGAAATGCGCTAGCCAACAGCAGCCTGGCCCACCCCGACTAAGTAATTGACCTTTACACATTCTGCAGTACGCAGATGACATCGTCATCATGGACCACACCAAAGTCGGCCTCCAACGTGCCCTGACCGGCTTATATGAGTACAGTATACTGAACCATCTCATTATCAACTCGGATAAGACCAAGATCGTAGTAATAGGTCGGCAAAAGCACAAAAAACACATCACATGTACCATTGGATCCAGGAAAATTAATTCAGTGCAGAAATACAAGTACCTGGGGGTCTGGTTCACAGAAACCGCTAGACCCACCGCCCACAAAAAAGAACTGACCAAAAAATCAGCGACTATAACGTATGTTTTAATAAAACTGAACAACAAGCAAAAAAGTCCTTCAGCAGAGAGCATCAGGAAAGTTACTCAAGCTGCGCTTCTTCCAGCACTTGCGTATGGGCATCAAGCGTTCCTGGGCGCTTGCTCGGAAACCCTGGAGCGGGCTCAATGTGTGGCCTATAAAAAAATCTTTCAACTCCCAAAACACCTTTCCAGGGCGAGACTCAGGTTGGAGCTTAGGCTGGTGAAACCTTCATTAACCCTCGAGGCCGACCACTTAAAATACTATATTCGAATCTTAAAAACGTTGGGGGAATCCTTAAAGAGCCGCCTCAGAGATATATTTGAAAAATCTGGCTCGCCATGGAACACGCAACTTATGAGTGCTCTGGCTTCCACTGAAATAAACGAACCAGCACTCGCCTTGCCTCATATCTCATAACCCGCATGGAAAAATCCAATAAATAAACAAGTCCAACTAGCTTCATTCCGGCAAGACCGGGCAACACTAAAAACATTAGCTTTCCTTATTCCGCTGAATGACTCATACACGGTAACGTATAGTTTCTTACCTGTCGGTGTAGTTTTGCAGCTTGAAGAATTTTCTGGATTCACTATGCTGTGCTTTATTCCGCCATCTAGTGGTTGGGCCCGGAATTGTAGTATTTCCTTCTTTTTTTTTTTCGTGGCCGGTGGGCCTCGACATACCACCATTTGGTGTCTTTCTGTGACGTCGACGTGCTGTTCGCTTTTGTTTCATTTATTTCTTCCTCTTGTCTCATCTTTCTGGCGGAGGAGGGTGGGTTCGCTAGAGAATCCAGAAAATTCTTCAAGCTGAAAACTACACCGACAGGTAAGAAACTATACGTTTTGCAGCGTGAATCTTTTCTGGATTCACTATGCTGTGCATAGACTTTGTAGCGGTTTGCTAGTCTTGTGGTGGTTGGGTGGAAGATGAGCGTTGGTTTGTGAAAATATGTTGTAAGACCTTTTGTCCTACTTGTGCTTCTTTATACATTTGAATATCTACGCAGTAGTGCTTTGTGAACGTGTGCACTGAAGACCATGTTGCTGCTTGGCAAATGTCTTGAATAGGTGTATTTGCTATAAAAGCTACTGTTGCTCCTTTCTTCCTTGTTGAGTGAGCGTGCGGTGCTCTTTGTAATGTCTGACCGGCCTGTTTGTGGCACAACTGTATGGCTTGTGCAATCCATCTTGCAATGGTATTCTTTGTGACTGGTCGTCCAAGAAAACTGTTGGCAAATGATGCAAAGAATTGTTTTGTTTTCCTGTATTCTTTGGTTCTTTCTATGTAGTACATGACTGCCATTTTGGCGTCCATGGTGTGTAATGCCCTTTCTGCTTGTGTCTTTGGTTTTTGGAAAAAACTTGGTATTTGTATTGCTTGGTTTACGTGGAACTTTCATACCACCTTTGGCATAAATTGTGGATCAGTTCTCATGACGATTCTGTCATTATGTATTTGCATGTAGGGCTCTTGTAGTGTTAGCGCTTGCAATTCACTTACTCTACGTAGTGATGTAATTGCAACTAAAAACGCAGGGGCATATTTACAAGCCCCTTGCGCCACTTTTGCGCCGCCGTTGCGTCACGCAAGTGACGCAGCGGCAACGCAAACCATGCGCCGCGTTGCGCTATATTACAACGTGACGCATCTAGGGAGATGCGTCACGTAGTAAACCCCTGCGCCACATGAAACCTGCGCCAGGTTTCATGTGGGCGTACCGGCGCTGGGGGCGTTCGGCGCAGGTACGCCTCGAGAGTGATGTAGTGAAATCTACAAGATTTCACGCAGTCACTTTTTCTCGACGCTGGTGCGCCAAATCCTTACGCCTGCTTCAAGCAGGCGTAAGGATTGACGCACCATGTTAGGGATAGGGAAGGTTGGAACAGTGCTGGAGTTGCGTTGCGCTTGCGACACGACTTCACGACTGCGCCAACCTTCTGCTGGCAGATGCGTCACGCATCTGCTTATCCTTGCGCCACGATGCGCCGCATTGTAAATGCGGCGCATCGGACGTGACGAAAGGGTAAACTTGCGTGACGCATTTTCCCTGGCGCATCCCTGCTGATATGCAGGGAAGCGCCAGGGAACGTAAATATGCCCCGCAGTCTTTAGTGTGAGCATTTGTAGCGTTGCTTCGTGGAGTGGTTCGAATGGTGCTTTCATCATTTGAGCGAGCACTATATTGAGGTTCCATGCAGGTGCTGGCATCCTCTTTGGAGGTGCTATTCTCTTCGCTCCTAGAAATCTTTTGACCACGTGGGATGTGAAAAACTTTTCCCTGTTTCGTTCTCTTGTATACGCTACAATTGCCGCTAAGTGTACTCCTATAGATGTGTAGCTTAGTTTATTTTGTAGTAAATACGTTAAGTATTTTAGAACTGTTGATTCCCTTGTGATCTTTTGAAAGTTGTTCCTTAAGGCACCATTGAGAGAATCTTTTCCATTTTGTTGTGTAACACTTCCTTGTTGTAGGTTTCCTGGCCTCTCAGAGCACTGCCATTGTGCTCTCTGGAAGTCTGAGGTGAGCGAATTCTAAGTCCTCAGGAGCCATGCCGCCAGGCTTAGGCTCTCTGGTTCTGGGTGTAGTACCTTTCTGTTTTGCATTGTTAAGAGGTCCTTTCTGTTGGGGAGCTTGTGCATTGTTCCTTGAGTCATTTCCATTATCTGTGAGAACCAGGTTTGTCTGGCCCACTGAGGTGCTATGAGTATTAATGTCATGTGGCTGATCCTGCATTTGTTGAGTACCCTGTGTAGCAGTGGTATCGGGGGAAAAGTGTAAGCAAATGTCCCTGACCAGTCTATCTATAGCGCATTCCCTAGGGACTGTTTGCACGGTTGCCTGGAGGCGAAGTGTTGGCATTTTGCATTTTGGGGTGTTGCAAATAGGTCGATTTGCGGAGTTCCCCATTTTTTGAATATCTTTAGGATTTCTGATTGATTTATTTCCCATTCGTGGGATGCTGATGCTTGCCTGCTCAGCCTGTCTGCTTCTACATTGTCCTTCCCTGGAAGATGTATTGCTAGTAAGTCTATTTTCCTTGGGATTGCCCGTCTCCATAGTTCTTGGGCTAAGGTTGATAGTGTTGTTGATTGTGTTCCTCCTTGTTTGTTGATTTAGAATATGGTAGTTGTATTGTCCGTTTGGATTAACACCCTATTCCCGTAAAGCTCTTTCTGAAAGGCTTTTAAGGCTGGGAACACTGTCTTTAACTCCAGGAAGTTGATGTGTTTTATCGCATCCTGTTGTGAGCAATCCCCTTACTCTGAGGTTGTTCATGTGCGCTCCCCACCCTAGTTGGGAAGCATCTGTTGTAATGGTCACTGTTGGAGTTGGTTGTATGAGAAATCTCCCTTGTGCTATGTTCTTTCTGTTCCACCATGCCATCTCTTGATGAACTGTTTGTGTGACAACCACCAGATCCTCCCAACTCCCTGTTGCTTGTGACCATTGCTGTTGAATCCATTCCTGGAATGGTCTCATGTGTAGTCGAATGTTTGGGACTAGATGAATGCATGAAGCCATCATCCCTAGCAGTTTGCCCACTGTCCTCACTGTCAGAGCTTGCCCCTTGTGGTATAGATGTGTCTCCTTCAGTATCGCTAATGTTCTCTTCGTGCTCGGAAATACCTTTCCTAGTATTGTGTTGATTTCTGCCCCTAAGAATATCTTTACTTGTTCTGGTTCTACTGACGATTTTTCCCAGTGTATTGAGAAACCGAGTTGGACCAATGTCTCTATGACTTTATGTGTTCTTTGCAAAGATTGTATGAGCTTGCTCTTACTAACCAGTCGTCTAGGTATGGGTAAACATGAATCCCTTGCCTTCTTAGGTGGGCCGCTACTGCTGCTAGGCATTTGTTGAAGACTCTTGGTGCTGATTTCAGTCCGAATGCTAGCACTGTGAATTGGTAGTGTGTTTTGTTGATCACAAATCTCAATAGATCTTTGTGTCTGCTGTTCATGGGGATGTGCAAGTAAGCGTCCTTTAAGTCTATAGTTGCCATGTAGTCCCCTTCCTGTATTTGAGGTATTACTTCTTGTAAGGATGTCATTTTGAATTTTTGAGTCCTTATGAATTTGTTTAGGAACCTTAAGTCTAGTATTGGTCGTAAGGTTCCATCCACCTTTGGTATGAGGAGGTACGTGGAATACATGCCCTTGTTCCTTTCCTTGTATGGTACCTTCTCTATGGCCTTTTTGTTAAGAAGCTCTTGTGCTTCTTCGAGCAAATGAGATAGTTCTTTTGCTGAATGAACCTTGTTGTTTGGTCTTTTGCTTGGAGGTTGTTTTGCAAGTTCTATGCAGTAACCGTATTGTATTATGTTTAATATCCATTTGTCGGATGTAATTTTCTTCCACTCCTGGAAGAAGTTTTCTTATCCTGCCTCCCACTGGTGTTATATGTTGGAGGAATTGTCTGTTCTTTGGGGACATTTTTTTGTTATGTTTGTCTGTTGTTACACCCTCTGCAATCTTGTTTGAGTGTGCGTAATTCTTGCAGTGAAGTCACTTGGAGGTGGGTTGCTGTCCCCTCTTGCAGTTGGCCTCTTCCTCGAGGGCGCCCTCGAAAGGATTGCCTTCCGTGTTGGTATTGCCAACCTTGTTGTTGTTGGCCCTGCTGCTGACCCTGGCTTCCTCCTTGGTAACCTTGTTGATAAGTTTGGTGTGAGGCTACAGGCTGGTGGTTACCTCTGCCTGCTGGTCTCCGTGATGGTGCTCCCCTATGCATGCCTCTGAATTGTAGTGCCCCCATGGACCTTGCAGTCTCATTCTCTTTCTTTAATTGATTTAATTTCTCGTCCACAGCTGTTCCGAATAGTTGTTCACCATTGAAAGGGGTGTTTAATATGTTATTTTGTACTTCTGGTTTGAAACCTGAAATTCTTAGCCAGGCATGCCTTCTCTCAGTGACCCCGATCATCATCTGTCTGCTAGATGTTTCTGCTGCATCTAGGGCTGATTTTAAACATGTGTTTGCCATGTTCTTCCCTTCTTCCACTAAGTGGCTTGCCCTTCTTTGGAATTGGTCTGGCAGATGTTTTAGTAGTTCACCTACTTCTTCCCAGTGTTGATATGCATGTCTATTGATGAATGCATTTGAATATGCGATGCGCCACTGAATTGCCGCACTTCGTTCCACCTTTCTCCCCATGAGATCCATTCTTTTGCTCTCCTTGTCTGGTGGTGGCCCCACATTAGTGGGTACATTGGCTCTCTTCCTAGCCGTGGAAGTTATCATAGAATCAGCTGGCACTGAACCCCTGATATACATAGGATCCTTTGAGGAATGTTTGTATTTTTTCTCACCCCTTGGTGTTATAGCCTTGCATGTAGCAGGTTCTTTAAAGGCTCCCTTACCCTGGTCCAGAACACTTGGTAGCATGGGAAGGAATTGACTCCTTGTTTGTGTAGGCAGCAAGGTCTCTAGGAGAAAACAGGATTGCGGTTTTTCCTCCTCTAACTGCACTCCATAAGTGTCTGCAGCCTTTTTTATCACCTGATTGTACATCCCAATGTCATCTGGTGGTGAGGGCCTCGAGGGGTATGAGTCTACCCCTTCTTCTGGTGATTCGGCGTCGAGATCTTGCCACTCCGAGGTTGCCGAACAGTGATAGGTTTGGTCCTCTTCCTCTCCTTCGAACTTGAATGGTGTCTTCCTCCTCTTCCTCGACCGGTTCTGGCGTTGTCGGCAGCTCTAGTTCTTCGACGTCTTTTTCGGCTTCGGTCGAAATTTTTGGCGGAATTTTGAATTGTTTCATTTTCTCGTTGAAAACCTTCTTGCGTTGCAAGATACTCACCATTTCGGCTTCAAGCCTTTTCTTTTTCTTTTTCCAACTCGGACGCTTGTGTTTCGGCGTCGAGATTTTCTGCCTTTCTCTTGGAGCCTGTCGAAGTCAAAGCTTGTTTAGCCCTTTCTTTTTTCGACGTCGAAGAGTCCTTTTCGTGACTGCTCTTCGACGACTTTGGCTTTTCTAGGGTTTTTCGCCGCCTGGGAGTCCTTGTCAAAGGAACCGACGGACTGTTTGTCCTTGGACGCACTTGCGGTCGTCGAATGCTTCGGCGGCAAGGCTCCTTTCGAGGACTTGGAGTCACTCTTTCATGGGTCGGCTGACTGTTTGGGGGTCGATGCTTCTGTTACCTCCTTTGGAGTTTTCTTTTCGACCTCGATGACTGGGACGTGCGCGTCCTCTTCGCCTTCAGGTCCTTCGGCGACGTTGTCCTCTTCTTCTCTGGAGAGGCCAAGGTCTCGAAGCGACGGAGGTGGTCCTTGACCCTGCATGTTGTAATTTGCTCTTCTCTGCCTCTCTCTCACCCTTAAAGTCTTCGGGGTGAACGCCGAGCATGCGTTGCAATCTTCGCTTCGGTGGTCCAGCGGCAGGCAAAGGTTACAGACCGGATGCTGATCCTTCTGTGTGTACTTGTGGTGACAATTGTCGTAGAACTTGAATGGTGTCTTGTCCATTACCGCGCACATGGAGCCCCCTGCATGCGCATTCTACGTAGGACGTCGAAGCTTTGATCTTTTTCTTCTTCGCTACGTCCTGGTTCACTGACTCGAAGGCCGGTACGTCGATAAAGTTCTTTTCTTGGTGTTTTTATTATTTTTCGTGGATTCTTCTCTCCAAACTTCTGGAGCTCCTTCCGTATCGATCCAGACCCAACGGCAGAAAAAAAGAATCTGAAGATGGCGACCAAGGGTGGGAGCTTCCGGAGGAAGCACGTCGATGTCACAGAAGGACACCAAATAGTGGTATGTCGACGCCCACCGGCCACGAAAAAAAATAAAAAAGAAGGAAATACTACAATTCTGGACCCAACCACTAGATGGCGAAATAATGCACAGCATAGTGAATCCAGAAAAGATTCACGCTGCAAAAATAAACCGCAGACTTACCTTGCCGCCCCGCTGAACCCTAAAGTCAGAAGAGAGATCATGTACATGCGACTGCTGGCACTGCCAATTACGGATTTCAGCCAAGCTTGGGCAAACCAAAATACAGGAGGGGCATGTCGACTGTGTGATTATAAACAAGAGTCTTGGCTACACCTCCTGTGCTGTTGACCGGCCCTAGCAACCGAAAGGAGGATACTTCTCAGGCAACTATGCCTGAGAGAAAAAGCAAACACCTGCCACGAGGCCTAAGCTGTAGGTCTCACACAAAGAGAACCTCACATTCTGGCCTGCTGTGGAAGATTTGTACAATCTATCAGGGGAGCCATCTACCCCCGCCCTGCCAGTGGACCCTGCTCTCGCACAGTCCAAATGCTGATTCTGGATTACTTCAAGCACAGGACCTTGAAAGAGCACGGATCAAGCCCAGGAAGTAGCAATTGAGCCCAAAGCTCCCTCCCAACAGTTCCATCATATTGAAAACTGCAATACACCCATGCGCACCCTATAAGCTGTGCGGACTACAGCCAGCAAAGAATGGTGCCGGAGGTGTCGGGGTCAACTGAAGAATGAGACGGGCGTCCTCCTCCGGGGACTGGTCGCAGCCATCGGACAAAAGAAACTACGAGATTATGGCCCTGTGTCTTCAGACGGCTCACAACAGTTGCACGTAATCTGATACAAATCTGGCACACCAGCTCACGAATTAGCAAAGCACCAGCACTTTACATGAGAAACAGGTCTAAATGAGAGGAATGGTAACAGAAGTAGTCCTGGAACTCCGAACATCCTAGGTGGTGATACTCTCCCACGGGATCGGCCATAGTGCAATGGTCAAACGCAAACTTGAAAACAAGACCCGAGACAATTGCTGGCACCTAATACTCGCATTTTACTAACTTTTTATCCTTATTGCACAAGAAAATGTTTTTATTTCTTTGTAATGCAAAGGTTTTAGTTAACTTATGCAAATAAACTTATTCATTCATTCAGTTAGAAATGGTCATTCCGGCCACCCGGAATCTCTGCCCATGTGTACTCCTAACTTGTTAGTAGATACAAAAGTTGTGATGTTTGTAAAGGACATTACTATGGTGATAGAAAACGCAGACAGCATACATCTCACTTCCAAACTATACAAAGCATGTGCAACACTGAGGCCGGTTGATGACAGCAAGGTCCGTAAGGCATGGGAAATGGATCTGGGCACGACAATAACAGATGAGCAATGGGCCGCCTGTTGTTCGGTTACACGTGACATCTCACTCAATAGCAGACACAAACTCATACATTTTAAATTCTTACGCCGTACGTATTTCACCCCGACATTAGCACATAGGATAGACCCCTCCAAATCACACAACTGTCGCAAATGCTCAGCCCCTCATGCCGATTTTGCACATCTCACTTGGACGTGTCCGAAACTGCAACAATATTGGGAAGGCATACACCACATGCTAGGGGAAATGACTGATCTTTCTCTGATCCCTACCCCGAGGTAGCCTTGCTGGGTTATACAGTAAACTTCCCTAAAAGATTCGGCGATTTGCATCACTGTGCCTTCTGTTGGCAAAGCGAGAGGTGGCCATCCATTGGGGGCGCAAGTCAGCCCCAACTGTCCAGACCTGGCTACACAGTCTGGCGTACTGTAACGTCAATAGTGAAGTATACATAAGTGTTATGCCTAGCACTTCCCGCCCCAAAGATATATGGGGCCCGTATCGATTCTACATTGAGAAACAGCGCCAAGACGCGAATTCACAAGTGGAGGAGGGCTTTGTCCCAGAGGGAGTGGGATGAGATGTTCCGCAACTGGCTCTGTTCAGGGCCTTATTGCTGCTGTGTGTCATTACTATGTACAGATGTCTAGCAGGTGCAGACCACGAGTACGGCTGTTCCGGATTGGGAGTGGGTTTTTCCATTGGGATCCGACTATTGTTCTCTTTCTCTTTGCATGTCAAACTGTAAATGTTGTGGTTTAATATTGCCTGGTAATTATCTCACGGATTGCCAATTAGGATATTCATTGACAGAAATGTGGTTGACAATGTATTCTGAAATGTTGATGAACGACTTCATATGTATAATATTTTCGTATTTTGTAAAATGGAAAATAAAGTGTTAAAAAAAAAAAAATGTTTGTAAAGGACACTACATAGTCAAGTGGCCAGCTGCTGACTTTTAAATGTGGAACTCAGTGTGTAAATATCTGCTTTACTGCTCAACCAACCAATCATGTGATTCTAGCCAAATCAAAGGGCACTTTCCTAATCACCAGTTCACACCCACCACATTCTGGTTTTGTTCATTAGGAGTGCACAAACACAACATCAAATGGCTTTTTCTTTTGGAAACGGATTACTTAGGGCGGCATTCTGAATCCTTCAGTAATACCGATTTGTGTGCAAAAGGGAGTTTGCACCGAATTTGGATTGCAGATTGTTTAATAATAATGCACTTTTACTCCACACAAATTTCTCCAAGTAAGACCTGGCAGAATTTGTTGATAGAAAATACAGCATATTGAGAGTTTTTAGATGTAGCTCTCTGGGCATTGTGGCTAGAAGGTTGGCGAGCCAAGTGCCACAGAGCACCGGGTAGTCATATAGTGTTATGGTAGCAGCCTTTTCTTGAATAGTACACTTTAACTCATTCTTAGCAACAGGTTATCTCGCAGGAAGCAATGTTGCACAGTGTTGAGATAGCGATTTGTCTTCTTTGGACACAATGTTGTACTGGCTGAGGGTACTGGAAGTGCACTGTCTTGTACATTCTAACCTCGTAGTCCGGGTCAAGTATGTTTAAATATTCAAAACAATAGGTATTTAGGTCACTTCAAGAATGGAATGCTGCTTATCAGCAAACCCGGAAGCTCCCCTCCCAGTGCAAAACTTTGATTTATCTTGTGTTTTGCGAATAGGATTTAAAACATCTTGGGCCTCTGGCCCATCTCAGTAAGTTGATATGTGCCCATGGCTGCAATTATATATGCAGATGACACTGGACCGGAGTAGGCCTGGCCAGTACTGTATACAGAATACATAGGTATATACATCCATATACTGATATAAAATGAGTACAAATATATTAGTGCTTCATCAGACTGCATTGGGACTACCAAAATGTCATCTTCTAAAATCAAGTTTGCTATCTTTGAATGGCCTGTCGGACATCACGTTTTACCTCCTGATAGTTGTCGAAGACCGACCTCTTCCAAGAGTTTTATGAATTACAACACAGTCGTCTCTTGAACATTTGTTGCCGGTCAGTAAGGTTAATTTCACGCTTCCACTCAGTTTTCTGTCTGTATTTCTACACATTTTAGGTAGGAACACCATGGATTTGCACACAATTATAGAACGCGTCTTAAAAATTCAATGTACTATCAACATTTAACAGATCCATGGAACAAAATAATGTTGCGGATAATCCAACATGATTTTAGGTTTTTGGAAATCTCATGGACTCCGGTCTGACTCTCTCGCCTCAGATCTCAGGTGTCAAAAGCTGCTTCTGTCAGTTGTTTCTCTGAAGCTGATCCTTCCGTTCACGTCAATGCTTGTTCCTGTTCCAGGTTGGGCCATCCAAATGGGACGGGCCTTGGTCTGCCAAAATCAGAAATTCTTGCAGCATGGTATTGCTCGATTACTGTGCAAGCTTCGTAAAAGTGACCAGTTCTCCCTGGCTTTACGTTGCCTCCATTAGCTACCTATGCACGAATCAATCCAGAGGAAAGGATTCTATACTGCCCAGAAAACCTTTGACAATCAGGATCCCATCTCCCAGAAAGAAAAATCCCCTAAACACCAACCTGACTTCGACCTGCATCCAAACTACTGCTAAACATCCCTAGATTTTATGTAAAGATCCTGGAAGGAAGGAAGAGCTTTCAGTGCTAAAGGCGTGAACATTGGCATCACCTCCCTAAAGCTCCTAAGCGTGGGATTAAAAATTGAAAGTTTGAATGAAATTTAAAAATTGGCTCTACATCTGATAACTTTTTTGGGGTGTTGTTGGATCCCCTCAACCTTTTACTACTGTTCTAGATGTATATAGCACCTTGAGGCCTTTGATGGTAATAGTGTGCTTTAAAACACATTAACATAACAGATACAGCACCAACCTAGGACACTGCACATGTATGCTTCTTCTTACTCCTCTGGATGTATATAGCACCTTGAGGCCTTTGATGGTAATAGTGTGCTTTAAAACACATTAACATAACAGATGCAGCATCAACCGAGGACACTGCACATGTATGCTTCTTCTTTCTCCTCTGGATGTATATAGCACCTTGAGGCCTTTGATGGTAATAGTGTGCTTTAAAACACATTAACATAACAGATACAGCACCAACCTAGGACACTGCACATGTATACTTCTTCTTACTCCTCTGGATGTATATAGCACCTCGAGCCCTTTCATGGTACTAGTGTGCTTTAAAATACATTAACATAACAGATACATCACCAACCGAGGACACTGCACATGTATACTTCTTCTTACTCCTCTGGATGTATATAGCACCTTGAGGCCTTTGATGGTATAGTGTGCTTTAAAACACATTAACATAACAGATACAGCACCAACCGAGGACACTGCACATGTATACTTCTTCTTACTCCTCTGGATGTATATAGCACCTTGAGGCCTTTGATGGTATAGTGTGCTTTAAAACACTTTAACATAACAGATGCAGCATCAATCTAGGACACTGCACATGTATACTTCTTCTTACTCCTCTGGATGTATATAGCACCTCGAGCCCTTTCATGGTACTAGTGTGCTTTAAAACACATTAACATAACAGATACATCACCAATCGAGGACACTGCACATGTATACTTCTTCTTACTCCTCTGGATGTTTATAGCACCTCGAGCCCTTTCATGGTACTAGTGTGCTTTAAAACACATTAACATAACAGATACATCACCAACCGAGGACACTGCACATGTATACTTCTTCTTACTCCTCTGGATGTATATAGCACCTTGAGGCCTTTGATGGTATAGTGTGCTTTAAAACACATTAACATAACAGATACAGCACCAACCGAGGACACCGCACATGTATACTTCTTCTTACTCCTCTGGATGTATATAGCACCTTGAGGCCTTTGATGGTATAGTGTGCTTTAAAACACATTAACATAACAGATACAGCACCAACCGAGGACACTGCACATGTATACTTCTTCTTACTCCTCTGGATGTATATAGCACCTTGAGGCCTTTGATGGTACTAGTGTGCTTTAAAACACATTAACATAACAGATGCAGCATCAACCGAGGACACTGCACATGTATACTTCTTCTTACTCATCTGGGTGTATATAGCACCTTGAGGCCTTTGATGGTAATAGTGTGCTTTAAAACACATTAACATAACAGAGGCAGCGCCAACCGAGGACACTGCACATGTATACTTCTTCTTACTCCTCTGGATGTATATAGCACCTTGAGGCCTTTGATGGTAATAGTGTGCTTTAAAACACATTAACATAACAGATGCAGCACCAACCGAGGACACTGCACATGTATACTTCTTCTTACTCCTCTGGATGTATATAGCACCTTGAGGCCTTTGATGGTAACAGTGTGCTTTAAAACACATTAACATAACAGATGCAGCGCCAACCGAGGACACTGCACATGTATACTTCTTCTTACTCATCTGGGTGTATATAGCACCTCGAGGCCTTTGATGGTAATAGTGTGCTATAAAACACATTAACATAACAGATGCAGCGCCAACCGAGGACACTGCACATGTATACTTCTTCTTACTCCTCTGGATGTATATAGCACCTTGAGGCCTTTGATGGTAATAGTGTGCTTTAAAACACATTAACATAACAGATGCAGCACCAATCTAGGACACTGCACGTGTATCTGAAGGATGCAGCTTGCTGCAGGAGTCCTCAAGCTGTCGCTCTCAGCCTCTCTCGTTAGAAGAGCTCCATGAAACAATTATCCTGTAAACTCGCCGTTTGCTAAACGTGGTAATGAGTGCCTTGCTGGTGTTGTGTGCTGGGTAATAAATGGGTCCCCGAGGCAGCAGCAGAGCACTTTGTCTGAACACGGCTCTCCAATGGACTCCCACGAAGACTTGGACTCCACAAGATGTTACAAGGCAGGGGCGGCTGTGCATTGCCAATGCTTTAATGTTTTCTGTACTCGCTGTGGGTCTAAATGTAATGACCGGCTCTGGGTCAAGTGCTGGCCTTGCAGGATGCACGCCGCCTCCAGATACAACATTTATGCTGCGCTCTGGGACATTATGGTCTGGCATAGGTTCAAAAACAATATGGGATGCTGGTAAGGCGCATGTGTGAGGGCTAAGAATGGGCATAAAGAGAGTGTTTGTGAAAACCAGTGATATTGTGGCACCGTATCTAACGAAACCACTTATTCTTAGCATCACACCACTAAAAACCTAGGTTTACATATGACACAGCGCAAGGGTATTCTGTCAAGGCGGGGTTCTGTATGTTCCTGGTGTTTCTTCATGGCCAAAAATAAACTACAAACAGAGGAAAGCAGTAGCATAGGACTACAGAATGTTACTAGGTCCTTACCAGGTACCCAGATTCCATCTTTCACTTCCATTCTCAACAAATGTGGCCTTCTTGTTAGACTGCAGGACTGTGTGTTCATTGGCTGACACTCTGGGCCTCATTTACAAGGCCCCTGCGCCACTGGAATGCCACTTTTAGTGACGGTCCAGCGACACACACTGCAGGGCAATATCTACAAGGCCACGTAAAGCCACCCTGCGTAGGTTTTCATGGCCTTGTAGATATGGGCTGAGGCAAAGCAGGGCAGGTGGCTGCGTTGCCTCACCCTGTGATAGGGAGGCGTGCCATGGGTTTGACAGTGGGTGTTCCCACATGACACCCATGGCATTTGACACATTCCCAAATTTACGAGATTTCGTAAACCTGTGGATAAGTCAAAAGCCTACGCTTCCCCAGGGGAGGCACAACAAGGAGAAATAACATTCTGCAGCACACATAGAAAGGGGAAATCGCCTTCATTGATTGTTTTTGTGCAGGAAGATGCCCCTTCCTGCACATTTACAATCACCCCTAAAACGCAGACACCCTTGCAAGGGTGCCTGCATTGGCACATGGCAGCTCCAACGCTGGGGAAAGGGACAGGAATGCGCCATATCTGATAGATACAGAAAATTGCTGCCCTTTTCTTTTGACGTAGGGCAGCGCCCTATGTCAAAAGGTTGTAAATGAGGCCCTTTGTCTCTTATGCCTGAATACTGAAATGGAAAATGTAATTTAACGGCTTCCAAAGCACGGGGCTGAATGTGCTTCATGGCTGGTGGCTTCTCCACTCCACAGTTGCATCCGCACTGTACAAGGAGAGTTGGCCTTCAGGAAGACTCATGGAACCAGGACGCTATAGTAAACACCCACTTCCATTACACATAGGCAACCACAATATAGTGTCAACTATCACACAAGAACCCAGAAAATGTAGTGGTGTACAGTCATCTAAGCAGCAACAGTGCACACGCCCGAATATGTACCACTACGTGAACTAGAAAAAGTCATAGTGACCCATAACTAGTTAGGATCTTGTAGTGCAGTTATTTAGTAGAGAAACAACACATGAGTGACCTAGTAGAGGTTAGAAAAATAGAGATTTTTCAGGTGGGCTCTAGCACTAAGGTAGAAGTTTGCATGCCTTTAAAGTGTATCCTCTTACCCAAACTTACATCATCAACTAACACCAATAAGGGTTTCAGAATGTCCTTTTGTTTGTTGATGTCTGGTTGTTTTATAAAACCTATTGTTACATCATTATTGCTTGAGCATTTCAAATCTCAGCCATGAATTAGAAAGTGGAATCCTGGGAAAAGAAGTCAACTGCCTAGTTTGTTGTCTTCCAATTACTATTAATTAAGCCATGAGATGATCCATTCTGCAATGCTGATGGGGCAGTTTGGAATGCACATCCTGATGTCACCCTCTTGATTCATGTCATTGTTTTAGTCCTCAAATAAAACTCTGTAATTTACTTTGTTTGTCCTGAGGAAGGCTACCATGGACTGTGCACATGCCGAAATGTTAACAGGGTTTTTTTCTGGAGTCTGGCCTGTATAAATTTTGTTCAATCATATAACTGATATTTAATATAACTAACATAATTTCCAACATTAAGAACAGTTATATCATTTGTTTGCCCAGTTCCCCCTATGAATGTGCTTATAAATGAAAAATAGATGTAAAAGGCTTTGGATATATGCATTTAATAGCCGTTATGTATAGGTATATTTTTATATTTAAAGCATCAGTCTATTGCATACCTTGGAATTCAAATGTATTGAACTGCCAGTTGAGCACCTGAATGGCAGTGTCCAATGTAGCCCACATACCAGTAAGAACTACCACAATGGTATCATGCAGTGGGTGGCCAGGCTATTGCTCTAGCTCTGATTGGCGCACAGAATTTCCTTTGTCCCTGCAAATGGAAGACTGCCGCCTCCTGCTTATACCCAGCAATTAATTTGTTAAAACATAAGTGCCGGGGCTCTCATCAGGAGGCAGCTTGCACCAGCCCATTTCTCCTGTTAGCGCCACCTAAAACAGAACCAACTACTAACCATGAAAGTGGGGAGAGGATGTGGTGTAACGGCCAGAGTTGCCGACTTTGGATCTGGGGAACCAGGTTCGAGTCTCGGCGTCGGCTCAACACCCTGTGATTCTGGGCAAATCACTTAATCACCCTGTAAATGAATGTGTCCTTAACTGGTGCACATGAAACGTGCTGGTGTTGATGAGTAAGTGCCAGGGCTGAGCACCGGAAAGCACCGGCTCAAATTAAGCACTGCTTATACCTCAACTAGAGGGGACAGATAGAAGAATACAATGTGTAGTGTGGCAATCCATCACTTTCATCTAGACAGATCACCTTGGACTGGGACTCTGAACAGTACATTGGACCAGGGCTGAGATTGTGGGATAGTTGTGCACTTCTGCAAAAACCAGAGGCCGCGGTGCTGCCAGATTCACGAGCTTCACCACTCGTACACATCTCAACATCAACTCCATAGCCAGGAAGGACAAACCATTGGTACTCATCAAGACCCCTAGGTATTGAATTTCAGCTTTTAGGGGGATTATTTTTCAAAGACAACGTATAATAGCAAATGACATATTTAACACCGTCGGTTGGAAGCTGGTGGGGGGAAGGGAGGGTTGAGGGGTGTTTATTTTCAAGTTATTATCTCCAAGTTTGGAGTTTTACAAAGACTGGAATTCCTATTATAAGAAGAATAACGAGTATAATACTACAGATAACGTGATGAGTAAAAAATTACTATGTAGTGTTTGGTTTCTATTGTATAATATGATGAAACAATAAAGAAATTCCCCCCCCCAAAAAAAATCTCAACATCAACTCAACCTTTGAACGTCTGTGGTTGTACCTGATGAGGCCGGATACAGCTTCACTCCTTTTGTTGTTACATGCACCACTGTTTTGGTTCTTTAGCCATTACTGTACTACTATTTATTTATTAAATAGAAAGGTTTATAGAACCTTCCTGAAAGTCAGCGAAGAGCCCAGCTCCTTGACTTCTACAAGCAGTGAACCAGACTACAATAGCAGGTCCGCGTTCACCCAATTCGATGAAGTTTAGTTGTTGGCCTTTGTTAGGGACCAGGATTCGAAGTTTGTGATCTGGTGCACACTTTATTATTTTTTCCTACAGTTGGCAGAAGGAACACCTAAATATCAAGTAATCGATTATAAATCTAACTCTCTTCCTGATAGGGTACCAAATTAGCGATCTTAGCCCAACTGAAAACTTTACTAACTTTTGGTACCTGACCAGTGCTTAATTTGTGCCACTGGTTTCCAATGCTCGCAGTGGCACATAATTGTCAGCACTGGCACTTATGACAGTCTGCCACATGGTGGTGCTGTTTGTCTAATTTAAAGATGAGCACAACAACAGCTGTTTATTAATTCAATATATTTTTAAAATTACTTATACCTGCTGCCAAGCCATTCTTGTAGCTTTGGGGGCCCAGAATAGTTTTGGCTTGTCACACTTGTAGGAGTGTGATAGTAATTGTGTTGGTGCTGTCACTGGCAGTGCTGGCAGGGGTAATGTGTGGTGCAGGCTGCAGTGGCCTCCTGACGAAGCTCCTGCTGCGTATTTTTTTACAAATTAAGCACTGTTTTACCAGACATGCATATGATGTAAGCATTTTTTATTGAGTCATAATTAAAATCTATACAGGCTTTAGTGAAAACATATAATATATAAAAACAAGTAGCTTAGGCAGTTCACAATGCCCAACACTGTGCATCAAGTGGCATCCACGCATGTCCCAGCAGGTATTCACTGCGCTACATATAAGACACTTAAAGCCACGGCTATTGCATGTGTCGTAAGTCTCGTGCCTACAAGTCGTGGCATGTCCTAAGGCACACCAATGTTCGATCGGGTGATCACATGTGGCCCAACCTTTGCAAATAGCGAGCAACTGAGAACATAAGTGGAGTGCGTAAAATCACAGGGAACATACCACTGGGCACACTTAAAGGAAAGCAGAACGTCCCAGGGTAGGTTCGTTGATGCGCATACACAAGCTAGAGACGTTTTAAGGCATGGGCAAAGTGGCAAATGCCCAGGGCCCCTCCTTCCCGGGGTCCCCTGGAAAGTGAACTTCCTCTCTAGCTCTTATCTTCGTATTTTTGTATCTTAACCTTTAACTATAATTCAATATTGTTTGACAACATAGGGCTTAAATGAGCAACAAATGTGTACTAAAAGACAAGGTTGCTCTAAACAGGGACCCACAAAGTATTTCTTGCCCGGGACCCCCAAAATCCTTACGCTGACACTGAAACAAGCCTGTACATGGGTATAGACTACGCAGGTGCATAGTAATGTCGCGGTCTCATCCACCCGCCATATCTTCTTACGTGCTGCTAAAGTGAAGTAAACATGGAGATGGAGGGGACATTTTCTGTACCCTCAACACTGGACCCACCGTCAGGAGTAACCAGATCCACTTAGGCCAGGAGTAACCAGAGTCCACCCACCGTCAGGGGTAACCAGAGTCCACTTAGGCCAGGAGTAACCAGAGTCTACCCACCGTCAGGGGTAACCAGAGTCCACCCACCGTCAGGAGTAACCAGAGTCCACCCACCGTCAGGAGTAACCAGAGTCCACTTAGGCCAGGAGTAACCAGAGTCCACCCACTGTCAGGAGTAACCAGATTCCACCCACCATCAGGAGTAACCAGAGTCCACTTAGGCCAGGAGTAACCAGAGTCCACCCACCGTCAGGGGTAACCAGAGTCCACCCACCGTCAGGAGTAACCAGAGTCCACCCACCTTCAGGAGTAACCAGAGTTCACTTAGGCCAGGAGTAACCAGAGTCCACTTAGGCCAGGAGTAACCAGAGTCCACCCACCGTCAGGAGTAACCAGAGTCCAGCCACGGTCAGGAGTAACCAGAGTCCATGTAGGCCAGGAGTAACCAGACTCCACTTAGGCCAGGATTAACCAGAGTCCACCCACCGTCAGGAATAACCAGAGTCCAGCCACGGTCAGGAGTAACCAGAGTTCACTTAGGCCAGGAGTACCCAGACTCCACTTAGGCCAGGATTAACCAGAGTCCAGCCACCGTCAGGAGTAACCAGAGTCCAGCCACCGTCAGGAGTAACCAGAGTCCAGCCATGGTCAGGAGTAACCAGAGTCCACTCAGGCCAGGAGTAACCAGAGTCCACCCACCGTCAAGAGTAACCAGAGTCCAGCCACAGTCAGGAGTAACCAGAGTCCACCCACTGTCAGGAGTAACCAGAGTCCACCCACCGTCAGGAGTAACTAGAGTCCAGCCACGGTCAGGAGTAACCAAAGTCCAGTTAGGCCAGGAGTAACCAGAGTCCACCCACCGTCAGGAGTAACCAGAGTCCACCCACCGTCAGGAGTAACCAGAGTCCACCCACCGTCAGGAGTAACCAGAGTCCACCTACCATCAGGAGTAACCAGAGTCCACCCACCGTCAGGAGTAACCAGAGTCCAGCCACGGTCAGGAGTAACCAGAGTCCACTTAGGCCAGGAGTAACCAGAGTCCACCCCCTCTCAGGAGTAACCAGAGTCCCCTTAGGCCAGGAGTAACCAGAGTCCACCCACCGTCAGGAGTAACCAGAGTCCACCCACCGTCAGGAGTAACCAGAGTCCAGCCACGGTCAGGAGTAACCAGAGTCCACTTAGGCCAGGAGTAACCACAGTCCACCCACCGTCAGGAGAAACTAGAGTCCACCCACCGTCAGGAGTTACCAGAGTCCACTTAGGCCAGGAGTAACCAGAGTCCACTTAGGCCAGGAGTAACCAGAGTCCACCCACCGTCAGGAGCAACCAGAGTCCAGCCACGGTCAGGAGTAACCAGAGTCCAGTTAGGCCAGGAGTAACCAGAGTCCACCCACCGTCAGGAGTAACCAGAGTCCACTCACCGTCAGGAGTAACCAGAGTCCAGCCATGGTCAGGAGTAACCAGAGTCCACTTAGGCCAGTTTTGAGAAGACAAGAGACACCCTGTAGAGTTTAATCCATATTTATTGAGCAGTGAAGAGCGGCCCCTGGAAGCATCTTGAGTCATCTGCAACTGCTGTCATCTCCCACTTTCTAGATCACCCGAGACCTAACATTCAGTTACATCATCACCCAGCAACACCTCCAGGGACACCATTATGATTACATACCAGGATGCAACCAGGACATCACAAAGTAAAATATAACACATCTCCCTTCTATAACAAAGCTTTATGTGATTAAAACATTATATACTACAAAATTAAACATAGTCTGTGTGCCAGTCAGGTTTTCGCCTTACCCTCTCACTCACCCTATTGTTGCTTCCACTAACTTCTCCACTTTGGTTATCCGAATTGTGTTTCACACTCTTTCCCAACCATTCACACTCCTCCACCTTGGAACACTTGACAACTCTCCTTGCATTCCACCATTTACCATCTGACAACAATAGAGAGTTACCACGTGCTACCATTACTCTCTTAGGTTCAGAGAATTTGGACAAACCTTTTTTATCGCTTTGCCCGCCATCACCTTTACCAACATGCCCTCAGAAAACTCCTTGTTCATTCTGATTATCTTATCATTATGTCTTTGTTTGTAACGTGACTGATAACATTCCACTTTTTCACGCAAAACATTATCTTTTAAGTCTTTCCTCCCATGTCTTCCCATCCATGCAGGAACAGATACCGTACAAGGCACTCTTCCCTTCAATAAACAGAAGGGCGTCTCACCTGTTACTGTGTGTGGAGTTGTTCTATAGTTCCACAACATTTCTTTCACCTGCTTTCTCCAACAAATGTTACTGGAAATGGCCAGTTGTGCACATTCGCCCAACACACGGTTAAAGCGCTAAATAAGACCATTACCCCTAGGATGATAAACCGGAGTTCTAATTTGTTTGATACCCCATTTTTTGAGAAAAACATTAAATTCTTCAGATATAAATTGCGGACCATTATCAGTCACGATTTCTGCAGGATAACCTTCCTTGCGAAAAATGTCCTCGCAAAATGCAATGACATTCGAGGTTTTTACCTCACGCATAAAAGCAACCTCTGGCCACTTTGAGTAGTAATCCATTAACACAATAGCAAATCTCTCATTCGATCCCAAACACTCAAAAGGACCACAAATATCCATAGCAAGTTTTTCCAAAGCTCTCTTTGGCCATTCCACTGGATTCATCGTGGTCTCTTGTAATAAATGTGATTTATCACAGCAAGTACACTCAACACAATCTCTTACAAATCTTTCTATCTGTCGATCCATTCCTGGCCACCAGAAATCCATCCTTATCTTTCTTTTCAAGGCTGACATTCCCCCATGGCCCTCGTGCATCATTACAATTAACCTACTGCGTAGAGCTTCTGGTACCACCAACTTGTCACACCTTCTCACTATACCATTCATTACTGATAACTCTTCCCACACATGTTTATAAGGAACTAAATCCTTGCCATGTTTTCTTCCATCAATTTTGGTTACCCCTTCTACTACTCTCTGTAGTATGGGATCAACCACAATTGCTTCTTTCAATTCCCTTTCCTCTATAGCATGACACACTTCCGAGATTTCAGCAACCTTCCACTCATCCTCTTTCTCACACAGTCCATTATCAAGGGGTAGTCTTGACATGCAATCTGCATTTATGTTTCTAATTC
Source organism: Calotriton arnoldi (assembly GCA_963921515.1). Taxonomy (NCBI): domain Eukaryota; kingdom Metazoa; phylum Chordata; class Amphibia; order Caudata; family Salamandridae; genus Calotriton; species Calotriton arnoldi. Next base: position 27,221 of record CAWUFW010003060.1, on the reverse strand, counting down.
CTGGAACATACTCCACAGAAAAATAATATTCCTGCAAGCAGTGCAACCATCTTGCTATACGAGGTGTGGCCCTTCCTGCACCAGATGTGGAGAATAAATCCACCAACGGCTTGTGATCCGTTCGCAATTCGAACTGAGCACCCCATACAAAAATTCTAAAATGCTGCACTCCCCACCAACATGCTAGAGCCTCTTTTTCTATAACTGAATAAGAGTTCTCCGCTCCTTTTAAGGCTCTTGAAGCAAATACCACTACTCTTTCCTTACCTTGGTCCCTTTGTATCAATACAGCACCCAAACCATATCCACTCGCATCCATTACAACAATGGTTTTGTGATCTGGATCAAATGGTTTAAGAGTTACAGCTCTAGCTATTTCTTTCTTTATAAAATCAAAAGAACTTTGGCATTCTTCCGTCCAAGCAAACGTAGCACCCTTTTTCATTATATTTCTTAAAACATGTACTTTTTCTGCAAAGTGATGTACAAATTTTGCGTAATATTCTGCCAGACCAAGAAATGACCTAAGCTGATCCTTATCACTAGGAGCAGGAGCCATCTCATCTGCTTTTACCAAATTATGTTTTGGTTTAACCCCATTATGAGTCAAGGTATGCCCCAAATTTTCAACTTCCTCTTGAGCAAATTTACATTTTTCTAATCCAATTGTGACTCTTGCATTCTCCAATTTTGTCAAAACTTCTAGTATTTTGTTATGTTGATTTTCATCCCTGCCCCACACCAAAACATCGTCTTGAAACACTAAAACATTCTTCATACCACCCAATATGGTTTGCATCACCCTCTGAAATACAGCTGTTGCTGATGCCAAACCGAATGGCATACGCTTGAATTGGAAAGCACCTTCAGGCGTGATAAATGAGGTCAAATGTTTAGATTGTGCATGCAATTTTACCTGGTGATAAGCATTAGATAAATCTAATGTGGTGAAATTCCTACCCCCAGATACTCCTGCCAACATCTCATTTATGCGAGGTAAGGGAAGGCGATCTATCCATATGCATTTGTTTAGGTCTCTCAAGTCCACACACATGCGGATTTTGCCGTTAGGTTTCATGGCTATAACAATTGGACTAAGCCATTCAGAAGCTTCAATTTGGCTCTATTACATCACTGTCACATAATCTTTTAAATTCACTTTTAAGTGCATCTCTCATACTTAATGGAACATTCCTCACCTTGTGAACTGCTGGTTTAGCATCTTGCCTAAGAATGATCTTGTGTTCGAATTTTTTTAGGCAACCCAAATCCCCCTTAAATAATTTGGGAAATTTTTCAACCCATTCGCAACTACCTTGAGTTAATAACACTTGTTGTGGATGATTTGGATTTAAAATCATTCCCAAAGCACGTAGCTCTTTCCAACCCAACAGTGACTTTCCCTTCTCAACTATATACAATTTAGCTGTAGCATGTCTATCTTGACACATTAAATCAACAATGACATAACCCATTATGGGTAACTTGTCCCCATTGTAACCCTCCGGTTCAACGTCCTTGGGACTCATCTTGAGTTTTCCAATCCTTTCCCATGTGTTTTTGTCAACAATAGTGAAAGGTGAACATGAATCCGCCCAAAACAATATCTTCTCACCATTTACCAATATTTCACATTTCGGTGGAGAGTAATTTCCACCTGTTACTTCAGAAATAATGTATTGATGAGTGGACATTCATCAATCATCATTACCTCAATTTCTTCTTCATCTGTAGTATCACAATCCCTATAACTAGGATACGTACCATTACTAGCTACTACATTTACTGAATTCCCTTTTTCCTTGTAATCATTCATTTTGCATACTCTTGCAAAATGACCTTATTTGTTGCATTTAAAACATTTGCTGGTAGTAGCAGGGCAGTAGCTTGCATCAGCTGTGTGTCTGTCACTACCGCATCTAAAACATATTCTTTTGTTTATTAAATTCTGTCTCCCTTTCACATCTCTATTCTGCCTTAAGTTACGAACTTGGCTTTTTGTTTCTCTAACTTCACACACTTTCTCTGCATCTAAATTAGATTTGGTTGAATTTCCCCCCAATTCCTATACGTACCATGAAGCATTTTCCATGCGTTGGGCTACATCAATAGTTTTTTCTAATGTGGGGTCTTTTAAGTCAAGTAATCTTTCAAGTTACTTAGGGGGATATTCACAAGAACGTGCGCTAAACACCTCCAAAAAATGTTAACGCAACTTTACACATCGCAGTCTATCGCGGGAAAATAACCCTGTGTTAACGTGGAATTCACAACACGGTGGTACCATGCGATAGTCTCCCGAAAACGCGGACGATGTCCGCGATACAACAACCGCGACGGTGATAAAAACCCAAACCCCAACGCAAAAAAACATGCAATGGGCCAAACTGCGATGAGGAAATCAGCGATAAGCAGCGCCAGGCCTGCCATACACACACGGCAGGCGGGAAAATCACTACAAAAGTAGAAAAAACACACAAACACAAAATGACCAACACCGAAGCTACATGGAGGCAGCCGGAGCAGGCGCAGAGGACGAGCGGAACCCCACAAGCACCCCGGATGACCAGCCTGGGACCTCGGGGACAGGGAAGGGCAAGGACAAGAAGAAGAGGAAGACGAAGTTCAGTCTGCAGGAGAATAGGATCCTGGTCACGGAGGTGATAGAACACCATCAACAACTGTTCGTCTCCTCCAATGTGTCATTGGGCACCAAAAATGGAATATGGTGGTCCATCGTGGACAAGGTGAATGCCGTCGGAGAGCACAAGAGGTCAATGGACGAGGTCAAGAGGCGATAGATTGACATCAAGCGCAAAACCAAGGAGAAACTCGCAGGCAACCAAAAGGCAGCAATGCAGACTGGAGGTGGGAGCCCAGCGCCACAGCTGGAGCTGGATGACATGGAGGAGCTGGTGTCGACAGTCATCAGTGTGGAGACCGTGGCAGGAGTCGGGGCACCGGACACTGATCGACATGACACAACACAACAGCAACAGGGTGTGTAACCACCAGGTACTGGGGGAACGGGGGGAGATGGCCACAATGGCACACATGCACAATCAAGATCAAGCAGAGCACAGTGCACACCCACAATGACTCTGGATCATGGCCCTGATCTACAGACTAAAAGACACACAATTGATGGATGGAATGCAGAACAAATCAAAACATTCACCCCCAGTCAAGAGATCTGGGTTAAATCCATCATTCTTTTGCTCACCATGCCACCCCAGTTTAGACCTGGCCATATGCAAATCAGTCTTGACCCTGTGCCTCATGGGAACAGTCCAGCCCGAACTGCCAAGCCAGGTCCTCCCTGGACCGGTTCCAAGCATCCTAGGACCGGTTTCGGGGTTTCACCCCTCATCAGCCAGCATAGCGTGATTCCAGTGGCACAGTGAGCCCGGGACCCATGTCTGGGCATACCCGGCGCACTTAGGGCGAGAAAGCAAAAGACACACAATTGATGGACGGAATGCAGAACAAATCAAAATATTCACCCCCAGTCAAGAGATCTGGGTTAAATCCATCATTCTTTTGCTCACCATGCCACCCCAGTTTAGACCTGGCTATATGCAAATCAGTCTTGACTCTGTGCCTCATGGGAACAGTCCAGCCCGAACTGCCAAGCCAGGTCCTCCCTGGACCGGAACCAAGCATCCTAGGACCGGTTTCGGGGTTTCACCCCTTATCAGCTAGGATAGCTTGATTCTAGTGGCACAGTGAGCCCGGGACCAACGTCTGGGCATACCCGGCGCACTTAGGGCGAGAAAGCAAAAGACACACAATTGATGGACGGAATGCAGAACAAATCAAAACATTCACCCCCAGTCAAGAGATCTGGGTTAAATCCATCATTCTTTTGCTCACCATGCCACCCCAGTTTAGACCTGGCCATATGCAAATCAGTCTTGACCCTGTGCCTCATGGGAACAGTCCAGCCCGAACTGCCAAGCCAGGTCCTCCCTGGACCGGAACCAAGCATCCTAGGACCGGTTTTGGGGTTTCACCCCTCATCAGCCAGGATATCTTGATTCCAGTGGCACAGTGAGCCCGGGACGCACGTCTGGGCATACCCGGCGCACTTAGGGCGAGAATGCAAAGTCCCACAATTGATGGACGGAATGCAGAACAAATCAAAACATTCACCCCCAGTCAAGAGATCTGGGTTAAATCCATCATTCTTTTGCTCACCATGCCACCCCAGTTTAGACCTGGCCATAAGCAAATCAGTCTTGACCCTGTGCCTCATGGGAACAGTCCAGCCCGAACTGCCAAGCCAGGTCCTCCCTAGACCGGAACCAAGCATCCTAGGACCGGTTTTGGGGTTTCACCCCTCATCAGCCAGGATAGCTTGATTCCAGTGGCACAGTGAGCCCGGGACCCACGTCTGGGCATACCCGGCGCACTTAGGGCGAGAAAGCAAAAGACACACAATTGATGGACGGAATGCAGAACAAATCAAAACATTCACCCCTAGTCAAGAGATCTGGGTTAAATCCATCATTCTTTTGCTCATCATGCCACCCCAGTTTAGACCTGGCCATATGCAAATCAGTCTTGACCCTGTGCCTCATGGGAACATTCCAGCCCGAACTGCCAAGCCAGGTCCCCCCTGGACCGGACCCAAGCATCCTAGGACCGGTTTCGGGGTTTCACCCCTCATCAGCCAGGATAGCTTGATTCCAGTGGCACAGTGAGCCCGGGACCCACGTCTGGGCATACCCAGCGCACTTAGGGCGGGAAAGCAAAAGACACACAATTGATGGACGGAATGCAGAACAAATCAAAACATTCACCCCCAGTCAAGAGATCTGGGTCAAATCCATCATTCTTTTGCTCACCATGCCACCCCAGTTTAGACCTGGCCATATGCAAATCAGTGTTGACCCTGTGCCTCATGGGAACAGTCCAGCCCGAACTGCCAAGCCAGGTCCGGAATAAACAAAAACCTCACCCGCAAGCTACAGAACATCCAGAACGCCGCCGCAAGACTGGTCCCCAACCTGCCAAAACACTGCCACATCTCCCAGCACCTGCGCACACTCCACTGGCTCCCCGTCGTGGCGAGAATCACCTTCAAGATGCTCACCCACGCACACAAGGCCCTCCACGGCACCGGACCAGCATACCTGAACAGCCGACTCAAATTCCACGCACCCCAAAGGACCCTACGATCAGCCCAGCTCTCCTACGCCATGGTCCCCCGCACCAGAAAGACCAGATCGGGAGGCCGCTCCTTCTCCTTCCTCGCGGCCAAAGCATGGAACGCCCTTCCGCTCCAGCTCAGACAGACAACATCGCTCCCATCTTCGCAAGAAACCTCAAAACCTGGCTCTTCGACAGACCACCTCCTTGATGGAATGGAACCTGCACCGCCCCCCCCCCACCCCTAGCGCCTTGAGACCCTTACGGGTGAGTAGTCGCGCTTTAACAAACCCCTGATTGATTGATTGAGGTCCTCCCTGGACCGGAACCAAGCATCCTAGGACCGGTTTCGGGGTTTCACCCTCATCAGCCAGGATAGCTTGATTCCAGTGGCACAGTGAGCTCGGGACCCACGTCTGGGCATACCCAGCGCACTTAGGGCGAGAAAGCAACACACACAATTGATGGACGGAATGCAGAACAAATCAAAACATTCACCCCTAGTCAAGAGATCTGGGTTAAATCCATCATTCCTTTTGCTCACCATGCCACCCCAGTTTCGACCTAGCCATATGAAAATCAGTCTTGACCCTGTGCCTCATGGGAACAGTCCAGCCCGAACTGCCAAGCCAGGTCCTCCCTGGACCGGATCCAAGCATCCTAGGACCGGTTTCGGGTTTCACCCTCATCAGCCAGGATAGCTTGATTCCAGTGGCACAGTGAGCCCGGGACCCACGTCTGGGCATACCCGGCGCACTTAGGGCGAGAAAGCAAAACACACACAATTGATGGACGCAATGCAGAAACAATCAAAACATTCACCCCCAGTCAAGAGATCTGGGTTAAATCCATCATTCTTTTGCTCACCATGCCACCCCAGTTTAGACCAGGCCATATGAAAATCAGTCTTGACCCTATGCCTCATGGGAACAGTCCAGCCCGAACTGCCAAGCCAGGTCCTCCCTGGACCGGATCCAAGCATCCTAGGACCGGTTTCGGGTTTCACCCTCATCAGCCAGGATAGCTAGATTCCAGTGGTACAGTGAGCCTGGACCCACGTCTGGGCATACCCGGCGCACTTAGGCGAGAAAGCAAAGACACACAATTGATGGACGGAATGCAGAACAAATCAAAACATTCACCCCCAGTCACGAGATCTGGGTTAAATCCATCATTCTTTTGCTCACCATGCCACCCCAGTTTAGACCTGGCCATATGCAAATCAGTCTTGACCCTGTGCCTCATGGGAACAGTCCAGCCCGAACTGCCAAGCCAGGTCCTCCCTGGACCGGAACCAAGCATCCTAGGACCGGTTTCATGGTTTCACCCCTCATCAGCCAGGATAGCTTGATTCCAGTGGCTGGGTCCAAACTGGAATGGCATGGTGAGCAAAAAAAACGATGGATTTAGGCCCAGATCTCTGTACTGTGGTGAATGTATGACATTGTTCTGCATTCTGTCCATCAATTGTTCTTTTTGCATTTGTCACCCCGAGTGGGACGGGTATGCCCAGACGTGGGTCCTGTGCTCTCCATGCCACTGGAGTCAAGCTATCCTGGCTGATGAGGGCTGAAAGCCCGAAACCGGTCCTAGGATGCTTGTTTCCAGTCCAGGGAGGACCTGGCCTGGCAGTTCAGGCTGTACTGTTCCCATTGGGCGCAGGGTCAAGACTGATTTGCATATGGCTGGGTCCAAACTGGAATGGCATGGTGAGCAAAAACGATGGACTTAGGCCCAGATCTCTGTACTGGGGTGAATGTATGACATTGTTCTGCATTCTGTCCATCAATTGTTCTTTTGCATTTGTCACCCCGAGTGGGACGGGTATGCCCAGACGTGGGTCCCGTGCTCTCCATGCCACTGGAGTCAAGCTATCCTGGCTGATGAGGGCTGAAAGCCCGAAACCGGTCCTAGGATGCTTGTTTCCAGTCCAGGGAGGACCTGGCCTGGCAGGTCGGGCTGGACTGTTCCCATTGGGCGCAGGGTCAAGACTGATTTGCATATGGTTGGGTCCAAACTGGAATGGCATGGTGAGCAAAAAAACGATGGATTTAGGCCCAGATCTCTGTACTGGGGTGAATGTATACATTGTTCTGCATTCTGTCCATCAATTGTTCTTTTTGCATTTGTCACCCCGAGTGGGACGGGTATGCCCAGACGTGGGTCCCGTGCTCTCCATGCCACTGGAGTCAAGCTATCCTGGCTGATGAGGGCTGAAAGCCCGAAACCAGTCCTAGGATGCTTGTTTCCAGTCCAGGGAGGACCTGGCCTGGCAGTTCGGGCTGGACTGTTCCCATTGGGCGCAGGGTCAAGACTGATTTGCATATGGCTGGGTCCAAACTGGAATGGCATGGTGAGCAAAAAACGATGGATTTAGGCCCAGATCTCTGTACTGGGGTGAATGTATGACATTGTTCTGCATTCTGTCCATCAATTGTTCTTTTTGCATTTGTCACCCCGAGAGGGACGGGTATGCCCAGACGTGGGTCCTGTGCTCTCCATGCCACTGGAGTCAAGCTATCCTGGCTGATGAGGGCTGACAGCCCGAAACCGGTCTTAGGATGCTTGTTTCCAGTCCAGGGAGGACCTGGCCTGGCAGTTCAGGCTGGACTGTTCCCATTGGGCGCAGGGTCAAGACTGATTTGCATATGGCTGGGTCCAAACTGGAATGGCATGGTGAGCAAAAAACAATGGATTTAGGCCCAGATCTCTGTACTGGGGTGAATGTATGACATTGTTCTGCATTCTGTCCATCAATTGTTCTTTTTCATTTGTCACCCCGAGTGGGACGGGTATGCCCAGACGTGGGTCCCGTGCTCTCCATGCCACTGGAGTCAAGCTATCCTGGCTGATGAGGGATGAAAGCCCGAAACCGGTCCTAGGATGCTTGTTTCCAGTCCAGGGAGGACCTGGCCTGGCAGTTCGGGCTGGGCTGTTCCCATTGGGCGCAGGGTCAAGATTGATTTGCATATGGCTGGGTCCAAACTGGAATGGCATGGTGAGCAAAAAAACGATGGATTTAGGCCCAGATCTCTGTACTGGGGTGAATGTATGACATTGTTCTGCATTCTGTCCATCAATTGTTCTTTTTGCATTTGTCACCCTGAGTGGGACGGGTATGCCCAGACGTGGGTCACGTGCTCTCCATGCCACTGGAGTCAAGCTAACCTGGCTGATGAGGGCTGAAAGCCCAAAACCGGTCCTAGGATGCTTGTTTCCAGTCCAGGGAGGACCTGGTCTGGCAGTTCGGGCTGGACTGTTCCCATTGGGCGCAGGGTCAAGACTGATTTGCATATGGCTGGGTCCAAACTGGAATGGCATGGTGAGCAAAAAAACGATGGATTTAGGCCCAGATCTCTGTACTGGGGTGAATGTATGACATTGTTCTGCATTCTGTCCATCAATTGTTCTTTTTGCATTTGTCACCCCGAGTGGGACGGGTATGCCCAGACGTGGGTCCCGTGCTCTCCATGCCACTGGAGTCAAGCTATCCTGGCTGATGAGGGCTGAAAGCCCGAAACCTGTCCTAGGATGCTTGTTTCCAGTCCAGGGAGGACCTGGCCTGGCAGTTCAGGCTGGACTGTTCCCATTGGGCGCAGGGTCAAGACTGATTTGCATATGGCTGGGTCCAAACAGGAATGGCATGGTGAGCAAAAAACGATGGATTTAGGCCCAGATCTCTGTACTGGGGTGAATGTATGACATTGTTCTGCATTCTGTCCATCAATTGTTCTTTTTGCATTTGTCACCCCGAGTGGGACGGGTATGCCCAGACGTGGGTCCCGTGCTCTCCATGCCACTGGAGTCAAGCTATCCTGGCTGATGAGGGCTGAAAGCCCGAAACCGGTCCTAGGATGCTTGTTTCCAGTCCAGGGAGGACCTGGCCTGGCAGTTCGGGCTGGGCTGTTCCCATTGGCCGCAGGGTCAAGACTGATTTGCATATGGCTGGGTCCAAACTGGAATGGCATGGTGAGCAAAAAAACGATGGATTTAGGCCCAGATCTCTGTACTGGGGTGAATGTATGACATTGTTCTGCATTCTGTCCATCAATTGTTCTTTTTGCATTTGTCACCCTGAGTGGGACAGGCATGCCCAGACGTGGGTCCCGTGCTCTCCATGCCACTGGAGTCAAGCTATCCTGGCTGATGAGGGCTGAAAGCCCGAAACCGGTCCTAGGATGCTTGTTTCCAGTCCAGGGAGGACCTGGTCTGGCAGTTCGGGCTGGACTGTTCCCATTGGGCGCAGGGTCAAGACTGATTTGCATATGGCTGGGTCCAAACTGGAATGGCATGGTGAGCAAAAACGATAGATTTAGGCCCAGATCTCTGTACTGGGGTGAATGTATGACATTGTTCTGCATTCTGTCCATCAATTGTTCTTTTTGCATTTGTCACCCCGAGTGGGACGGTTATGCCTAGACGTGGGTCCCGTGCTCTCCATGAAACTGGAGTCAAGCTATCCTGGCTGATGAGGGCTGAAAGCCCGAAACCGGTCCTAGGATGCTTGTTTCCAGTCCAGGGAGGACCTGGCCTGGCAGTTCAGGCTGGACTGTTCCCATTGGGCGCAGGGTCAAGACTGATTTGCATATGGCTGGGTCCAAACAGGAATGGCATGGTGAGCAAAAACGATGGATTTAGGCCCAGATCTCTGTACTGGGGTGAATGTATGACATTGTTCTGCATTCTGTCCATCAATTGTTCTTTTTGCCTTTGTCACCCTGAGTGGGACGGGTATGCCCAGACGTGGGTCCCGTGCTCTCCATGCCACTGGAGTCAAGCTAACCTGGCTGATGAGGGCTGAAAGCCCAAAACCGGTCCTAGGATGCTTGTTTCCAGTCCAGGGAGGACCTGGCCTGGCAGTTCGGGCTGGACTGTTCCCATTGGGCGCAGGGTCAAGACTGATTTGCATATGGCTGGGTCCAAACTGGAATGGCATGGTGAGCAAAAAACGATGGATTTAGGCCCAGATCTCTGTACTGGGGTGAATGTATGACATTGTTCTGCATTCTGTCCATCAATTGTTCTTTTTGCATTTGTCACCCTGAGTGGGACAGGTATGCCCAGACGTGGGTCCCGTGCTCTCCATGCCACTGGAGTCAAGCTAACCTGGCTGATGAGGGCTGAAAGCCCAAAACCGGTCCTAGGATGCTTGTTTCCAGTCCAGGGAGGACCTGGTCTGGCAGTTCGGGCTGGACTGTTCCCATTGGGCGCAGGGTCAAGACTGATTTGCATATGGCTGGGTCCAAACTGGAATGGCATGGTGAGCAAAAAACGATGGATTTAGGCCCAGATCTCTGTACTGGGGTGAATGTATGACATTGTTCTGCATTCTGTCCATCAATTGTTCTTTTTGCATTTGTCACCCCGAGTGGGACGGTTATGCCTAGACGTGGGTCCCGTGCTCTCCATGAAACTGGAGTCAAGCTATCCTGGCTGATGAGGGCTGAAAGCCCGAAACCGGTCCTAGGATGCTTGTTTCCAGTCCAGGGAGGACCTGGCCTGGCAGTTCAGGCTGGACTGTTCCCATTGGGCGCAGGGTCAAGACTGATTTGCATATGGCTGGGTCCAAACAGGAATGGCATGGTGAGCAAAAAAACGATGGATTTAGGCCCAGATCTCTGTACTGGGGTGAATGTATGACATTGTTCTGCATTCTGTCCATCAATTGTTCTTTTTGCCTTTGTCACCCTGAGTGGGACGGGTATGCCCAGACGTGGGTCCCGTGCTCTCCATGCCACTGGAGTCAAGCTATCCTGGCTGATGAGGGCTGAAAGCCCAAAACCGGTCCTAGGATGCTTGTTTCCAGTCCAGGGAGGACCTGGCCTGGCAGTTCGGGCTGGACTGTTCCCATTGGGCGCAGGGTCAAGACTGATTTGCATATGGCTGGGTCCAAACTGGAATGGCATGGTGAGCAAAAAAACGATGGATTTAGGTCCAGATCTCTGTACTGGGGTGAATGTATGACATTGTTCTGCATTCTGTCCATCAATTGTTCTTTTTGCATTTGTCACCCCGAGTGGGACGGGTATGCCCAGACGTGGGTCCCGTGCTCTCCATGTCACTGGAGTCAAGCTATCCTGGCTGATGAGGGCTGAAAGCCCGAAACCGGTCCTAGGATGCTTGTTTCCAGTCCAGGGAGGACCTGGCCTGGCAGTTCAGGCTGGACTGTTCCCATTGGGCGCAGGGTCAAGACTTATTTGCATATGGCTGGGTCCAAACTGGAATGGCATGGTGAGCAAAAAACGATGGATTTAGGCCCAGATCTCTGTACTGGGGTGAATGTATGACATTGTTCTGCATTCTGTCCGTCAATTGTTCTTTTTGCATTTCTCACCCAGAGTGGGACGGGTATGCCCAGACGTGGGTCCCGTGCTCTCCATGCCACTGGAGTCAAGCTATCCTGGCTGATGAGGGCTGAAAGCCCAAACCGGTCCTAGGATGCTTGTTTCCAGTCCAGGGAGGACCTGGCCTGGCAGTTCGGGCTGGACTGTTCCCATTGGGCGCAGGGTCAAGACTGATTTGCATATGGCTGGGTCCAAACTGGAATGGCATGGTGAGCAAAAAACGATGGATTTAGGCCCAGATCTCTGTACTGGGGTGAATGTATGACATTGTTCTGCATTCTGTCCATCAATTGTTCTTTTTGCATTTGTCACCCTGAGTGGGACGGGTATGCCCAGACGTGGGTCCCGTGCTCTCCATGCCACTGGAGTCAAGCTAACCTGGCTGATGAGGGCTGAAAGCCCGAAACCGGTCCTAGGATGCTTGTTTCCAGTCCAGGGAGGACCTGGCCTGGCAGTTCGGGCTGGACTGTTCCCATTGGGCGCAGGGTCAAGACTGATTTGCATATGGCTGGGTCCAAACTGGAATGGCATGGTGAGCAAAAAACGATGGATTTAGGTCCAGATCTCTGTACTGGGGTGAATGTATGACATTGTTCTGCATTCTGTCCATCAATTGTTCTTTTTGCATTTGTCACCCTGAGTGGGACAGGTATGCCCAGACGTGGGTCCCGTGCTCTCCATGCCACTGGAGTCAAGCTAACCTGGCTGATGAGGGCTGAAAGCCCAAAACCGGTCCTACGATGCTTGTTTCCAGTCCAGGGAGGACCTGGTCTGGCAGTTCGGGCTGGACTGTTCCCATTGGGCGCAGGGTCAAGACTGATTTGCATATGGCTGGGTCCAAACTGGAATGGCATGGTGAGCAAAAAAACGATGGATTTAGGCCCAGATCTCTGTACTGGGTTGAATGTATGACATTGTTCTGCATTCTGTCCATCAATTGTTCTTTTTGCATTTGTCACCCCGAGTGGGACGGGTATGCCTAGACGTGGGTCCCGTGCTCTCCATGAAACTGGAGTCAAGCTATCCTGGCTGATGAGGGCTGAAAGCCCGAAACCGGTCCTAGGATGCTTGTTTCCAGTCCAGGGAGGACCTGGCCTGGCAGTTCAGGCTGGACTGTTCCCATTGGGCGCAGGGTCAAGACTGATTTGCATATGGCTGGGTCCAAACAGGAATGGCATGGTGAGCAAAAACGATGGATTTAGGCCCAGATCTCTGTACTGGGGTGAATGTATGACATTGTTCTGCATTCTGTCCATCAATTGTTCTTTTTGCATTTGTCACCCTGAGTGGGACGGGTATGCCCAGACGTGGGTCCGTGCTCTCCATGCCACTGGAGTCAAGCTAACCTGGCTGATGAGGGCTGAAAGCCCGAAACCGGTCCTAGGATGCTTGTTTCCAGTCCAGGGAGGACCTGGCCTGGCAGTTCGGGCTGGACTGTTCCCATTGGGCGCAGGGTCATGACTGATTTGCATATGGCTGAGTCCAAACTGGAATGGCATGGTGAGCAAAAAAACGATGGATTTAGGCCCAGATCTCTGTACTGGGGTGAATGTATGACATTGTTCTGCATTCTGTCCATCAATTGTTCTTTTTGCATTTGTCACCCCGAGTGGGACGGGTATGCCCAGACGTGGGTCCTGTGCTCTCCATGCCACTGGAGTCAAGCTATCCTGGCTGATGAGGGCTGACAGCCCGAAACCGGTCCTAGGATGCTTGTTTCTAGTCCAGGGAGGACCTGGCCTGGCAGTTCAGGCTGGACTGTTCCCATTGGGCGCAGGGTCAAGACTGATTTGCATATGGCTGGGTCCAAACTGGAATGGCATGGTGAGCAAAAAACGATGGATTTAGGCCCAGATCTCTGTACTGGGGTGAATGTATGACATTGTTCTGCATTCTGTCCATCAATTGTTCTTTTTGCATTTCTCACCCAGAGTGGGACGGGTATGCCCAGACGTGGGTCCCGTGCTCTCCATGCCACTGGAGTCAAGCTATCCTGGCTGATGAGGGATGAAAGCCCGAAACCGGTCCTAGGATGCTTGTTTCCAGTCCAGGGAGGACCTGGCCTGGCAGTTTGGGCTGGACTGTTCCCATTGGGCGCAGGGTCAAGACTGATTTGCATATGGCTGGGTCCAAACTGGAATGGCGAGCAAAAAAACGATGGATTTAGGCCCAGATCTCTGTACTGGGGTGAATGTATGACATTGTTCTGCATTCTGTCCATCAATTGTTCTTTTTGCATTTGTCACCCTGAGTGGGACGGGTATGCCCAGACGTGGGACCCGTGCTCTCCATGCCACTGGAGTCAAGCTAACCTGGCTGATGAGGGCTGAAAGCCCAAAACCGGTCCTAGGATGCTTGTTTCCAGTCCAGGGAGGACCTGGCCTGGCAGTTCGGGCTGGACTGTTCCCATTGGGCGCAGGGTCAAGACTGATTTGCATATGGCTGGGTCCAAACTGGAATGGCATGGTGAGCAAAAAAACGATGGATTTAGGCCCAGATCTCTGTACTGGGGTGAATGTATGACATTGTTCTGCATTCTGTCCATCAATTGTTCTTTTTGCATTTGTCACCCCGAGTGGGACGGGTATGCCCAGACGTGGGTCCTGTGCTCTCCATGCCACTGGAGTCAAGCTATCCTGGCTGATGAGGGCTGAAAGCCCGAAACCGGTCCTAGGATGCTTGTTTCCAGTCCAGGGAGGACCTGGCCTGGCAGTTCAGGCTGGACTGTTCCCATTGGGCGCAGGGTCAAGACTGATTTGCATATGGCTGGGTCCAAACTGGAATGGCATGGTGAGCAAAAAACGATGGATTTAGGCCCAGATCTCTGTACTGGGGTGAGTGTATGACATTGTTCTGCATTCTGTCCATCAATTGTTCTTTTTGCATTTGTCACCCCGAGTGGGACGGGTATGCCCAGACTTGGGTCCCGTGCTCTCCATGCCACTGGAGTCAAGCTATCCTGGCTGATGAGGGCTGACAGCCCAAAACCAGTCCTAGGATGCTTGTTTCCAGTCCAGGGAGGACCTTGCCTGGCAGGTCGGGCTGGACTGTTCCCATTGGGTGCAGGGTCAAGACTGATTTGCATATGGCTGGGTCCAAACAGGAATGGCATGGTGAGCAAAAAAACGATGGATTTAGGCCAAGATCTCTGTACTGGGGTGAATGTATGACATTGTTCTGTACTGTCCATCAATTGTTCTTTTTGCATTTGTCACCCTGAGTGGGACGGGTATGCCCAGACGTGGGTCCCGTGCTCTCCATGCCACTGGAGTCAAGCTAACCTGGCTGATGAGGGCTGAAAGCCCAAAACCGGTCCTAGGATGCTTGTTTCCAGTCCAGGGAGGACTTGGCCTGGCAGTTCGGGCTGGACTGTTCCCATTGGGCGCAGGGTCAAGACTTATTTGCATATGGCTGGGTCCAAACTGGAATGGCATGGTGAGCAAAAAACGATGGATTTAGGCCCAGATCTCTGTACTGGGATGAATGTATGACATTGTTCTGCATTCTGTCCATCAATTGTTCTTTTTGCATTTGTCACCCCGAGTGGGACGGGTATGCCTAGACGTGGGTCCCGTGCTCTCCATGCCACTGGAGTCAAGCTATCCTGGCTGATGAGGGCTGAAAGCCCGAAACTGGTCCTAGGATGCTTGTTTCCAGTCCAAGGAGGACCTGGCCTGGCAGTTCGGGCTGGACTATTCCCATTGGGCGCAGGGTCAAGACTGATTTGCATATGGCTGGGTCCAAACTGGAATGGCATGGTGAGCAAAAAACGATGGATTTAGGCCCAGATCTCTGTACTGGGGTGAATGTATGACATTGTTCTGCATTCTGTCCATCAATTGTTCTTTTTACATTTGTCACCCCGAGTGGAACGGGTATGCCCAGAAGGGGGTCCCGTGCTCTCCATGCCACTGGAGTCAAGCTATCCTGGCTGATGAGGGATGAAAGCCCGAAACCGGTCCTAGGATGCTTGTTTCCAGCCCAGGGAGGACCTGGCCTGGCAGTTCGGGCTGGACTGTTCCCATTTGGCGCACGGTCAAGACTGATTTGCATATGGCTGGGACCAAACTGGAATGGCATGGTGAGCAAAAACGATGGATTTAGGCCCAGATCTCTGTACTGGGGTGAATGTATGACATTGTTCTGCATTCTGTCCATCAATTGTTCTTTTTGCATTTGTCACCCCGAGTGGGACGGGTATGCCCAGACGTGGTCCCGTTCTCTCCATGCCACTGGAGTCAAGCTATCCTGGCTGATGAGGGCTGAAAGCCCAAAACCGGTCCTAGGAAGCTTGTTTCCAGTCTAGGGAGGACCTGGCCTGGCAGTTCGGGTTGGACTGTTCCCATTGGGCGCAGGGTCAAGACTGATTTGCATATGGCTGGGTCCAAACTGGAATGGCATGGTGAGCAAAAAACGATGGATTTAGGCCCAGATCTCTGTACTGGGGTGAATGTATGACATTGTTCTGCATTCTGTCCATCAATTGTTCTTTTTGCATTGGTCACCCTGAGTGGGACGGGTATGCCCAGACGTGGGTCCCGTGCTCTCCATGCCACTGGAGTCAAGCTATCCTGGCTGATGAGGGATGAAAGCCCGAAACCGGTCCTAGGATGCTTGTTTCCAGCCCAGGGAGGACCTGGCCTGGCAGTTCGGGCTGGACTGTTCCCATTGGGCGCAGGGTCAATACTGATTTGCATATGGCTGGGACCAAACTGGAATGGCATGGTGAGCAAAAAAACGATGGATTTAGGCCCAGATCTCTGTACTGGGGTGAATGTATGACATTGTTCTGCATTCTGTCCATCAATTGTTCTTTTTGCATTTGTCACCCCGAGTGGGACGGGCATGCCCAGACGTGGGTCCCGTGGTCTCCATGCCACTGGAGTCAAGCTATCCTGGCTGATGAGGGCTGAAAGCCCGAAACCGGTCCTATGATTCTTGTTTCCAGTCCAGGGAGGACCTGGCCTGGCAGTTCGGGCTGGACTGTTCCCATTGGGCTCAGGGTCAAGACTGATTTGTAAATGGCTGGGTCCAAACTGGAATGGCATGGTGAGCAAAAAACGATGGATTTAGGCCCAGATCTCTGTACTGGGGTGAATGTATGACATTGTTCTGCATTCTGTCCATCAATTGTTCTTTTTGCATTTGTCACCCCTAGTGGGACGGGTATGCCCAGACGTGGGTTCCGTGCTCTCCATGCCACTGGAGTCAAGCTATCCTGGCTGATGAGGGCTGAAAGCCCGAAACCGGTCCTAGGATGCTTGTTTCCAGTCTAGGGAGGACCTGGCCTGGCAGTTCGGGCTGGACTGTTCCCATTGGGCGCAGGGTCAAGACTGATTTGCATATGGCTGGGTCCAAACTGGAATGGCATGGTGAGCAAAAACGATGGATTTAGGCCCAGATCTCTGTACTGGGGTGAATGTATGACATTGTTCTGCATTCTGTCCATCAATTGTTCTTTTTGCATTGGTCACCCTGAGTGGGACGGGTATGCCCAGACGTGGGTTCCATGCTCTCCATGCCACTGGAGTCAAGCTAACCTGGCTGATGAGGGCTGAAAGCCCAAAACCGGTCCTAGGATGCTTGTTTCCAGTCCAGGGAGGACCTGGCCTGGCAGTTCGGGATGGACTGTTCCCATTGGGCGCAGGGTCAAGACTGATTTGCATATGGCTGGGTCCAAACTGGAATGGCATGGTGAGCAAAAAAACGATGGATTTAGGCCCAGATCTCTGTACTGGGGTGAATGTATGACATTGTTCTGCATTCTGTCCATCAATTGTTCTTTTTGCATTTGTCACCCCGAGTGGGACGGGTATGCCCAGACGTGGGTCCCGTGCTCTCCATGCGACTGGAGTCAAGCTATCCTGGCTGATGAGGGATGAAAGCCCGAAACCAGTCCTAGTATGCTTGTTTCCAGCCCAGGGTGGACCTGGCCTGGCAGTTCGGGCTGGACTGTTCCCATTGGGCGCAGGGTCAAGACTGATTTGCATATGGCTGGGTCCAAACTGGAATGGCATGGTGAGCAAAAAAACGATGGATTTAGGCCCAGATCTCTGTACTGGGGTGAATGTATGACATTGTTCTGCATTCTGTCCATCAATTGTTCTTTTTGCATTTGTCACCCTGAGTGGGACGGGTATGCCCAGACGTGGGTCCCGTGCTCTCCATGCCACTGGAGTCAAGCTAACCTGGCTGATGAGGGCTGAAAGCCAAAACCGGTCCTAGGATGCTTGTTTCCAGTCCACGGAGGACCTGGCCTGGCAGTTCGGGCTGGACTGTTCCCATTGGGCGCAGGGTCAAGACTGATTTGCATATGGCTGGGTCCAAACTGGAATGGCATGGCGAGCAAAAAACGATGGATTTAGGCCCAGATCTCTGTACTGGGGTGAATGTATGACATTGTTCTTCGTTCTGTCCATCAATTGTTCTTTTTGCATTTGTCACCCCGAGTGGGACGGGTATGCCCAGACGTGGGTCCCGTGCTCTCCATGCCACTGGAGTCAAGCTATCCTGGCTGATGAGGGCTGAAAGCCCGAAACCGGTCCTAGGATGCTTGTTTCCAGTCCAGGGAGGACCTGGCCTGGCAGTTCGGGCTGGACTGTTCCCATTGGGCGCAGGGTCAAGACTGATTTGCATATGGCTGGGTCCAAACTGGAATGGCATGGTGAGCAAACAAACAATGGATTTAGGCCCAGATCTCTGTACTGGGGTGAATGTATGACATTGTTCTGCATTCTGTCCATCAAGTGTTCTTTTTGCATTTGTCACCCCGAGTGGGACGGGTATGCCCAGACGTGGGTCCCGTGCTCTCCATGCGACTGGAGTCAAGCTATCCTGGCTGATGAGGGCTGAAAGCCCGAAACCGGTCCTAGGATGCTTGTTTCCAGTCCAGGGAGGACCTGGCCTGGCAGTTCGGGCTGGACTGTTCCCATTGGGCGCAGGGTCAAGACTGATTTGCATATGGCTGGGTCCAAACTGGAATGGCATGGTGAGCAAAAAAACTATGGATTTAGGCCCAGATCTCTGTACTGGGGTGAATGTATGACATTGTTCTGCATTCTGTCCATCAATTGTTCTTTTTGCATTTGTCGCCCCTAGTGGGACGGGTATGCCCAGACGTGGGTTCCGTGCTCTCCATGCCACTGGAGTCAAGCTATCCTGGCTGATGAGGGCTGAAAGCCCGAAACCGGTCCTAGGATGCTTGTTTCCAGTCCAGGGAGGACCTGGCCTGGCAGTTCGGGCTGGACTGTTCCCATTGGGCGCAGGGTCAAGACTGATTTGCATATGGCTGGGTCCAAACTGGAATGGCATGGTGAGCAAAAAACGATGGATTTAGGCCCAGATCTCTGTACTGGGGTGAATGTATGACATTGTTCTGCATTCTGTCCATCAATTGTTCTTTTTGCATTTGTCACCCCGAGTGGGACGGTATGCCCAGACATGGGTCCCGTGCTCTCCATGCCACTGAAGTCAAGCTATCCTGGTTGATGAGGGCTGAAAGCCCGAAACCGATCCTAGGATGCTTGTTTCCAGTCCAGGGAGGACCTGGCCTGGCAGTTCGGGCTGGACTGTTCCCATTGGTCGCAGGGTCAAGACTGATTTGCATATGGCTGGGTCCAAACTGGAATGGCATGGTGAGCAAAAAACGATGGATTTAGGCCCAGATCTCTGTACTGGGGTGAATGTATGACATTGTTCTGCATTCTGTCCATCAATTGTTCTTTTTGCATTTGTCACCCTGAGTGGGACGGGTATGCCCAGACATGGGTCCCGTGCTCTCCATGCCACTGGAGTCAAGCTAACCTGGCTGATGAGGGCTGAAAGCCAAAACCGGTCCTAGGATGCTTGTTTCCAGTCCAGGGAGGACCTGGCCTGGCAGTTCGGGCTGGACTGTTCCCATTGGGCGCAGGGTCAAGACTGATTTGCATATGGCTGGGTCCAAACTGGAATGGCATGGCGAGCAAAAAAACGATGGATTTAGGCCCAGATCTCTGTACTGGGGTGAATGTATGACATTGTTCTGCATTCTGTCCATCAATTGTTCTTTTTGAATTTGTCACCCCGAGTGGGACGGGTATGCCCAGATGTGGGACCCGTGCTCTCCATGCCACTGGAGTCAAGCTATCCTGGCTGATGAGGGATGAAAGCCCGGAACCGGTCCTAGGATGCTTGTTTCCAGCCCAGGGAGGACCTGGCCTGGCAGTTCGGGCTGGACTGTTCCCATTGGGCGCAGGGTCAAGACTGATTTGCATATGGCTGGGACCAAACTGGAATGGCATGGTGAGCAAAAAACGATGGATTTAGGCCCAGATCTCTGTACTGGGGTGAATGTATGACATTGTTCTGCATTCTGTCCATCAATTGTTCTTTTTGCATTTGTCACCCCGAGTGGGACGGGTATGCCCAGACGTGGGTCCCGTGCTCTCCATGCCACTGGAGTCAAGCTATCCTGGCTGATGAGGGCTGAAAGCCCGAAACCGGTCCTAGGATGCTTGTTTCCAGTCCAGGGAGGACCTGGCCTGGCAGTTCGGGCTGGACTGTTCCCATTGGGCGCAGGGTCAAGACTGATTTGCATATGGCTGGGTCCAAACTGGAATGGCATGGTGAGCAAAAACGATGGATTTAGGCCCAGATCTCTGTACTGGGGTGAATGTATGACATTGTTCTGCATTCTGTCCATCAATTGTTCTTTTTGCATTTGTCACCCCTAGTGGGACGGGTATGCCCAGACGTGGGTTCCGTGCTCTCCATGCCACTGGAGTCAAGCTATCCTGGCTGATGAGGGCTGAAAGCCCGAAACCGGTCCTAGGATGCTTGTTTCCAGTCCAGGGAGGACCTGGCCTGGCAGTTCGGGCTGGACTGTTCCCATTGGGCGCAGGGTCAAGACTGATTTGCATATGGCTGGGTCCAAACTGGAATGGCATGGTGAGCAAAAAACGATGGATTTAGGCCCAGATCTCTGTACTGGGGTGAATGTATGACATTGTTCTGCATTCTGTCCATCAATTGTTCTTTTTGCATTTGTCACCCCGAGTGGGACGGTATGCCCAGACATGGGTCCCGTGCTCTCCATGCCACTGGAGTCAAGCTATCCTGGTTGATGAGGGCTGAAAGCCCGAAACCGGTCCTAGGATGCTTGTTTCCAGTCCAGGGAGGACCTGGCCTGGCAGTTCGGGCTGGACTGTTCCCATTGGTCGCAGGGTCAAGACTGATTTGCATATGGCTGGGTCCAAACTGGAATGGCATGGTGAGCAAAAAAACGATGGATTTAGGCCCAGATCTCTGTACTGGGGTGAATGTATGACATTGTTCTGCATTCTGTCCATCAATTGTTCTTTTTGCATTTGTCACCCTGAGTGGGACGGGTATGCCCAGACGTGGGTCCCGTGCTCTCCATGCCACTGGAGTCAAGCTAACCTGGCTGATGAGGGCTGAAAGCCAAAACCTGTCCTAGGATGCTTGTTTCCAGTCCAGGGAGGACCTGGCCTGGCAGTTCGGGCTGGACTGTTCCCATTGGGTGCAGGGTCAAGACTGATTTGCATATGGCTGGGTCCAAACTGGAATGGCATGGCGAGCAAAAAACGATGGATTTAGGCCCAGATCTCTGTACTGGGGTGAATGTATGACATTGTTCTGCATTCTGTCCATCAATTGTTCTTTTTGCATTTGTCACCCCGAGTGGGACGGGTATGCCCAGACGTGGGTCCCGTGCTCTCCATGCCACTGGAGTCAAGCTATCCTGGCTGATGAGGGCTGACAGCCCGAAACCGGTCCTAGGATGCTTGTTTCCAGTCCAGGGAGGAACTGGCCTGCCAGTTCGGGCTGGACTGTTCCCATTGGGCGCAGGGTCAAGACTGATTTGCAAATGGCTGGGTCCAAACTGGAATGGCATGGTGAGCAAAAAAACGATGGATTTAGGCCCAGATCTCTGTACTGGGGTGAATGTATGACATTGTTCTGCATTCTGTCCATCAATTGTTCTTTTTGCATTTGTCACCCCTAGTGGGACGGGTATGCCCAGACGTGGGTTCCGTGCTCTCCATGCCACTGGAGTCAAGCTATCCTGGCTGATGAGGGCTGAAAGCCCGAAACCGGTCCTACGATGCTTGTTTCCAGTCCAGGGAGGACCTGGTCTGGCAGTTCGGGCTGGACTGTTCCCATTGGGCGCAGGGTCAAGACTGATTTGCATATGGCTGGGTCCAAACTGGAATGGCATGGTGAGCAAAAAACGATGGATTTAGGCCCAGATCTCTGTACTGGGGTGAATGTATGACATTGTTCTGCATTCTGTCCATCAATTGTTCTTTTTGCATTTGTCACCCCGAGTGGGACGGGTATGCCTAGACGTGGGTCCCGTGATCTCCATGAAACTGGAGTCAAGCTATCCTGGCTGATGAGGGCTGAAAGCCCGAAACTGGTCCTAGGATGCTTGTTTCCAGTCCAGGGAGGACCTGGCCTGGCAGTTCAGGCTGGACTGTTCCCATTGGGCGCAGGGTCAAGACTGATTTGCATATGGCTGGGTCCAAACAGGAATGGCATGGTGAGCAAAAAAACGATGGATTTAGGCCCAGATCTCTGTACTGGGGTGAATGTATGACATTGTTCTGCATTCTGTCCATCAATTGTTCTTTTTGCATTTGTCACCCTGAGTGGGACGGGTATGCCCAGACGTGGGTCCGTGCTCTCCATGCCACTGGAGTCAAGCTAACCTGGCTGATGAGGGCTGAAAGCCCGAAACCGGTCCTAGGATGCTTGTTTCCAGTCCAGGGAGGACCTGGCCTGGCAGTTCGGGCTGGACTGTTCCCATTGGGCGCAGGGTCATGACTGATTTGCATATGGCTGAGTCCAAACTGGAATGGCATGGTGAGCAAAAAACGATGGATTTAGGCCCAGATCTCTGTACTGGGGTGAATGTATGACATTGTTCTGCATTCTGTCCATCAATTGTTCTTTTTGCATTTGTCACCCCGAGTGGGACGGGTATGCCCAGACGTGGGTCCTGTGCTCTCCATGCCACTGGAGTCAAGCTATCCTGGCTGATGAGGGCTGACAGCCCGAAACCGGTCCTAGGATGCTTGTTTCTAGTCCAGGGAGGACCTGGCCTGGCAGTTCAGGCTGGACTGTTCCCATTGGGCGCAGGGTCAAGACTGATTTGCATATGGCTGGGTCCAAACTGGAATGGCATGGTGAGCAAAAAAACGATGGATTTAGGCCCAGATCTCTGTACTGGGGTGAATGTATGACATTGTTCTGCATTCTGTCCGTCAATTGTTCTTTTTGCATTTCTCACCCAGAGTGGGACGGGTATGCCCAGACGTGGGTCCCGTGCTCTCCATGCCACTGGAGTCAAGCTATCCTGGCTGAGGAGGGATGAAAGCCCGAAACCGGTCCTAGGATGCTTGTTTCCAGTCCAGGGAGGACCTGGCCTGGCAGTTTGGGCTGGACTGTTCCCATTGGGCGCAGGGTCAAGACTGATTTGCATATGGCTGGGTCCAAACTGGAATGGCTGAGCAAAAAAACGATGGATTTAGGCCCAGATCTCTGTACTGGGGTGAATGTATGACATTGTTCTGCATTCTGTCCATCAATTGTTCTTTTTGCATTTGTCACCCTGAGTGGGACGGGTATGCCCAGACGTGGGACCCGTGCTCTCCATGCCACTGGAGTCAAGCTAACCTGGCTGATTAGGGCTGAAAGCCCAAAACCGGTCCTAGGATGCTTGTTTCCAGTCCAGGGAGGACCTGGCCTGGCAGTTCGGGCTGGACTGTTCCCATTGGGCGCAGGGTCAAGACTGATTTGCATATGGCTGGGTCCAAACTGGAATGGCATGGTGAGCAAAAAACGATGGATTTAGGCCCAGATCTCTGTACTGGGGTGAATGTATGACATTGTTCTGCATTCTGTCCATCAATTGTTCTTTTTGCATTTGTCACCCCGAGTGGGACGGGTATGCCCAGACGTGGGTCCTGTGCTCTCCATGCCACTGGAGTCAAGCTATCCTGGCTGATGAGGGCTGAAAGCCCGAAACCGGTCCTAGGATGCTTGTTTCCAGTCCAGGGAGGACCTGGCCTGGCAGTTCAGGCTGGACTGTTCCCATTGGGCGCAGGGTCAAGACTGATTTGCATATGGCTGGGTCCAAACTGGAATGGCATGGTGAGCAAAAAAACGATGGATTTAGGCCCAGATCTCTGTACTGGGGTGAGTGTATGACATTGTTCTGCATTCTGTCCATCAATTGTTCTTTTTGCATTTGTCACCCCGAGTGGGACGGGTATGCCCAGACTTGGGTCCCGTGCTCTCCATGCCACTGGAGTCAAGCTATCCTGGCTGATGAGGGCTGACAGCCCAAAACCAGTCCTAGGATGCTTGTTTCCAGTCCAGGGAGGACCTTGCCTGGCAGGTCGGGCTGGACTGTTCCCATTGGGTGCAGGGTCAAGACTGATTTGCATATGGCTGGGTCCAAACAGGAATGGCATGGTGAGCAAAAAAACGATGGATTTAGGCCAAGATCTCTGTACTGGGGTGAATGTATGACATTGTTCTGTATCTGTCCATCAATTGTTCTTTTTGCATTTGTCACCCTGAGTGGGACGGGTATGCCCAGACGTGGGTCCCGTGCTCTCCATGCCACTGGAGTCAAGCTAACCTGGCTGATGAGGGCTGAAAGCCCAAAACCGGTCCTAGGATGCTTGTTTCCAGTCCAGGGAGGACTTGGCCTGGCAGTTCGGGCTGGACTGTTCCCATTGGGCGCAGGGTCAAGACTTATTTGCATATGGCTGGGTCCAAACTGGAATGGCATGGTGAGCAAAAAACGATGGATTTAGGCCCAGATCTCTGTACTGGGATGAATGTATGACATTGTTCTGCATTCTGTCCATCAATTGTTCTTTTTGCATTTGTCACCCCGAGTGGGACGGGTATGCCTAGACGTGGGTCCCGTGCTCTCCATGCCACTGGAGTCAAGCTATCCTGGCTGATGAGGGCTGAAAGCCCGAAACTGGTCCTAGGATGCTTGTTTCCAGTCCAAGGAGGACCTGGCCTGGCAGTTCGGGCTGGACTATTCCCATTGGGCGCAGGGTCAAGACTGATTTGCATATGGCTGGGTCCAAACTGGAATGGCATGGTGAGCAAAAAAACGATGGATTTAGGCCCAGATCTCTGTACTGGGGTGAATGTATGACATTGTTCTGGATTCTGTCCATCAATTGTTCTTTTTACATTTGTCACCCCGAGTGGGACGGGTATGCCCAGAAGTGGGTCCCGTGCTCTCCATGCCACTGGAGTCAAGCTATCCTGGCTGATGAGGGATGAAAGCCCGAAACCGGTCCTAGGATGCTTGTTTCCAGTCCAGGGAGGACCTGGCCTGGCAGTTCGGGCTGGACTGTTCCCATTTGGCGCACGGTCAAGACTGATTTGCATATGGCTGGGACCAAACTGGAATGGCATGGTGAGCAAAAAAACGATGGATTTAGGCCCAGATCTCTGTACTGGGGTGAATGTATGACATTGTTCTGCATTCTGTCCATCAATTGTTCTTTTTGCATTTGTCACCCCGAGTGGGACGGGTATGCCCAGACGTGGTCCCGTTCTCTCCATGCCACTGGAGTCAAGCTATCCTGGCTGATGAGGGCTGAAAGCCCAAAACCGGTCCTAGGAAGCTTGTTTCCAGTCTAGGGAGGACCTGGCCTGGCAGTTCGGGTTGGACTGTTCCCATTGGGCGCAGGGTCAAGACTGATTTGCATATGGCTGGGTCCAAACTGGAATGGCATGGTGAGCAAAAAACGATGGATTTAGGCCCAGATCTCTGTACTGGGGTGAATGTATGACATTGTTCTGCATTCTGTCCATCAATTGTTCTTTTTGCATTGGTCACCCTGAGTGGGACGGGTATGCCCAGACGTGGGTCCCGTGCTCTCCATGCCACTGGAGTCAAGCTATCCTGGCTGATGAGGGATGAAAGCCCGAAACCGGTCCTAGGATGCTTGTTTCCAGCCCAGGGAGGACCTGGCCTGGCAGTTCGGGCTGGACTGTTCCCATTGGGCGCAGGGTCAATACTGATTTGCATATGGCTGGGACCAAACTGGAATGGCATGGTGAGCAAAAAAAACGATGGATTTAGGCCCAGATCTCTGTACTGGGGTGAATGTATGACATTGTTCTGCATTCTGTCCATCAATTGTTCTTTTTGCATTTGTCACCCCGAGTGGGACGGGCATGCCCAGACGTGGGTCCCGTGGTCTCCATGCCACTGGAGTCAAGCTATCCTGGCTGATGAGGGCTGAAAGCCCGAAACCGGTCCTATGATTCTTGTTTCCAGTCCAGGGAGGACCTGGCCTGGCAGTTCGGTCTGGACTGTTCCCATTGGGCTCAGGGTCAAGACTGATTTGTAAATGGCTGGGTCCAAACTGGAATGGCATGGTGAGCAAAAAAACGATGGATTTAGGCCCAGATCTCTGTACTGGGGTGAATGTATGACATTGTTCTGCATTCTGTCCATCAATTGTTCTTTTTGCATTTGTCACCCCTAGTGGGACGGGTATGCCCAGACGTGGGTTCCGTGCTCTCCATGCCACTGGAGTCAAGCTATCCTGGCTGATGAGGGCTGAAAGCCCGAAACCGGTCCTAGGATGCTTGTTTCCAGTCTAGGGAGGACCTGGCCTGGCAGTTCGGGCTGGACTGTTCCCATTGGGCGCAGGGTCAAGACTGATTTGCATATGGCTGGGTCCAAACTGGAATGGCATGGTGAGCAAAAACGATGGATTTAGGCCCAGATCTCTGTACTGGGGTGAATGTATGACATTGTTCTGCATTCTGTCCATCAATTGTTCTTTTTGCATTGGTCACCCTGAGTGGGACGGGTATGCCCAGACGTGGGTTCCATGCTCTCCATGCCACTGGAGTCAAGCTAACCTGGCTGATGAGGGCTGAAAGCCCAAAACCGGTCCTAGGATGCTTGTTTCCAGTCCAGGGAGGACCTGGCCTGGCAGTTCGGGATGGACTGTTCCCATTGGGCGCAGGGTCAAGACTGATTTGCATATGGCTGGGTCCAAACTGGAATGGCATGGTGAGCAAAAAAACGATGGATTTAGGCCCAGATCTCTGTACTGGGGTGAATGTATGACATTGTTCTGCATTCTGTCCATCAATTGTTCTTTTTGCATTTGTCACCCCGAGTGGGACGGGTATGCCCAGACGTGGGTCCCGTGCTCTCCATGCGACTGGAGTCAAGCTATCCTGGCTGATGAGGGATGAAAGCCCGAAACCAGTCCTAGTATGCTTGTTTCCAGCCCAGGGTGGACCTGGCCTGGCAGTTCGGGCTGGACTGTTCCCATTGGGCGCAGGGTCAAGACTGATTTGCATATGGCTGGGTCCAAACTGGAATGGCATGGTGAGCAAAAAAACGATGGATTTAGGCCCAGATCTCTGTACTGGGGTGAATGTATGACATTGTTCTGCATTCTGTCCATCAATTGTTCTTTTTGCATTTGTCACCCTGAGTGGGACGGGTATGCCCAGACGTGGGTCCCGTGCTCTCCATGCCACTGGAGTCAAGCTAACCTGGCTGATGAGGGCTGAAAGCCAAAACCGGTCCTAGGATGCTTGTTTCCAGTCCACGGAGGACCTGGCCTGGCAGTTCGGGCTGGACTGTTCCCATTGGGCGCAGGGTCAAGACTGATTTGCATATGGCTGGGTCCAAACTGGAAAGTAATACGTAACTGAACGAAG